>JAQPPZ010001802.1:0-600000 GCA_028583015.1 Wollemia nobilis | reverse complement strand
AAATTAAAATAAACCTTAATCATTAGATATTATCAAGCTCAATTTGAAAATTACAAACCGTATTACTAGCTTGAATGAATAATCATTTTGAAGTTGTGTTGTTAGTAGGTTGAAGCATGATATCAAATATGAGGTTAAAATTTCTAAGCTATAAACCTTGCAACAAGAAATAGGATTGGCTAGGATGGTAGAAGATAAATTTATTTCACAAAGATGCACTTCCAAATTTCCACAAAAAGGACCCCCACTCACAAATAAACTAACCATGAAATTGACTAACAAGTGACCCATCATAATATGATTGACTCAAAAAGAGATGTAAGCTCATTGATATAAAGGGTTATATTATAATTATGATGAAAAGTATTCACCTAGACACAAGTGTGTGCAACAAAAATTGTATTTGATTGACGTGGATGAGTTGGCAATAATAGAGTATAAAGAGGTGGAAGAGAACCATCAAGAAGAGAAACAAATAGAGTAGATTGAAGTCCAAGAAGATCCCAAACCAAAAATCTTCATTCATGCCTTAGCACACATAGTTACCATACAAACTATGAAGTTGATAGAAAAATTTCAAGGGGAAATGGTTAATAATTCTCTTTAACTTGGGCCACACACATAATTTATTTACCCTAAAGTGGAAAATTAAAAAATTGTTATATAATACCTATTATTACTTTAGAGTCATGATTGCCAATGAAGGAACTTTACATTATAAGGGTAAGTGTAAAAATATCATTGTACAAATACGATAATATAATCTTAAGACTTATATGTTTTCCCTTCCCTTAAAAGCATGTGATGTTGTATTGGGGACATAGTTTCCCAAAATTATGGGTCCTATACCATAGGATTATTTTGAGCTATAGATGAAATTCATCCAAAAAAAAAGTGAATATACTCTATTAGGAATGAAGGCTAATGCAACTCATCTTCTTTCATATCTTAAAATAGAGAATGCATTAAGAATTTCATCACATGGATTTACGGTACAATACTTTCCTATAAATACCCCAATGATAGTAAAAAGGAACCATAGATAGAAATTATCTTGTTTTGTGTATTCTCCCTCTAAACGCCCACCCTTATAGATATCCATACATCTAAAAATCAAAAATTGAGAAAAGGATAGAGGAATTGCTTTCAACAAGGGTTATTTTTTCGTTCCTTGTTCCCCATAAATATTGTTGGTACAAAAAAGGATGGTTCATGGTGGTTATGTGTGAATTTTTGGGAACTTAATAATATAAAAATAAATGACAAATTCCCTATTCTAGTAATTGATGAGTTATTGGATGAGTTGCACAACACTCAATTTTACTCCAAATTATATTTGTAGTTTGGCTACCATTAGATTAAACTCAAGGAAGAGGACATTCCTAAAACTACATTAGAACTAATGAAGGGAATTATAAATTTTTGGTCATGCCCTTTAGTCTGACCAATGCACCTTCTACTTTTTGGAGTCTTATGAGTGCAATATTTTGACCCTTCAAAATCAAATTTATTTTAGTCTTATTTTATGATATTTTAATTTATATTTATACTTGGGAGGAGAATCTCAAACATTTAGATTAGGCCTTTCAACTTTTATTTGGAAATTGAGTTTATGTGAACTAGTCAAAGAGTTCCTTTGGTAGACGTAGAATAATTGGGTCATATTGTCTTAGAGGATAGAGTTAAAGTTATCCCTAAGAAAATGAAGACAATATAGGAATAGCCAAAAAATAAAACCATAAAAGGACTTCAAGGTCTTTTGGGTCTCAGTTAATACTATAAAATTATTGTTTAGAACTATGGGAAGATACTAGCCCTACTAACTGCTATGTTGAGGAATAACTCTTTCATGTGCTCAAAACTAGTGGAGCAAGCTTTTAAGGATCTAAAAAAATCTATGATATCAACACTAGTGTTAGTCATGCCTAAATTTTCTACACACTTTTTAAATGAAATTTATGCTTTCAATAGTGGAATTGGTTTTTTTTATGCGAGAAGGAAGACCATTGACTTTCACTAGTAAGGCACTATCTGGAAGAAATTTGGAAAACACAATGTATAAAAAGGAAATATTGGTCGTTTTATATGCTATCAATAATTGATGGCCATAAATCATCAAACATATTTTTTCTATCATAAAAAATGTCAAGTGCCTTAAGTATTTGTTGGGAAAAAAAGTAGCAACCAAAAAAACAACAATGAGTATCTAAATGAAGTAGAGTTGCATTAAACAAGCACATACAATCCATAGAAAGTAGAGAAAATGCAAAATGAGCCAAATATTTTCTTGTATTACTATTCTAAAAATAGAGCTTAAAAAGACCAACTAATTACAAATTTGAAATTCCCCCTCAAATACCTTGTTTTTCCTTTTCCCGCCTAGAACCATCTATTTCAAATTTAAATTTTAGGGGTAAAATTCTCGAGGTCATAACTCATCACTCGTTTCTCAAAATGACTATTGGCGCATGTTTTCGAAAACCTATCGAAGGGGTTTCCAACACAATATTGTATTGATACATAATACCGCCATATTTCAGCCCTCAAAAATACCTCTAAGGCCTTCAAAATTGACCTCCAAGTTTTAATAGCAAAATTTTCACTAGTTTTTATAAGGTAGAAGACCTTAAAATTTACATATCTCCCTAACCACTCATAATATTGGGACGATAATTTCTGCGTTTGGTCTATTTATCCATCATCTAAACAACTAAACAAAATTTATAACAAAATGAAACAAATACAAATTTAGGTGATGCAAGATCACTCTTACACCACTGGATGCTCTTGCATTAGACACCCAAGATAAATTGAGAAGTGACCTTCACTTCTCTATTGTTGGAGGAAAACCAAGGTGGTCAACCTCTATCTTTGACAACCAAGATGAATCTTCAATAGGCCTACCATTCTATTTAACCAAATATTCTTCATACTACCTATTTTTGGTACTCTTGCCAATGTGGGTATCCAAGATTTCTTCAATTTCTTCCTTCTCTAGAATAGATGTTGGAATATTCTAAAATTTTGCTACTGGTCCATCATCATTGTCTCCTTCATGGTATTCTACCAAATCTAAGATGTTGAAAATATATTATATGTTAATTCCACTTCATATGCATTGCCTGAATCTTGTTTCTCTATGATTCTGCATGGTTCAAACCTCTTCATTTTTATATTATTATAAGTTTTAGTAGGGAATATTTCTTTTATAAGGTGAACCATAAATTCATCTCCCACATGGAATTTATTAAACTACCACTTTTAGTCTTCTCTTGTCTTGTACTAAGTGTTCATATTAATAATATGCTCCTTTACTTCTTCATGCAAGCTCTTCAAGTTCTCTCCAAATTCCTTAGCCTTAGAACTACTCTTTTGCCCTCTATCCAAAGAACATCCAGAATGTTTGAGTCATCACGCCCATGGTAATGGAGACCAAAATCATTTCATCAACATGATCTCCATTTATTAAACCACCCCCATCCACAACCCGGTCGATCCAGCACAGTCGTTGTATCTAAACATAGATGCCATAGACTAGGATTGCATCAATTCACCTCCATCCCCATCAGAGTACTGGCCTTTTGGTGAGAAGCTTCATTTCCCCTCAGGGCTAACTCAGTATATCTTCCATGCTAAAGAGGGACGTGACGTTCCTAACACAGATTTTAACTCAGCAAATGATATCCATTTGATCCCAACTCCACACCAGTTGGAGGACGGATCCAACATGTCAGTCGAGGAGATGACTAACGTAGACATCGACTTTGATCCAATGAATCCACAGATTATCAAGTTGTGGGTAAGTCTATCCCCCGAGGAGCAAGTCGACTACATTACCCTTCTCAAAGAGAAGAAGGAGGTTTTTGCATGGTCATACAAAGACATGTCGAAACTAGATCTGTAGCTAGTCATGCATAATCTAACGCTTGATCCAACAGTCAAGCCAGTTAAGCAAAAACTACGTAAGATGCACCCAAAAGTGGCCTTGATGGTCAAATATGAATTGCAAAAGTTGTTGGATGCATAGTTTGTCATCTGCATGGATTATCCGCCATGGTTGTCCAACATGGTGCCCATCAAGAAGCCCGATGGGAGGATTTTCATATGCACTAATTTTTGAGATCTAAACAAAGCGAGTCCTAAGGATGATTTCCCCTTGTCGAGCATCGATGCATTGGTAGACGCTACAATGGGCCACGAAATGCTTTCCCTCATGGATGGTTTTTCGGGATACAATAAGATTTGTATCAATCTCGAGGACCAGCTAAAAACGGTGTTCACAATGCCTTGGGGGACATTTTGTTATAAGGTCATGCCCTTTGGCCTTAAAAATGTTGGCACCACCTACCAACGTGCCATGACGTACATCTTCCACGATTACATGCACAAAACTTTGGAAGATTACATGGATGATTTGTTGGCCAAATCTCTTTTGCACCCAGATCATCTCGATGACTTAAGCAAGATCCTTGATCGCCTCATGGAACATAAAGTCAATCGAATCCCAAGAAGTGCGTATTTGGCATCACATATAGAAAACTCTTGGGTTTCATAGTCTCAAAGCGAGGCATCGAGGTGGACCCAAATAAAGTCAAGGCAATCCTTGAAATGCTTCCCCCAACTACCATCAAGTAGCTCTGAAGCCTGTAGGTAAATGTCACGTCGATCAAGCGCTTCATAGCGTAGCTATCTGACAAGTGCCGACCCATGAACAAATTATTGCATAAGGGGGTAGCATTTCACTGGGATGACGAGTGCCAGTCAGCCTTTGATGACATTAAACAATACTTGGCTTCACCGCCAGTATTGGCACCACCTAGACCAGGAGTGTCATTCTACTTATACATCTCAGCTACTGAGGTGGCATTGGGTGCCATGCTATCCCAGAAAAATGAACTTCACAAAGAGCAGGCTACTTACTATCTTAGCCGCACCCTGGTCAGTTATGAACTTAACTATGCATACATTGAGAAAATCTGCTTGGCAGTGGTGTTTGCTACAAAAAATCTATGCCACTACATTCTGAGCAACAAGACGTATGTTGTGTCTAAGGAGAATCCATTGCGGTACATGATGAGTCGTACTTATCATAGTAGTCGCACGGCAAAATGGATCATGTTGTTGACGGAATTTGACATAGAGTTTATTGGATAGAAATCCATAAAAGGTCAGGTCATAGCCGATCAACTAGCAGAGGCTCCTCTCAAAGATGATCAGCCTCTGACCATAGAACTACCCGATGATGGGGTCTTCCATGTCTCAGAATCGCCAGATTCTGATGAGCCTGAGTCACAGGCCGACATAACCCTATTTTTTGATGGTTCTAAATGTGAGCAAGGTGGTGGCATGGGAATAGTATTCTTCACACCGCAAGGGGCTCCAATGCCTCTGTCATTTAAATTAAACTTCCCGTGCACCAACAATAATGCAGAGTATGAAGCCTTGCTCATAGGTCTTCAGACAACGATCACCATGAACATCAAATGATTGAATATCTTTGGTGATTCGCTATTAATTGTCAACCAAGTCAAATGGGTATTCCAATGTAAATGCCCAGTTCTACAGGCCTACAAAGCCCTTGTGGACAAATTCCTGGCACAACTTGAATGGTATGACATCGAGGTGCTCCCTCGGTCATCAAATCATTTTGCGAACACTATGGCCTCCTTGGGGTCACTAATCCAGCAAGACATTTCTGGTGATATGACAACCATTCAAGTCAAAATACTATCACGATCCGTGATGGAGCGTGCAAGCTCTGACTTAATGCCAGGAATCCACATGATCCAGATTGAACCACCTCAGGATAAGTTCTCTCGAATCCA
Organism: Wollemia nobilis; assembly: GCA_028583015.1. NCBI lineage: Eukaryota > Viridiplantae > Streptophyta > Pinopsida > Araucariales > Araucariaceae > Wollemia > Wollemia nobilis. The sequence goes on along the minus strand of JAQPPZ010001802.1, from coordinate 594,175 downwards.
TGATCATCTGAATCATGCCAACTGGGGGTCCTTATTCTCCCCTACTCCCCTTAATAGCAACACAACGCTATTCTTACAAGTTATTTCTCGCTCAGCTTTTTCTAGGGATGAACTTCAAGAGGGATTGGTTGTTCATGCCATCGAGGCTTCTAATCAGCAGGATTGGTATTTGCCCATAAGGGACTACCTCAAGTTAGGTAACCTCCCACTTGGATTGATGCATGCCGCAAAATGATCATTCAAGCATAAAGTGGCAAAAAATGTCTTGTTAGGAGACATTTTGTACCATCGAAGCTACGAAGGAATTCTCCTCCATTGCTTGGACCAACAAGAGTCCACTTGGGTGATCTCCCAAGCGCACGATGGTACGTGTGGTGGCCACTTCAGTGGTATGGCCATCACAAAGTGCATTCTCTGCATGGGCTATTATTGGCCATCTTTAGAGCGATATTGTTGTGCATATGTAAGGAAGTGCATGAAATGTCAACACCATGCTAATCTGACACACGTACCTTCCCAGGCCTTGCATCCAATCCAATAGGCTTGGCCATTTTTGTAGTGGGGCCTAGATCTAATCGGTAAGATCTCCCCTGCATCGTCAGGTCATCACACATTTATCATAATGGCCACAGAGTACTTCACCAAGTGGGTGGAAGTGGTTCCGCTAACCTCTACGACATGACCCCGCATTATGGAGTTCATTTTACATAACATCATATGTCATTTTGGTATTCCATCCAAGATAATCTCGGATAATGGGACGTCATTCAAGAACAAAGATGTGTGTGCTTTGACCACAAAGTACAAAATTCAGCACAGTTTTTCAACACCCTATTATCCACAGGCAAATGGGCAAGTAGAGGCATCAAACAAAATGCTAGTTGCCATCCTCAAAAAGATAGTCATAGATAGTCATAAGGATTGGCACATTCAGATCCCACTTGCCCTGTGGGCTTATCGCACTAGAATTCGGACACCCACTGGGGCAACTCCATTTTTGTTGGTGTATGGCTCCGAGGTAGTCATGCCTCTCGAGTTGGAAATTCCTTCCCTGTGCATATCAATGCAAGAGTTCATCGATGATGACACTACGTGGTAGGCCCGGTTAGACCAGCTTACGTTGCTCGATGAATGACATGTTAATGCTCTCGAGCATTTACGTATCTATCAAGAGCGACTGAAGAAAGCATACAACATGAAAGTTCACCTGAGGGACTTTCAGGTTGGTGACTTGGTCTTAAAAGAGAACCAACAGAACTCTAGCTTGCTGCCCCATCTAAGGGACAAGTTCGTGGCAAACTGGTTAGGTCCCTATGTAATTGATAGTAAAATAGGACCTAGAACATACCGGCTAGCCTCTCTTGATGGAATCAAGGAACTAGAACCCTTGAACATCAGTCATTTGTGGCCATTCCATATCTAGAGGAGCCACAGCCCAACCAAAAAGCTCCAAGGATTCCCACAATCGCTTGGTCATCACCAAAATGCCCCAAGGTGCCCATTACCCCTTTGGTCAAACCAAAAAGCTCCAAGGATTCCCACAATCACTTGGTCATCCCCAAAAAGCTCCAAGGATTCCCATAATCGCTTGGTCAATCCCCCAAAAAGCTCCAAGGATTCCCATAATCGCTTGGTCATCCCCCAAAAAGCTCCAAGGATCCCCACAATCGCTTGGTCAATCCCAAAATGCTCCAAGGATTCCCATAATCGCTTGGTCAACCCAAAATGCCCCAAGGATTCCCATAATCGCTTGGTCAAACCCAAAAATGCCCCAAAGGTGCCCATTACCCCTTTGGTCAAACCAAAAGCTCCAAGGGTTCCCACAATCGCTTGGTCAAAAATAAGAAATTTCAAAAACAATAAAATCATCAAAAATAACAAAAATTTGCATCTCATTTCCATGCATACTCACAATCATCACAACAATAAAGAGCTCTTTTTGCATCTCATCTTCATCAAAAACACAAAAATATATAGCTGCCTTAAGCATCACATCCATACATTACATATTTGTGGTCATAAAGGTCAACGCACCATAGACTGCCATTACTTGGCAAAACCATCATTTTTCACATTTTTTCCACTTTGTAAATAATTCATCGTAAATAACCGCCACTCACGTTATTTTCCCACATCATAGTCGGTTGTCTTCTAATGTATCAAGAGTTTTTGTCCTTCAGTCATCATTAGCTTTCTAGCCACGTACTGTACCAAGTCAGACAGATTTTACAAAGGTAGAGTTCTACTTGGATCACACCTTGGTACGTAGCATCCCAACACAAATTAAAACACATAAGAATTCCCAAGTTGTGTGAACGAAAGATGAAACCTGCAAAGCAATCCAGGTCACCATAAGCGAAACGGTTATCTTGCTCATCCCCCTGTGCGAATGACCCCAAGAATGCTGAGATTTGGCAAAAGGACAAGCATCTTCCCTACCCAATTCCCCAAGAATCCCAAGTTCTCAAAAGGTTGCAAAACATCACAAATTTGCAAAAGTCAAAACTCCAAAAAAATTTACATCACAACCAAAGTGCATACATCAAGAAAAGCACATAAAATAGTGATTCTCATCACTCCATATTCAAATCCCTTGCTCAAAATGAAAAAAAAAATAAATAGTGATTTTTATCACTACACAAGAGCAAGTATCCCAATACAATTGAAGAAAAGAAGGGAGTCGAACTTGAATCCCTAGAACTCTCAGCATTCCGATAGGTCATGAGGCAAACCTCAGTATTGGTTTGGTGGATAGCCTATCGGTCATTGGTGGTAAACCTCCCGCATGATGATATATCTGTCACATTAACTTGTGTGCAGATCAATGTTTGCATGTGGATGAGCTAGCTTATGGTATCCTACGATAGCATCGCAGATTAATCTAACTAAATACAACAAAGGAGTTAGTGGAGCTAATCAGGTGATCCTCAGTATAGGTTTGGTTGACAGCCTATCTGGCACTGGAGGTATCCTAAAAAACACCACATAAATGAACTCAATTGCACACACAGGGATGTGAAATAACTTGGTCAAAAACAAGTCCGATTCATACCTTGTTAAAAAGTCTCGTAAGATAAAAGTACAGTCTTGGCTAGATAGTTAAAACATCCGAGTCTCGAAAAACCCTACCTACATTCTAAACCAACTTACTATCTTTCATTCTCACATTGCCATCAAAAAATACAAAAAATAGCCCGTATACATAAAGAAATTCAGGTCACACAACAATCACCCAGCACAAAAATCCATAAATTCTAAACAGTCTATGGTGCGACCGCCAAAAATCACAAATTCAATTCATCCATTCCATTTGCATATCATATAAATTAAAAAAATTTGCATTTCATCAAAACATATGCATCCATCAATATAAATTAACATGCATACATCCATATTCATCAATCATCATGCATAACATCAAATCATGACATGTGCATAAATAAAATAAAGTCATCTGTATATATCATCAAAAATGACCCAACAATGAACAATAAACTTTCCTGATGAAAGTGCTTTTGCACTTGACATTTCGGGCATGCAAAACAGATGTCGGGGTCACAAATCCTCACTATCCTACTCCCTAATAAGGCTACCATAGCCGGACCGCTCCATGGGAGGACGAATTTTCGAGAATTTCATCCCCAAGCGACGTCGCAAAACGGGTCCACACCCAACCAAAAATAGCAATAACATTGCCGAACAAAGGTGCCTTTGCGCCTGACATTCTTGGCATCCAAAACAGACGTTGGGGTTACAAATTTTCACTATCCTACTCCCTAAGAAGGCCACCATGGCCGGACCGCTCCACGGGAAGACGGATTTTTGCCAATTTCAGCCCCAAAAGCGTCACCAAAAGGGTTAACACCCACCAAAAATAGGTCTAAATGTCAGAAAATTGCACACACATTTAACGCTAAACATCTGAAGGCACCCTTACACAAGTCATCTTGGGTCAAGCGACTCATCGCTTTTCTCATGTTGGTCATTCCCTCATCGATTCGTCGCTTGAGGGGGTAGTCACACTTAGTCACCAATCAAAAAATACACACCCAATCATGGAAACAACATGCATTCAAAGAATCATTGGCAAAGACAATCACGCTCCTGCTTGGGGCAGCAAACAAGAAATAATCACAATCTGATCAATCACTTGGCATTCGTGAATCATGAACTCAAGGTTCCCATGGACAAAAGGTTGCGCCCTTTGCCTATTCATGATTGATCAATGTCCAAGATCAAGTAACACCTCACCAAAAAAGGTTAACACTTGAATTGAGTTCCTTCGCTCGTCAGAAGCAAGGATTCAAGAATGCATGCCCTTTCCATACTTGGGGCATCAAAAGTTGGTTAGGTTACTGAGAAACCCTAATCATTAGTGCTTTGGTTATCTATTTTTTCTCGGCGCTGCGCCTTGCACAATGCATCCCAAAAAGGGGCATCTGTAGACACCAAAACAACACCAATCCGATTATGTGACTACAAACACTGATCGCATTGACACACATAGCCCCAAGGGCAGCCCCCAGAGGTTAAACAGTGGTCCTAACCACTCTCACAATAGTTTTGGAAGGTCAGAGATCAATTTGGCACCTTTAGGCACTTTGCTCAATACTCGTTTCACCCAGGGACGATTTCAAACTAGGATTCGCCCCACCCAGGGACGAATAGCAGTATTCGCTCTAGGGTGGGGCGAATAGCAGGTTTGACGAGCAAAAAGTCAAATCTTGACAAATGGCAGCTCAGATCCACCACTTAACACTTCCTTCATCGCATGGGAGTGTGGGTGAGCATTTTCGAGCGTTAGAGGCAGTTGCAAGGGTAGTCATGAAGTCCCTAATCAGGGAGGAATCTCCTTCCCCCTAGGAAGGCATGATTGCCAAGTGGCGCCTCTGCATGCCCAATTCAAGAGACCTCCAGGTCTATAAATTGGTGAGTTTCCTCACCCCAGAAGATGGAGAGAAGGAGCATTTTGGAGCAATGAAGTGCTGTCGTTTTACTTTCACACCCACACCCTTTTGAGTTGTGCCTTTCACATCCTTGATCTCTTTTGGAGAAGAGGTCATAGGGTGGTTATTGGAAGCGCAAATCCAAAACCAAAACTCGACATTTGGCCACAATATCCCACCCAATTTTCCGACAATACCCCACAAGAGATTTTGGACCCATCCCAAGTGGATTGGTGCCGAAATCGGGCCCCCAAATGGTGGGCGGCCTGCCCCCGGGTGCCCCCCCACACTGCTATAGTCCTAATCGCCCTGCCTCAAAGCGATTGGAAATCTATGGCAGATCTCTTTCTTGTTATTCTTGTATTTAATTCTATGCTGCTTAGATAGGTTGCCATTTAAATTTGACATTGTTTTGAACAATTTTGATCATGTTTCCATCTTCTTTCGCCTTTACTAACTTGCAGGTAACCCTCATCAAATTCTTGTTAATGGAGGCCTGACTGGGGAAATCTAACCATCTGGGTCTTCCCAAAACACCCCCAATTAGCTAATCCCAACTTTGTAGGTGATTGGAGCTCCCCAGATGTGACATTTGAGGACAGTGCCTTTTGGCATTTTTGTTGCAGGTCTATTCATCCCGCCCCAAAGTGAATTCAAATCTGTGAGGAATTTCTTGATTGTTCTATTTGCAGTGTTTCCTTTATGAGGTCTTGATTCCCCTGTCAAATTTTTAGATCATTTGGATATATTTTAGTTATCGTTTTATTTATTCTTTGCATGCACTAATCATAGGCTTGGGGATTGCATGTTTCATCTCATCCGTAGGTGCTACTGACTGTTTCTTGTTTCTTTGAATGTAGGATCTGGACGTTAGAGGAGCAGCGAAGAGTCAAGACTCATCAATGCAAGTGGTGGCAATGTTTGGTCCACCCACTTTACATGTGGGCACGCGGAAGAAGGAATGGCATCCATGGATGTAACAAAGAAACAAATTTAACGCTCCTCGCCCCTAAAAATGGAGGAGGCGAATTGTAACCGAATTCCAAAACATATCAATAAAAGAAAGGGTTGTTTTCCACATTGGATTTTCATTTGGGTTTCAATTCATTTATGCTTTTCCTATTTCATGCATTTTCAATTCGTAGGACTTAGCGTTAAGTTTAGTTTCATTTTGCATTGTACTTGGAGCTTTTTCCTTTTTTGTTTCCATATCCTCGTGCTTTCACCTTGTAGTGGACATTCCTAATTCAAATGATGTTGGGACTATAGATTAGTATGACTCATGGTGGGTGATGCACTAGTGGTAGGGAGAGGGGCCACTAGGGAGTGATATAACTATGATGATGGAGGGGGTTCACAACTATGCTCCTAATTAGGGTCATGGAAAGGCTCTAGATGAGGGGCTGGCTATAGGTGGGTGACATGTGCATTGCCAAGTAGAGGATGAGTGGATAGATATTCTTAATTTAGGGGATCTATGGGATGACTTTGGTGAGGATGAATCTGATGATCAAGGAGTGCAGGTACAACAAGCAACATGAGATATCACTATTATTGAGTTGCAAGGTGATCTAATTAGGGTTATATGGGAGATAGACCTCCTTCAAACTCAAGTACAAAGTGCACAATATGATCTTGATAGGTAGGGAAAAGAGATAGTGATGCTTTAGGCATATGTTAGATCATAGAGCCCTAGATGTGAGGGATCTAGCAGTGGTTAGATGGCCAGGCTATGGGAGGAGGTGGTACAATTCCAGGCCTTAATGGGATACTTCCATTCTCATTTCTGATAGGAGTGAATCTATACCATGAAGTTGGAGGATGAGATAGTGTACCTCATGGAATTATTACGAGACCATCCATCTACTAGTGGGTTGCACTAGAGTTGGAGAAGTGGTACTAGATAGTATTCGATAAGGATATAGGTTCCTGGAATTGTATGAATGTCAAATAGGGTAGGAGTTATCGATGGGCTCCGACTGAGGGTAGAGGTGAGAGTCATAGTGTCAGTCCTACATGACCATATATTTGGAAACTCTTATGGTCATTATTATTTTTTTTTTTGGGTGTGAGGTCCAAGGACCCACTTTATTGTAGCCTACGAGAAGCTTAAGGATTATTATGTATCTTTTGGTTCTACACACACATATATATATATATATATATATATATATATATATATATATATATATATATATTATTTATATATATATATATATATATATATATATGTATGTATATATATGAGATTTTATGTTATCATCTTGTTTTTATGTATTTCTTTATGAGATGCATGCAATGCATATATTTGCTTTATGATTTTGTGATGGATGCTTATCATGTATGCATATGTTGTAATAAGATTTGATTTGATGATATGTATATGTGTGGATGCATAATGAAATGAATGATTTGTGGATATGTATGATGGAATATGAATACTATATGACATACTATGTTAGCACCATAGACTGTATAGAATTCATCAATTTATTTGTAATGTTGTCATGAGACTATGTAATGGATTTGTGAAGATGTAAACTAACATACATGTGATAAAATGGAATAAATACTAGGATGTTATAAGATGTATTTAAGGTTTTCATGAGACTCAAACACTCTAGTCGATTGGTCAACAATTATATACTACCCATGAAAGACTTTTTGACAAGGTATGAATCTGCTAGGAAGACCTAGATACTCAATATCCCTGTGTGTGCAAGTGATTTCATTGTAATAATATGCATAAAGTTACCCCAGTGCCAAACAGGATTGATGTAGCCCATTTGTACTGAAGGTCACCCTATAAGTATCATAATCCTAGGTTTTGTACATAGTTGGATTAGACCACTAGGTAGTATAGGCTACCAAAAGCTAGCTCATTCACATGTAAACATTATTTTGTACAAAAGCAAGATGCTAATGTGACAGACATATCATCATGCGTAAGGATACCACCATTTCCAGGTAGGCTTGATGCCACCTAACCTATAATGAGGATCACCTTATGGTTTATCAAATGCTAAGAATTCTAGATATTGAAGTTCAGTACTCACTTCTTTTCTTTTATGTAATTTGGGATACTTTCTCATACTTAGTGATGAAAATCACTGTTTATTTTATATTTTGTTTTCTTTTGAGCAAGGGATTTGTTTAGTGATGAAAATCACTGTTTATTTTAATTTTTATTTTTGCTTTTTGGGATGTTGCTTATTGATAGTTGTGAAAAACATGTTTATTTTGAGGAATTGGGTAGGGAAGAGCTTTTAATTTTGTCAATTCTTAGCATTTTTAAACCATTCGCATAGGGGGATGAGCAAGGTAAACTTTTCATTTAAGGTAACCTAGACCACTTTGTAGGTTTCATATTTCCTTGTGCAACACTTGGATTTAATGTGAAAATATATTGGGATTTTGATGTATCCAAGGTATAATCAAAGCAAGAATCTACCTTCTAAAAATTAGGATAGCTTTCTACAAAATATGAAAAGAAAACTAGAGACGGATGAGTGACCAAACCGTAAAGACATTCTAGAATAAATGACTAGGTGAAGGGAAATGAATACAACTATGAAAGGTGGAAAATATAGGTGGCAATGATAAGTGTAATATGGAATGATGTGAATGATGACTTTGAAAAAATTGATTTTGAATGATGACAAGTGTACAGTCTTGGTGCTAGACATGTATGAGCAACTCTAAGGTGCAAATTGTAGTGATGAGTATGCATAATGTAATCAATTGTATAATGTAGTGATATGACATGCAATGCAATGTAATATTTTTTTATTTTGTTGTTTCGATGATTTTTTTGAATTTTGATTGATATATATGTATATAGATGTATCTAGTGGGCTTATTGGGTACCATTAGGGCATTTTTGATTGACCAAGCGGTTGGTATATACCCTTGGAGAATTTTGGGTTGACCAAGTGGTTTGTAGATACCCTTAGAGCATTTTGGGTTGACCAAGTAGTTTGTAGATACTCTTGGAGCATTTTGAGTTGACCAAATGGTTTTTAGATACACTTGGAGCATTTTAGGTTGACCAAGCAGTTTGTAGATACCCTTAGAGAATTTTGGGTTGACCAAGTGGTTTTTAGATACCCTTGGAGCATTTTGGGTTGACCAAGTGGTCTTTAGATATACCCTTGGAGAATTTTGGGATGACAAAGCAGTTTGTAGATACTCTTGGAGTGTTTTGGGTTGACCAATTAGTTGGTAGATACCCTTGGAGCATTTTAGGTTGACCAAGCGGTTTGTAGATACCCTTGTAGTATTTTGGATGGTCATGATACTTTTTAGCATGGAAAGGCTTCAGATGAAGAATATTCAAGGGTTCAGGATCCTCAATTTCTTCAAGGGAGGCTAGGCGGTATGTTTTAGGTTCGATCTAACTAGTGATGATGAAAGGACCTAACTAGTTTACCGTAAAATTGTCCCGTATATGGGGAAACAAATTAGAATTTTTTTGGTTCTCTTTTAGAATGAGGTCACCAACCTAAAAGTCTTCAAGATGGACTTTCATATTATAGGCTCTCTTAAGCAACTCTTGATAAACATGCAATTTCTCAAGAGAATTGATTCATCATTCATCAAGCACAGTAAGTTGATCAAGGTAAGCCTACCATGTAGTATCATCATCTATGAAATCTTGCACGAATATGTGTAGTGATGGGATTTCTAGCTCTAGAGGTATGACTAGCTCAGCACCATATACAAGTGAAAATAGAGTTTCCTTAGTGGGCATCTAAATACTAGTGCGGTAGGCCCATAGAGCAAGGGATAATTGCATATGCCAATATTTATAATTCTATTTGACTATTTTCTTTAGAATGACAATCACTATTTTGTTGGATGCCTCATATTGCTCATTTTCTTGCATATAATAGGGCATTTTTGAATATTATAATTCGATGTTAAAGCACACACATCCTTGTTCTTGAAAGGTGACCCATTATCTAAAATGATCTTGGATGGAATACCAAAATGACAAATAATGTTATGCAATATGAACTCCATGATGTGGGGTCTCATCATAGTGGTAAGAGGAATTGCTTCCACCCATTTTGTGAAATACTCGGTGGCCATAATGATGAACGTGTGATGGCCTGAAGAAGAGGGTGATATTTTTCTAATTAAATCAAATCCACATTACAAAAATGCACAAACCAATTGGATCGGTTGTAAGGTCTGAGAAGGTGCATGTGTCAATTTGGCATGGTGTTGACACTTGGTGCACTTCCTAACATAAGTTCAAAAATCTCACTCTAAGGTTGGCCAATAATAGCCCATGTGAAAAATATGATTTGTGATGGACATACTGCTGAAATGGCAACCACATGTACCATCATGTGCTTCGGCGATTTTCCAAACTAACTATTGATGCTCTAAGAAATGAAGGACCTTCATAGATTCAACAATACAAAATGTCTCCTAGTAAGACATACTTTAATACTTTTTGTTTAAATTTTTGTTTGGTGGTACGCGACAACCCAAAAGGGATATTACCAAGATTTAGGTAATCTTTGATTCGAGTAGACCAATCCTAACTTGAGGAAGCCTTGATCACATGACTTGCCTAATCCTTTCGAAGTTCATCCTGAGTGAATGTTGATTGGGAGATAACTTGTAAAAATAGTGTTGTGTTTCTATAAAAAGGATTTTGAGAGAATAAAGTCCCCCAAGTGGCATGATTCAAGTGATCGTGTAGAGGAAATTTATTTTGAATCATGTGGACTTATAGCATGGATTGAGTGTTATAAATCTCAATTGTATATTGCAATGGTGTTTTTACCTGAAAGGTTGTCATATCATTAGCATGTTTCTATAGGATTAAATACCCCAAGGAGGACATTGTATCCAAAAAATATTAGATGAGTGAGATAGTGTCTCAATGTCGTACCATTCACATTTTGCCAGAAGTTTATCCACAAGGGCTTTGTAGGCTTGTAGAAATAGAAACTTGCATTGATAAATACCTTTGACCTGGTTCACAATGAACAAGGAATCACAAAAAATATTGAGCTTGGTTATCTTCATGATGATTGTTTTTTGAATGCCTATGAGTAAGGCTTAATACTCGGTATTGTTGTTGGTGCATGGGAAATCATGTTTGAATGTGTAGCACCCTAAAATTGGCGCAGTCAAATTGGAATAATTACATTCACCTTAGTAAATAAATTTAAATTCAAATTTAACCTCCCAAACCGCCCGTTAACCGTCGAGAAACCCGTTTCCCCTTTTTTCGCGCCATTTTTAGGAGTTGTTTTGACCGTTGGACGATATCGTCATCGATCAGACGATATCGCCCTAGATTTGATGATTTCGTCTGGACTAGGACGTCCAGACGATTTCATCGCAAAACTGCATTTTCATAATTAGACTCTATTCCAACGGGTCTCCAATTCGGGTAGAAGCGTGTCTACGCCATTGGGACCCTTCCCCCGTTGGAGATCTCCCAAATTGGGAAGATCTCCAACCTCCCAACAACTTTCCCTAAGCCTATTTAACTCTAAGACTTTTCCCTCCCCAACCCCTGGCTGAATTTTTATGCAAATCGACTCCCTATGTGCTAGAACTTCTCAAATTTGCTTTTTGCACTATTCCTATAGTAATTTTATTGCAGGTATATCATTGGTTTTCAGCCGGAGCCAACACCTATCACAGTCGACGAACCTGTCAAGATCGGAGGCGATCCTGTCAAATTAGGGACGATCTCATACTGATGAGAGACGATCTCGACTGCAACATACATCGAGGCAATCAGTGCCTGAAGTTTGATCTTCTCTCTTTTCTCTCTATCATTTTATGCTATAAATCAGATCATTTATTTAGTTTTTATTCTACTTTGCATCTGGAGTTCACCCATCTAGTTTAGATTGCACATTAAATTCATGATTTGCCATCATAATGCAGTGATCTATTTTACTTTCTATTTTGAATTATTGCTTAGTATTCACCTTGTTCTTTAGCATATTTTGCCTCTATTTTGCATAGTAGAATTTCTTGTATTTTGCATCTGTTCTATGTTTTGCAGGTTTCTGACGAATTCGTTTGACGAATTCGTCAGATCTGAGACGATTATGTCTGTCTCAGACGATCCTATCAGATTCCAGATGATTCTGATAGATTGCAGGAGATTTTGTCGAATCCCAGATGATCCAGACTACTTCAAGCATCAAAAACTTCATCAGACATCCCGGATCAGGTAATCTCCATTAGCCTCCTGCAAATTCTCTATTTTTTTGCTTTCAATCGCATTTATTGTATTCATTTAAATTGCATTTTCATGTAGTTTAAGTTAGAATCATTCGGCCAAACCTAGGATGAATGTTTAAAGGATAAAACGAACCCATTAAAACACATTCCCAAAACCTAGGCATGGAAACTGCCGCCAAATGTTTCCTGGTGAACCCACCATCCGTCGACAAATCACCAAAATGCACCTCCCTTGAGAGGCGGGACCTTCGCAAAGTCCTCTCGTCCGAGGTACCGCATCATCCTTTTCCCATCCTCCTTCCGGGCGTGGATCCAATAGCCTGAAGGTAGGGATGCGAAAAATTTGGAGCGATACATTTTGGTGAACCCGACGTGAATGCATCATAACCTTTTGAAAAACAAAAACAAAACAAAAACAAAAAATATATATGTATACAAGAAAAACAAAAAAAAAAAAATTATTATCATTTCAAGTTTGTCTGTTTTAGATTCAATTCTGAATAGTAGATGTTAAATATTACTTTTAGAAGCACTAAAGAAACCATGAGTTTTTACTCACATCCATATGAGCCCATCAGTAATGTTGGAAGAATTCAGCCAAGTACATTTGTTGATTATGATCAACCTTATCCCTATTCAACACCACCTCCATCACACTTTTCTCATTTTTCATCCTTACCCCAACAGGACAATCCCTTTGCCAATCCTCTTCATAACGATATTATCTATTCTCCCATATATCCATATTATGTCTATCAATCCACATATAATCCTCCTCCACCTTTACAATATTCTTCTCTCAATACAACACATCCATTTCAACAACAAAATACTTATTCTTCCAATCCTACCATGCACTCACCTCCTACATCGCAATCTTCCTGTCATCATTCTACCCATAATAAAGAAAGTAGAGGTGAGAAACCATTAGGTCCTTTTATGACGAAATTCCTAAGGCATTTATCAAAAACTTCTCAAAACCTTCATCACGTAAATTTACTAAGCTCAATCAACCAATGGATATAATTCTCAAGTATTTACTTGACACAAATAGGATTGAACTCCCTTCCATAAGACAACCCTGATACCACATCATATTGGTTTAAACCTGAGCTACATTGTGAATATCATAGAGTAGATGGACATATGACACAAAATTGTAAAGATTTAAGATGTGCAATTCAAGATTTGATTGATAAGGGTCTTTTTAATATAAAGGAATTACAATCTACAACTGATTATAAACCTCCATTAAACAATCAAACTCCTACACAACAAATACCAATAATCAATCAAGACATGGAGATCTCCCAAGAACCCCTACTCAATTATCAACAACAAGAAACCAATCAAATATTGCATGTTAATGTGTCCCATCATGATGATATTATTAATATTGTAACAAAAACTACAAATGAGCAACCTCAAGTTCAATCAACTCAATCAGATATTCAAGAGATGGATTCCTCATTTGACCAACCTTCAAAACTATCTTTGACTCTAGAGAATGATCCAAAATGGAATGTAAGCATAGAAAGCTCATCTTTAGAATCAAAATCTCAATCTGAAATCCCCTTTGATAGCCAACAACAAGTGATTAATCCTCAAGCAAAGATATCCCTTTTAGAAGTATTACAAATTTATCACAAGGAAATTTTGTTCAAAATACCTAGCCAACAATTTTTTCCTCATCATATTTTCTCTAAGAACATAATTAATGGTGTAAACCCTCTTGAGGTTAACCATATTTCATTCTATGATGAGGATATTCCTTCCTCTACTCCACAAGAAGACCCCTATATTTACATTATCGGAGCTAGTAAAGAAACACCTGTTAAAGCTATCATGGTAGATAATGACTCCTCTCTTAATTTATGCACTTATCAATTATTCCAAAAGCTCAAATCAAAGGAAGAAGATATTAATGAATCAAATGTTATTATAAAATCTTTTAACAATGAAATTCAAGAAGCTCAAGGTACTATAATTCTTCCCTTTAATATTGGATCCAAGATCCTGGATACTTTATTCTATGTAGGATATTGTCCTTCACCTTACAACCTATTTCTCCAGAGTCCTTGGATTCATACGATGAGGGTTTTCCCTTCCACTCTTCACCAATGTTTGAAGTTTGAACTTGCAAATAAAATTGTTACCATACAGGGTGACCCAAAACCATTTGAAGAATATTTAACGATTGAAACATCAAGTTTTATACATTCTCTATTATCACAATTATCTTCTATCCATCACTTTTCTTCATCCATATATGATCATCCTTGTTTACAAAATAACATCCATGCATATCTTTCACATATACTTTCTCCATCTTATAAAAACTTGGAATATAATAATAAGAATGAAGAACTTTCTTATATTTATGACATTTTATTTTGTAATATGATCAATTTTACACATATAAAAGTCAAATCTTTTGCTACATTATTTTACATTATAACAAAGCTTTTGTTATCACTATCTTTTACTCATCACCTTTTGTTCTTACCTTCAACACAACCAGATTATCCTTCAAAACCTCCTTTGATTTTGAAGCAACCTTAGACATGCTATACTCAAATAACCTTGTATAGTGTATATAGATCATCTTGTATATACCATCAATTTCAATTCATAAATTAAAATAAAAATACAAAAAAAATCAAAATCCTCAAAATCAAAAAAATACTAATGCAACTAAGGAACTTAAAGGTAAATTTGAGCCCAATTGGCTTGGACCATACATCATTACTGCAAAATTTGAATCAGGAGCATATAAATTATCTACCTTAGATGGTAAAGAACTTAAAGAACCCATGAATATTTTGCATCTTAAACGTTATTATGCATAAATTTGGTCATTTCATCCATGTATATATTTGTTCAAAATCATTATCTTGTATTTCTTTCAATTTATTCAAAAACCTCAAAAACATTCATAAAATCTTCAAAAATTTTCAAAACTATTTGTTGCATTTATTTATGGCACTTGTTAGCTTTTGTTTTTCACAAACAAAAATCAAAACAAAAATAATGATAAAAATAGCAATATGCTTGACTCTTTCGAAACCCAAAACAATATAATGAAGAAAGAGAGAGTCAACATTCTCAAAACTTTCTCAAAATCATTATTTTCTTACAATTATTGCAATTATATGTTTCAACTTATTTTGGGATAAAATTAGCATTTATTTTAGCATCCCTCACTTGCACAATCACAACAATAAATATCTTGATTTTATCTGGCATGATTACTAATCTCTCTTATATCAAAGTTCACAAAATTCAATTAAATAAAGTTTGAGCATAGAGAATTGATCTTGTTATTTACTTAAACCAAGCACATCTTTTCACAATAAAATGATTATATTTGTAATTTCCATGTTTTGCTACATAGTAGAACCGATTTCTTGAGTGAAAAGTTTCCCCTGCTATCCTATCATGCACACGGTCTAGAATCTTTGAGAATTGGCAAAAGGACAAGCTCACCCCTACCCAGAATAAAAATCCCTTGCTCTACAGCTAATCCGAGCAAGTATCCCTAGAAAAAGAAAAGAAAAATTCAAGAAAAAAAAAAAGAGAAAAGAAAAATGTTATTTCAGCAATGTTCCAAGCATTATCAAGCAAAAGAAATACAAAAAGAAAAAAATAAGCAAAATTCAAAAGCAAGCAAGAAAGCAATAAAATCCCTTTCCCTACCCTTTGAAAAGAAAAGAAGGGTTGATGAGCTTGAATCCTTGGAATCCTCAATTATTCGAAAACTGTGAGGTAAGCCCCATAACAGGTGGTTTGTGCCCAACCTGCTTGGCCTTGGGTAACTCCTAGCGTGGCGATATGTCTGTCACATTAGCGACCTTCTTTTGTACAGACCTATGTCTGCTTATGGATTAGCTAGCTCTTGATAATCCGATCTACATAGTAGCCTAGTATGGTTATATGCATCTACATCATGGTTAATGAACACTTATTTGGTTTCTTCAAATCACTTGTATCATAGTATCTTGCTCAAATCTGGTAAATGAACAATGCAATTGCACACACATTTGTATTTGAGAGATTTTGTCTATCATTATGATAAATCAAGATTGGAAATGAATTCACATATGCACATGGGATTCCTTATAAATCTAACTTTTTATCTTCAAAATACTTTGAAATATCATTTTTGCAACTTGTTTGGAATAAATCAAGTACAGTTGTTTTCCACAAAGACAACTATATAATAGCAAAAATCAAAAATTCCTTTCAAAACATATCATATATATCGTGTCGACTTTCGCAACGATGGTATAGTTTCAAAACCAAAATTGGAATTTTATGCCTAGCGCAAGTCCTCATTATCATATTTTCTGTTCATCAAAAATCAATCATGCAATAAAACTATCTATTTTTTTTGGATTTTCGCGATGATGGTATAAGTCTATACCTACATATTCTATGCCTAGCGCAAACCATTGTAACAATTTTTTTCCCAATTTATCAAAAATCATACAAAACATATGACTTCATACTACACAAATTTTGCTTTTCAAAAGAATGCACATTTTCATTATTTCATGTCATTATGTCAACCTCCAATTTTGCAATGACGGTATAATTCCTAAGGAATTATTCAACAATTTTATCACACTTAGGAATTTATGCCTAGCAAAAATTATTTTACAATATTTCATGCATAATATTTTCATGGAAATCTGAAAGCAAACCATCATCATCATCATTTGCATTATCACAACAAAGTCTTAAGACAGTCTCTTAAGCACTCTTTTCTTTTAACAATATTTCTATCCTGGGACTAGCTTGACGACCGAGTGAGCGGCGACTCCATGAAATGGTCTATAATAGCGACAATGTCCTTTGAAATTATTGTTAGAAATCTCCTTTTATTTTTACATTTCATTACAACCAATCAATTTGTTACATCAGATTATTTCATTTAAAATATTTATAGCATGACATCCAAGTTATAATATTTTCCAAAATGACATAATTACATGAATCATCAATAAAATCATTACATCAATCAAATCAATCAATCAATCAAACATAAAAACATCATAAACATACACATAACACAAGTCATATGATCAAAAACATATCATATATCAAACATAATTTCATTCAAAAATAATTCAAATTAATTTTTCTTTTCCGCGTTTTTACCTCAAACGTTCGATTTGGGTAAAAACACGGAGGGGGAACCATAGTAAGCTGTCGTACGATTCGACCAAGAATCGTCGCCTAAAAATAGGAATAATTTTTTGCTTTCTCGTAGATCGAGAAGAACTCATCTTTAAAGCATTTTCTTCGAAAAATTCGCTAAAGAGGGGGCAAAATGTAGCACCCTAAAATTGGCGCAGTCAAATTGGAATAATTACATTCACCTTAGTAAATAAATTTAAATTCAAATTTAACCTCCCAAACCGCCCGTTAACCGTCGAGAAACCCGTTTCCCCTTTTTCCGCGCCATTTTTAGGAGTTGTTTTGACCGTTGGACGATATCGTCGCCGATCAGACGATATCGCCCTAGATTTGACGATTTCGTCTGGACTAGGACGTCCAGACGATTTTGTCACAAAATTGCATTTTCATAATTAGACTCTGTTCCAACGGGTCTCCAATTTGGGCAGAAGCGTGTCTGCGCCGTTGGGACCCTTCCCCCGTTGGAGATCTCCCAAATTGGGAAGATCTCCAACCTCCCAACAACTTTCCCTAAGCCTATTTAACTCTAAGACTTTTCCCTCCCCAACCCCTGGCTGAATTTTTATGCAAATCGACTCCCTATGTGCTAGAACTTCTCAAATTTGCTTTTTGCACTATTCCTATAGTAATTTTATTGTAGGTATATCACTGGTTTTCAGCCGGAGCCAGCACCTATCGCAACCGACGAACCTGTCAAGATCGGAGGCGATCCTGTCAAATTAGGGACGATCTCATACTGATGCGAGACGATCTCGACTGCAGCATACATCGAGGCAATCAGTGCCTGAAGTTTGCTCTTCTCTCTTTTCTCTCTGTCATTTTATGCTATAAATCAGATCATTTATTTAGTTTTTATTCTACTTTGCATCTGGAGTTCACCCATCTAGTTTAGATTGCACATTAAATTCATGATTTGCCATCATAATGCAGTGATCTATTTTACTTTATGTTTTGAATTATTGCTTAGTATTCACCTTGTTCTTTAGCATATTTTGCCTCTGTTTTGCATAGTAGAATTGCTTGTATTTTGCATCTGTTCTCTGTTTTGCAGGTTTCTGACGAATTCGTTTGACGAATTCGTCAGATCTGAGACGATTTTGTCTGTCTCAGACGATCCTGTCAGATTCTAGACGATTCTGACAGATTGCAGGTGATTTTGTCGAATCCCAGACGATCCAGACTACTTCAAGCATCAAAAACTTCATCAGACATCCCGGATCAGGTAATCTCCATTAGCCTCCTGCAAATTCTTTGTTTTTCTGCTTTCAGTCTGTTTACTGTATTCATTTAAATTGCATTTTCATGTAGTTTAAGTTAGAATCATTCAGCCAAACCTAGGATGAATGTTTAAAGGATAAAACGAACCCATTAAAACACATTCCCAAAACCTAGGCATGGAAACTGCCGCCAAATGTTTCCTGGTGAACCCACCATCCGTCGACAAATCACCAAAATGCACCTCCCTTGAGAGGCGGGACCTTCACAAAGTCCTCTCGTCCGAGGTACCGCATCATCCTTTTCCCATCCTCCTTCCGGGTGCGGATCCAATAGCCTGAAGGTAGGGATGCGAAAAATTTGGAGCGATACAAAATGATAGGGGTATTGTAGCCCCTTGAGGTGTGAAAAAACAATTCTCATTACACCTCCTTGCTCGTATTTGGAGCCATAAAATAGATTCATATTGACCTGTGACACAAGCTCTTCAGAATCAGGTGATTCTGATATTTGGAGGACTCCATCATCAGGAAGCTCTACGCTAAGAGGCTGATCATCCTGGAGAGGAACCTTTAAGAGTTGATCTATGATGAACTAAAATTTAATTTATTTTTATCTAATGAATTCGAGGTCAAAATCCATCAACAACATGATCTATTTCTCCATGTTACTATTGTAATAAGTACGACTCATCATATATCGCAATGGATTCTCTTTTGATACAACATGCATGGTATGACTAAGAATGTAATGGCATAGCTTTTTTGTGGTGAAAACCATTGCTAAGCATAGCTTTTCAATGTATACATATTTGATTTCGTAAATGACCAAGGTGCATCTAAGGTAGTAACTCACATGTTCCTTATGCAATTTATTTTGTTGGGCAACCATGATGCCCAATGCATTGTTAGTAGCTAAGATGTATAAGTGTAATGAAACTACTAGTCTGGGTGGAGCCAATACTAGTGGTGAAGCTATATATTATTTTATTGCATCCAAGGCATCCTATAACTCGTCATCCCAATGGAATGTGACACCCTTGTGTAACATTTTGTTCATGGATCAACATTTATCAAATAATTGTGCTATGAAGCGCTTGATAGACATGACCTTACCCTATAGACTTTGTAGATGCTTGATGATAGTTGGGGGAGGCATCTCAAGGATTACCTTGAATTTTTTTGGGTCCACTTCAATGCCTCTATTAGAGATGATGAATCCCAAGATTTTTTTAGATGTGACGTTGAATATGCACTTCTTGGGGTTTAGTCTCACGTTGTGTTCAATAAGGCAATCGAGGACTTTGCACAAGACATCAAGATGCTCATTATGTAATAACGATTTGGCCAATAAGTCATCCATGTAATCTTCCAAAATTTTATTCATATAATCATGGAAGATGTATTTCATGGCCCATTGGTAGGTAGCACCAATGTTTTCGAGGCCAAAAGGCATGATATTATAGCAAATTGTTCTCCAAGGCATTGTGAACATCATTTTGAGTTGGTCTTCTAGATTGATACAAATTTGGTTTTATCCAAAGAATTCATCCATGAGGGATAACATTTCATGGTCCATTGTGGCATCTACCAGGGCATCGGTGTTTGGTAATGGGAAATCATCCTTAGGACTCACTTTTTTTAGGTCTTGAAAGTTGGTGCAAATGCGAATCCTCCCATCGAGATTCTTGATGGGAATCATGTTGGATATCCATGGTGGATAGTCCATGGATATGATGAACTTGGAATACAATAGATTTTGTATCTCATATTTCACCATCAAGGCTACTATCAGATGAATTTTTCATAGCTTTTGCTTAACTGGCATGTCCTTGTATGAACATGCAAAAGCTTCCTTCTTCTCTGTGAGAAAATATATGTAATTGGCTTGCTTAGAGGGGGACAATATTTCTTCTAACTTGATACATTAAGGATTTTTAGGGTCTAAGTTGATATATTTATCAATCATTGGCTCAATCGACATATGCAAAACTTTGTCCAACTAGTGGGGAATAGGGATCAGATGAATGTCTTCAGTTGTGTTGATGTCATCCATTAGAAAGTCTGGTCCGAACTCATCATGAAAGACATATTTATTAGTATTTGGAGAGAAATGGAATGGTTGTAACATCTCATCACAAGGCCAATACGTAGAGGGTGAGGGGGGAGAATCTCTCCACTCAAATTCAATTGCGCCCAAGTCAAGGTGCAATGGATTTCATGGGTTATTCAGATCTTGTAGGGGTGGAAGAAGGTCTATGGAAATCGTGTTGATGGATGAATTATTTTTTCTAGGTGACTAAAGGGGTTTATTGATATCAGGTTGTTGCAATACCTATGGAGGTGGTTGTGGTGGGAACAAAATGATTAGAGGTGGTCGTAGTGGTAGCGGGTGAGATTTCTCATCTTTAGGAAAAAACTATCACCAGATAGGATGGTGTAATGGGAACATACGTAGATATCTCTTGTGTTAGTCATCCAATAGGACAATCCATGCATATTCGACATGTGGAATAGAAGAGTTGATAGATGCGACTTCATAATCTAACTCATTTTCAGATGTCCACTCATAGGGAGACCCTTTATCTTCTTTCTCGCTATCATGTCAAAGGGTATGAAAACTTTCACCTCTATCATAATATGGATTGACATCATAAGATATATCTTGATATTTCATGGGTGTAGGATAGTAGTCCCCTAGTGAATAGTCCCAATTAGGATTGGCATAGGGAATGGGTGCAAGCTTATCCTTATAGTTTAGGCTAAGGTGCTGCAAACTATCAATGAGGACCTAGACAGGCACAAACTTGTTGTAACCCAATCTAGACTTATAATAATGAATTTTATAGTACAAATGGTAAGGGGTGCAAGTGCCCTACTCATACAATTCCAAACCATAGCCATGCCAATTATAGAGATGAAGGTATCTCATGGAAAATTCAGGATTAGACATGTAGTTAATTTCTTCATAAAATGACTCTTTGTCATATTCCTGTTATTGATAGGACTATATGCCATATTTGAGGCCCCATAAATAAAATTTGTTTTATTTGGGGGTAAGCCAAGAGGTATGATAGTGCCTATAGAAACACTAGGTCAACCCATGTCTTGCACTGACTCAATGGTAGGGGTGGCTGTGATGTTCATAGCCAGGTATTCTCCTAAGCTGGTGGTATCTAGATGCATTGTGACATGTGATGGTAAATAAAAAGGTAATGGGAGAAAGGCTTGAATTGATTTAATGTTTACCTCACAAGGTGGGCCCTCATTATCTGGGCTACAAATATCTTCTATGGAAATGGTGGATATGGTTGGAGGGGTCTCATAAATAGGCCTTTTACTCATATTCCTCGATGGAGTATTGAATGATGATGAAGGTATATCTAGGTATGCCGATGATGAGGATGGCATGACAAAATATGGTGATGGATTTATTGAAGGTGATGGTGAAGGATTTAGACCTTGTATGGATGTATTTGGTTATAAATCTAGGTGCGTTGAAGGTAAGGTTGACTCAGCTATTTGCTGCACAAATATGTAGTATTTGAAAGGCTCAAGATCTACAAAGATGACATGTACTTGTCCTTCATTGGTATACTTTAGTCATTGTTAAGTTATGGAGGGTATAAAATTCATAGGTATACTTTAGGCCCTATATGCATTCAAGGATTTGATATCCTCTTATTTACTTTGATCCTATAGTGGAGGGCAAGGAACATTCGGCCTATTATGAGGTGGTCAAATTTTATCTACCCTACCTCTATAAGGTGTTTCAAGATATTCCACTTCTGGCTCATGATTAGTGTAGGCCCTATAAGGCATATTTTGATATGGACTATAATTAGGGGTGACTACTTGCAAGAGGTGCTCTATGTTCGGCCTGGGAGGTAAGTCTTGATTCGGCTTAGGAGGTCTAGGAGGTAACATTGGGTTAGTCCTAGGATGCCTATCTTGGTTGAAAGTGGGTTGACTCTGATGGAATTCCTATTGGTAGGTACTTGGGGTAGGAACCCTCTCATGTAAGGTTTTTTGAAATAGCTCGTTAGTCTACCATTCAATCCTTTCTTTCTCTAATTGATGTGAGTGGTCTATCGCTCTTTGTATCACTAAATTAAATTGTGATTGGAATTCAACATATCTCATGATGACTTGATTTATCTATTCTATCATGCAAGGCCTAGGAGCCTTAGAAGCATCACCTTGAGGTCTATCTCATTCAAGGTGATCTAAAATATCAATCAAGATCTTCCCTTGATTGAGGGTAGTAACATTCACTTAATTTTAGGGCTTGGGCAAGTGATATTTGTACTTGTATTGTGCAGAGGCGCATCGTGCTTGTGTAGCATAATGATCTTGAGGATAATCAAGTATTTCCTCATGCCTTTATTCATTTATGATGAAGGGAAGTGTTGATTTTGCTTATCCCAAGTGATGAGTGTCATACTCATCTTGGTACCTAGGATGTTGTAACCTATTAGGATGGTGCAAGGGTGAAGTGTGATAAATTGGCCCTACCCACTATGTGTACTGTTGCTCTTGTCCATGAGTGGGCGTGGTGGACCTAGAAGGCATGCAGATGCATGGTATTGATCTATCTAGTAGTGCCTCAATGCTAGGTTGTCGTTCATGAAAGAAGGCATGTGAAGTGTCTAAGTACTGGAATTATGTTCCCAGATTAGGATCAAAACTTTTAGGGGTATTTTGGATAGGGATCCCTCGAAGGTGAAGTTCCTAACTAGCTATTATGGGACTTGGGTGAGTAGAAGGCCACCAAGGAGGTATGATCATTTCCATAGGGATAAATCAGAGATAACTTGTGTCTCCTTGTATACTCTCTGTAGTTTTTGCCCTTGAGTGGGATTGGTTGTGGGTGCACACCATTGCTATTCCCTACCAATCCCTAGGAGATGATATCCTTTACAAATTTTTAATAAAGTAGCACACAAGAATGGAAACACAGAAATAAAATAAGTATTTATCTATTTTAAAGATTTATGTGTTCCCTAAAGTTGTTTTGCATGTTTTGATGTGTTTTTTGCAAACCTTGTGTCATGTTTTTTACTCTTGTTGGATGATATTCTTGTGTTTAAATAGATTTCACTTGTATGCTCATAGCTCGACAACTGACAATGAAATTCTAGTAATATAAACCTACAAAAGTATGGATATGAAACCCATACCCTATCAGGGAGCATAGGTCCTACTAGTCCTCACCTAGTTCACCTACAATCAGTGATATACCTCTTCGAAGAGAAATGTGTGCTATATCCCATGGGCTATGATGGATCTTGGAGCTAGCCTTGGTCAAAAATAGGGTTTGTAGGATTTGAGCCAACGGATGGAGATGAAGCCCACCATCGTTGGTCTCTATTAGTGGTTGGTGATGAAATCCAACTCACTAATGTTTAAATGGAAGATGGTGTGTGTGGTTTCTTTTATGCTTAAAGAAATTAAAAAATAGAGCACTCAATGAATTTTTACTAAATACATGAAAATGGATGTTTTACTTTCAAAAAAATTAGATAAAACATAAACCTACAAAATGCATGTCCTAAATGATAACTTACCCATTAGGTAGGCTACAAGAAAGCAAGCCATTCAAATGTATTTTTACTTAGTTTCTATTCAGTTTTTCTTCATTTTATGTTGTTTTTGTAATTATGGAAAATGGAAATATATCTTTTTACCTTTAAATAAAATAAGGGAAGCAAGAAAAACAAAATTTAAGCAATTTTGAACTGTAGAAAAGCAAACTGGAGGTTTAGGCGCTTACCTTGATAGCCTAAGAACTTGTTGTTTTTGGAATTCTGAGCATAAAATTCCCTATTTGGTGGACATCCTAGGGTTGGATGGCTACCAGTTTGGGGGCCATCCCAGCGTGGGATGGCTACCAGTTTGGGGGCCATCCCAGGGTGGGATGGTTGTGTGGCCATCCTTGGGTGGGACAAACAGTTCTAGGGCCATTTTAGGCTAGAATGCCCAATTCATACAACAATTCAAAAGAAAAAAAAGAGGTCAAATATTAACCAAATCAATCAGGATAGGGTTCCACCATGATTGCCACTGAAGTAAGGGAAAAATGGTGCACCTAACAATGTTAAACGAGATGCATCTATCACTAGTATTGATTAAGCATTACAAAGGGTGCAGTAAAGTAAGCATGATAAGGAAAATAAGTGCAAGAAATGAATTTTTTATTTATTATTTTATGTATCAAATCATGGTTACACAAATGTCCCCTTGAGGGCTCTATATTGATACACTCATTACAAATAGTACCCAAGGATTAAATCCTTTCAATAATTTGGGTACACCTTCAGCGCTCTTCCTCATACCCACTATTGAAGTGGGTGGGCCTATGATTCTTCCACTTTTTTCTTTGATATTATGATACTATACTCCTTCCTCATGCACTATTAGACCTGCACCTACACACAAGGAAACCAATTTGTTAGTAGCAAGTGCAAATTATGAAGCATGCAAAGAGATATATGCAATAATAGACTAGAAAACAAAAATATGCAATAAACTATCCAAATCTCATCCAAACAATTCCAAATCTTATATTCATGCATGAAAAGTTATTTTGGATCATCTAATAGAAAAAAATAGAGAAATTTCATATGAATTTGTGACAATTACGGGGTGTGCCTACTAAGCCTACAAAACACAAAATTGGTGATATGTGGCCACAAACACCTCAAAATCACACCAAATTTGGACAACATATACAAAATAATATTTATAATGAACCTATATAAAAGGATAAAAAAAATGGGTCACATATATATGGTAGTCCCAAGGTGATCCCACTAAAATTGGAAAATACCAAAAACATGATAACTCATCCAATATAGCTCCAAATTGAATAAAATTTGAATAACATATTCATAATCTATCCTAGAATAAGCCCATGTAAAAATAGTAGAAAAAAGGTACTCCAATATATGACCATAATTGGTAGGGATAATGGTGTTCATAGATTGGGAGTCGTCCTAGGGTGGGATGGCCACCAGAATTTTTGGTTTTCTACCACAAATTGCACTGGGAATTGGTTAGAAACTATCTCAAGGGTGTTTTCATAAAATATGGGATGGGATTCAATCAATTTATTTAGTTTTGTAAAAAAATTGTGCCTCTTGAATCACTCAAGAACCTCCTTCGCTAGGTAGATATTTTGAGGGAAAAGTCATAAAAAGTTTAGGGGAAATATTTGTAGCACTTTTTTGCATATGTCACAAAACTCCTCTCTATAAATTGGGTTGAAAATTGATCCACTTTATAGCCCAAGAGGGCCTAGGATCAAATGGGCATGCGAGGCCATGCAAGGCAAGGGTCATCATTTGTCCCCAAGGTCATCATGCATTGGAGGAGGGAAGTAATATCCCTTTTGGACTCCAATATACAATGTGTCATGATAGTTATGTGCCCTCTCACTAGAATTCTTGAATAGGCAGATTAAATGGCAGTATTTGGGTACTATTTGGCCTAATTTTGACTTTTTGAGGGTCAAACACCCTAGCCATCCCACCCAGGGATGGTTTCCTATTACCGTCCCTAGGTGGGATGGTCATGAACTATGATTGTCCCAGGGTGGGACGATCATGCCTACATTGCCCAAAACCTCCCAAAATTAGGGTAGAACCTTCCAAAAGTGGTTAGGACCACTGTGTAAGCTCTGAGGGTTACTCAAGGGGGCCATATGATGTCAAATTAGACAATGCTTTTGGTAGGTTAATCATATTTACATGATTTTAGTGTCTACACTTATGCACTTCAAAGCCAATCACAATGCTCGAATATGCCCTCTATATCTACTTCAAAAATTAATCATGAACAATGTACAAATTTTTCTTTCAAATCTGTTCTATAACCCTTGCATATTTTCTCTCAATATCAATTAAACCAATGCACAAGTTTACTCATAAATTTGACCTATAACCTTTGCACATTTAATCTCAATTTCAATCAAGACCAATACACAAGTTTACTAACAAAATTGACCTATAATATTTGCACATTTATTCCCAATTTAAATCAACACTAATTAACATCAAATCAATCCTTATTCCTCCAACCATATGCCATCAAAAATAATTTTCTCAAACAAAACCACCTTTGAGAGAGGAATTAAATCACCATACCTCTAAATCTGCATCAATGATGATAGTCTTCTTTTGCATGTGCCTGTCTTGACAATTTTTTTTTTCTTTTGCCACTTCAAAATTGGTTAGCAAATCTCTCTTTCTTGAATAGATATCAAATAATTCACATTAAAAATCTCTATCAAAAACCATGCATAATAAATCTTAAAAAGAATAATACCTTATATATCCCTTTTTGAAACTCTCAAAATAACAAAAGACCTTATATCCCATTTTTATAATATGTCAAATACAATATAACATTTATCACAATTGCACCTTATTTCTCCTTCTTCTAAGATGCAAAAATACAGCTAAACTTCACCACCATACACCTTATAACTCCCTTTTCTAATTTACAAAAATCATAATTTATTATGCTAATTGCTTTTATCAACAAAAAACCTCATAAAAAATGGTATTGACCTGATTCAACCTTGTGACCCCCTACCCAGAAGTTCTCCATGCAAAGCCAACAACTAGCTGGGCTACCTCAACAATCGAAACCAAAGGTACTCACAATGATATTTCTCTTTTTTGGTCTCTGCCTCTATTTTCATTGTCTTCTCCTCTATGTTTTCTTCCTATCATTTGCATGCACGATGATGGATTTTCAATTTTGATTTTTTGTTCCTCTCAAAGGTTTAATAAAGCCATGTATATATATGCTTTCAATTTCCTTCGATTTCATTTTGAATGGTCGGCTTAATTTATTTTAATTTTTTTGCGTCTTTTTAATTTTCAAACTCTTTTGTTTATAATATTTAAATTTAGAATTTAAATATTATAAATATTTATATTTTTAAAATTTTGTCCCTCTCTTGTGATATTTAAACCTTTTTGTCCCAAGCAAATTTTTAAACCTTTATCCTTCTTTTTGTCCAAGAAACTTTTAAACCTTTGTCTCTCTTATAATATTATGTTTATAATATTTAAATATTATAATCCTTTGCTTTAAAAATGTTTGCCTTTGCTTTGAGATATACCTTACTTTGAATAATTATCCATTGTTTGCTATTCACAATAGTCTATTCTTGACACAATTTATATATTGTCCAATCTTGTAAACTTCACACCCTTCAAGAATATTTCTACCTTGAATAACATGCACCCTTTGACATCAATGACAACTAAATATTTCCAATACCATCTACAATATTTTGATCAAGTAGTTGATTCTCTTGACTTATTGTTGAAATTTATGTAGTGTATACAAAACCCCATTAGCCAGTGCTTATCCAAATAATTTTTTTCCAAGTGAAAAATAATTAGCATCATTTGAAATGATTTAATTTAATTTATAATACTATAAAAAAAATCAATAATAATCGTTCTTAAGAGATATAAAACTTGAGTGGTTTATAAGGCCCATCACCTGCCAAACTATTTATCAATGAAAAAATATACATATATATGCATGTCCTATTGACATATATGTTAAAAAGTTATTTTTATCCAAGAGAAATATTTTCTAATGATAATTAAATCTATAATATATATATACACACCTGCCAAACTATTTATCAATGAGAAAGAATCCTTATAAGTGCATGTCTTATTGACATATATGATAACAAGTCCTTTTGATCCAAGTGAAATATTTTCTAATGATAATTATATATATATATATATATATATATATATATATATATATATATATATATATATATATATATATATATATATATATATATATATATATATATATATGGTTAGAGTGAAAAATACCTACCCCCGGATGCTCATAAGAGTTGGGTATCTGCATCCCACCATAATATCTCATAAGGATGAGAGCTAAGCTTATCAATATGGCCTAAAAATACAACCATACACACCCACCCCTTCACACACTTGTGCATGTCCTTGCACACTTGCTCATACCACAATTTGAACCTTAGACCTCCTAAAGAAGAGCGATTTTAATCTTAGACCCCCTAAAGAAAAACCAAATCCCAAACCATTGCACTATCCCTATCCTTATGACAAATCTAAATTTTATATTACTAATAATACATAAAAATTAGATTTTTTCAAAATAATAATAATTTTAAACTATTTATAATGCATTTATATCATATTAACATTCACTTAAATCATCTGCAACATACTATTATTTTGGAAAATTGTTGATTAATCTAACACATCCAAAAAAATCTAGAATTAATATTATTATCAATACATAGGGATCCTTTCAGTGGCATAAAAGGTTTAAAATGATTGTGGCATGGTGGTTATAGGGGTGGACTACATGAAGATCTATGTGGCAGCTTTCGGGGTGGACAATGCAGAATACTGTGATGGCCATAAAAGCTGGACAACCTACCCAGATTAATAGCTACCGATTCCACCATGTAAATACAAAAAAAAAAAAAAAACAATACATAGAGATTAGATTTGTTGGAAATGATAATAATTTTAATATATTTATAATGTATTTGTATCAGATTCACTCTCACTTAAATCGTATGTAACATAATATTTTTTTCTAAGTTACTAAAATATTTTTGAAAAGGTCTACAAAATGTTTTAAAAAGAGTTAATATTCTATCGTAGAAGGGGATCCGAGAGGAACCAACCATTTAAAACAACAAACTAAAATAATACAGATTAAAACTAATGTTGGAATGAAGGAACCATATCCAACTGGAATAAAACTAATACCTACAAACCTAAACAAGGGAAAACAACACAGGCATGAAGGCCTAAAGAAATAAAACAAAGACAACAAAAATGACCATCGAGAAAGGAACAACTTAGAATTTAGATCCACTAGAACCCACCTCTGTCTCAACTTTGGGCTTGTTAATTCTTGAAACCTGCAAGTCCATGAGGGCCAGAACCTCTTCAGCACATGAAATTGTCACCTACAATGAATTAATCATAGAGCGCAACAATTTCATCATCATTACATTAAGAGGAACTGGGTTTGAATTCCCAGTATTAAAATCAGTATCTTGGTTGTTCTTAACACTGTCAAATCTTAGCATTTCTTAAAACTATCAACTCTTAACCATAATTTTGATTTTTTGGATGATCACAACAGATCCTCAGATCCTGAGTCATCAACCAACAATGAAGCCTTCCCTTCATCTGCTAACTTAACCAATACCATCTTCACTTCCTCTCGTCCTGGACTCCACCTGAGAAGAATAATATGCAACATAATAATATTCTTTTGAAATATTGTTGACCAAAAAAACTTTTTGTAATATAAAATATCAGATCTAAAATATAATTTTTTATTATTTATAAAATTCATTAATTTAAACTTAAAATTTAATATTATATGAAAATAAGATATATTTTTAAATATATTTATTTATATATAAAAAGATATTACAAAAGAGCTAGTAATTTTTTGGTTGTTCAGAATAGTCAAAGATGTTTCGAAATAACATTACTAAATTTATGTGTTGCATATGATTTATATAAAAATATATTAGAAAAGAGTTGGTTATTTGTTGGTTATTTAGAATTGTCAAAGATGTTAGAATAAGTAATTATTCTCTTAAGTTCTACTACGATAGACTTACTTGATTTTCCACTCCTTCATGAGTTAGGTGAACTCTCAGTTACATTCTACATCATATTTGATGAGTTGTTGTAATCCAACAACTCTCAATGATCAACTTTGTTATTTATACAAATTTGATCCATGGAATAATCAATCAGTTCTACTCTTTCTTCATATTTTATGTAATGCTTTGCATGTCTATTTTGGAAAATTCTAACATGGTACCATATCTGGATAGATTTTGCTAGCATTCTCTATTGAAGGTTCTAGGAGTTGTTTCTTTGTATCTTTTGTTGGCTTCTCCTCTTTTTTTTTGGATTTAAATCTTTAATAAAATTTTATATATATTTTTTTGCTATATTTTTTAGATATATGTATGTGGGTTATTATGAATAATATTTGTCTCCTTCTCACGTTAAAAGGGAAAAGGAAGATTCATTGCCTTTTAGTGTAAATGATTTTTATTCAGAAAAATTGCCCATATTTTTTTCATATCTATTATTTAAAAAAAAAGGGCTCTTTGACTAGTTCATATATATTAAATTTTTTTCCTTAAAAAAAAGAACACCTTTTTTCAAGAATTTTTTTTATGATTATTATTAAAAATTTTATTATCCTAAAAGCTTGATCGATAGAAATTTATTTCCTATATTTAGTGTATTCATTTTTGCAAAAAAAAAAAACTTTTTGCGCTGCCTTTTTCGTTGCTCTCGAAGAAGCTCGATTGAGACTCTCAAAACGTGCATCGAGCACCCAATCTTGGGCACCAATGACACTCTTCGTAATGCCTCTCAATTGATTTTGATATCTCCTTCACTGGATATCTAAAGATGCTCTTCATTGCGTTCTTGTTTGGCGCAGCTAATATTTAAGTCAACTATTGTTAAGATAACCCTTTTTAAAAAATTTGTTTGGTCTAAAGCTTCATCAACTTTAGTTGCATGATAATTGTTTCTAAAATTTCATCTCATGCGCTCCTTTTTTGGTGTCACTTTAATGCATCAGTGAAATACATAGGAGCCCAATTGAGTCAGAGTATCTTCAATATCATCAATCTATTCTCTTCTCGGTTGGCAGATTCTAGCAGCTCTCACTTAGCTCCTATAAATTTTGTTCCACCTCTTTTCCTTTGGCATTCCATTCCATTTATTTTATGTTCATAAGCTTGTTTTGTTTCTCTAACAAGTTCGCTGTGTAGAAAGTTATTTATGTTTTTATCATAAAGTGAAGTGTTGTGGTGCTAGATAAAGGCATCTACATTTATTTTATATATTTCATTTTGATTAACTTTTGATCAAATTATTGCAATATTAAGCCTTTTTTTCCATTTTACGCCTCTATTGTTTTATGTTTGATCTATAGGTTTCAAACGGATTTCATAGCCAAGGCACTGGATCTCCTGTCTTCTCTATGAACCTTAACAAATTTCAATGTGAGGTACTAGGATCTGCAATACTTTTCAAATAACGAAAGACTTTATCGGAGTGTGAATATAGGACTTCAAGGTGCTGACTCTTCTATTTTTCTGAGAGGCATAGGGTCTGCAAATGATAGCCTTCTTCCTTTTATACCAGGCGCATTCTTTCAAAACAAGTGAAATATAGCCTTCTTCATTTGGGCTAAATGTTCAATTCGCATATTTTGTTTAAATACCGAATGCAGGTGTCTTGTATTGGCTAATTTGTATTGGTTTTTTCTTTTTTTCCTTCATTTTAGAAGGTAAAACCATTACAAAATATCTCCTTACCTTTCTATTTTTCGTTATTCATTATGACTCATTTATTCACTAAAGCCTTTTACTTTTTCAAAAGGCTATCCTCTTAAAAAGTGAAGGATTCATTTGTAACCTAATAATACTGAAAGCACGAGATTCCGGAAAACAAAAAGGGAAAACTCCAAACACGATGCAAGAACGAAACTAAACTTGATGCTACAAATTAGAAATGCGTAAAATGGAGAAAGCATAGACAAATTGGAACCAAAATGGAACGAAACAACCCTCTTCTTTTATTGATGTATTTCAAATTCGGTTACAATTAGCTTCCTCCCTTTTTAGGGGAAAGGAGCATCAAACTTGTCTCTTGGTCACATCAATGGAAAGTCATCTCTCTTCCGCGTGCCCACATGCAAAATGGGCGGGCCAAAGTGTTGCCGCCGCTTGTGTGAATGAATCCTTGATCCTTGCTGCTCCTCCTGCATTCAAAGAAACAACAAAATTGTTAGTAGCACTTGCTGCAAATATGAAACATTTGTTCTCTAAAAATGATGAAGGATGTATGCATAAAACTGAATAAAATGATGAATGAACTGATTCTAAACAACTTGCAAGTTTGACAGGAACCAGGGAACATTACCAGAGGGCCACTGCCATCAAAATAGTCAAAAAAAATGCCGCCGATTCGAATTCGACTATAATTCATCCCTGGGCAGGACGAATTCTACTGTAATTCGTCCCCGGGTAGGACGAATTCGCCTACGACAAAGCGCCGAAGTGATGCTGCCCAAATGTCGCGTCTCGGGATCTCCAAAAGACCTACAAACATAGGGGTTAGCTAATTGGGGGCATTTTGGGACGACCCAGATGGTCGGATTTCCCCAATTTGACCTCCATCAATGGGAATTTGACGTCGCTACCTGCAAGTTAGTGGGGACAACAAAAGCGACAAAACATGATAAGATTTGATCACAACATTATAAAATTGGAATTACAAACTATTGAAACAACATAAAATGGAATGCAAGATAAACAAGTGACAAAAAGGAACAATCTACCATGAATTCCTAACAAGACTATTAGATCAGTGCAGGGCGCCCGGGGGCCGCCCACCGTTGGAACCTGATTTCGGCACCAATCCACTTGGGATGGGCCCAAAATCTCTTGTAATGGGTTGTCGGCGAATTGGTAGATCAATGTGGTCAAATGTCGGGTTTTGGATCCGGATTCACACTTCCAATAGCCACCCAATGACCTCTCTTGCGAAAGAGATCAAGGATGTGGAAGAGGTGAATCAAAAGGGTAAAATGTGGTATTCAATTTGGCGAGCACTTCGTTGCTTGAAAATGCCTCCAACTTGTCCTTCTTGGGTGAGAAAGTTCACCATTTTATAGACCCAGGGGGTCTCTTTGGAGGGGCATGCATAAGCGCCATGTGGCAGTCATGCCTTCCCATGAGGGAGGAAAGTCCTCCATGACTTGGGCTTCCATGACTGCCCTTGTGACAGTCCTCTAACGTCCAATCTGCCCACCTACACGCGCATGCAAGGCAGGAGGCATTAATTGACTGTCCTCGGCTGCCACTTGGCGCCATTTTTCTTTTTGCCCGTTGAACCTGGAATTCGTCCTGACCCAGAGCGAATTCAGAATTCGTCCCTGGGTGAGACGGATCCCAATTTGAATTCGTCCCTGGGTGGGACGGATACTGAGCAAAGTGCCTGAATGTGCCAAATTGCCTTCTGACCTTCCAAAATTGCTACAAAAGTGGTTAGGACCACTGTTTAACCTCTGAGGGCTGCCCTGGGGGTTGTGTGTGTCAAAGCGATCAGTGTTTGCAGTCACATAATCGGATTGGTGCTGTTTTGGTGTCTACAGATGCCCCTTTTTGGGATGCGCTGTGCATGGCGCAACGCCGAGCAAAAATAGATAACCAAAGCACTAATGATTAGGGTTTCTTGGTAACCTAACCAACTTTTGATGCCCCAAGTATGGAAAGGGCATGCATTCTTGAATCCTTGCTTCTGACGAGCGAAGGCACTCAATTCAAGTGTTAACCTTTTTCGGTGAGGTGTTACTTGACCTTGGACATTGATCGGTCATGAATAGGCAAAGGGCGCAACCTTTTGTCCGTGAGAACCTTGAGTTCATGATTCACGAAATGCCAAGTGATTTGATCAGATTGTGATTATTGCTTGTTTACTACCCCAAGCAGGAGCGTAATTGTCTTTGTCAATGATTCTTTGAATGCATGTCATTTTCCTTAATTGGGTGTGTGTTTGCTGATTGGTGACTAAGTGTGACTACCCCCTCAAGCGACGAATCGATGAGGGAATGACCTTCGTGAGAAAAGCGACGAGTCACTTGACCCAAGATGACTTGTGCAAAGGTGCCCTTAGATGGTTTAGCGTTAAGCATGTGCAATTTTTCGACATTTAGACCTATTTTTGGTGGGTGGTAACCCTTTTTGCGACGCTTTTTGGAGCTAAAATTGGCAAAAATCCGTCCTCCCGTGGAGCGGTCCGGCTATGGTAGCCTTCTTAGGGAGTAGGATAGTGACAATTTGTGACCCCAACGTCTGTTTTGTATGCCCGGGATGTCAAGTGCAACAACACTCTCATCGGGCAAGTTTATTAGCTGTTTTAGTGCATTTTTGTTCAATTTTTGATGTTTTTTGAAATTTTTGGCCTGAATTCGTCCCAGGGTGGGACGAATACCAGCTTAGAATTCGTCCTAGGGTGGGACGAGCGCTAACCAGAGCGCTCGTCCTAGGGGAGGATGAATTTAAGCTCAAAAGGCCTATTTAAAGGCCAAAACTAGGGTTTGGGCTCATTTGCATCTGAATTTTCTTGCGATTTGGAGCTCTGGGGAGGAGGAGGTTAATTCTGCGAAGCGAAGCGCTGCCGAATTTCTCCCGCCATCATGAGTGCACAAACCAGATCGAGCGGCGGAGCCGAAGCGAGACCAGTAAGTGCTCCCTAGAGTTATTACTTTTGTTTAAAATTGCAATTGTTTTGTTTAATTTTTTTTGTGATGATGTTTTTCAAAATTTTAAAACTTAAACCCTGAAACTGAGCTGAAGACAACTAAGACTTAGTTGTACAACTAAACGTAGCGCAAAACCTAGGTAAAGAATTTTTATTTTGCTTTTAACTAAACCCTAGGATAAACGGAACGTAAAACCCTAAGACTTAATTTTGTATTTTTGAATTTTTGTTCTGTTTTTAAATTAATCAATTAGGATTAGAAACCCTAGGACTAAAAAATTAATTTTTTTGAATTTTTGTTTTGTTTTATTTTTTGGAATTTATCAGTTAGGATTAGAAACCCTAGAACTGGAAAAATTAATTTTTGAATTTGAATGTTTGATAATTTGTTGTTAAATTTAATAGCTTAGGATTAGAAACCCTAGAACTGAAAAATTAATTTTTGTTTGAATTTTTATGTTTGTTTTTTTTGTTTTGCTATACAGTTCTTTTTCATGATTTTAATGTTTTTGAATTGTTTTCTTTGCAGGTTGTTAGGAGCCGGTACCGTGTACCCAATGCTTTATTAAGCGCAGGGCGCCGATCGAGGCTGACTCGGAGTGGCTTGATGCCCTTGGGCTCAAGCAGGTGGCTCGACTAGAGCCTGTGGTCATGGATCAGGCCTATTTGATGGCCCTGATCAATCTTTGGGATCCGCGGACCAACACCTTCCATCTCCCAATAGGGGAGATGACTGTGACTTTGGAGGATATCTATCGGCTTCTACGGATTTTGATAGATGGACTACCGATCAGGACATCGTCGCGTGACCAGCGGACAGCTATACTGATGCGATGCTTCGGGCATGGGGAGGAGCTGGGTGTGGAGGATCCACTGGAGAGGGCAGAGGGCGACTGCCAGATTGGCAAGATTTTGGTCCGATGGTGGTTGGAGAGGGGGGTGTTGGGAGTGAGGCACGCATTCCTTATGGGCCTCATGTCCAACATGTTGTTACTTGACTCGTCAGGTGCGAGGTTCCCATGGAACCTGCTAGATTTGGTTTGGCAGTTGGTAGAGTGCCCGATAGAGGCACCGCTTATCATGAGATGGGGACAGATGTTTGGCACAGCTCTATGGGGAGCTGTATGAGGTCCACTATCGATAGAAAGGGGATTAGTTGTAGCTACTTGTTGCAGTGTTGGGCTTGGCAGCACATAGTAGTGGAGAGGCCGGCCGGTTACCATGGATGACTCGGGCGGAGATGGAGGATAGGGAGATAGGTTATGCAGTTCTATGGCGGTGGTCCGGGGAGCAGGGGCAGAGTCGACGGTGGGCAGGTGTCGTAGGGCACTATGCCGATACCTTCTCTCGGCTTACTCTAGGGGAGGTGGTTTGGCACCCTTATCGGGACTGTCTAGCCTGGTCGAAGGCTGGAGAGTGGCTCCGATGGGTATGTAGAGAGCGATGGCTGATTGGGCGACATGGGACCGAGCATGAGTTCTTCTCGTACAGTCGGGTGACACGATAGTTTGGGGTGCGCCAGGGGTTGCCTGGTGAGCCCGTGGTCTATCGACATCGAGGGGATGAGAGGACTCTGGACCGACCGGTCATCGTGCCACTGGGCGAGGATTTAGATGCGGTGATCGACGTCCCAGATGTGGATGACGTCGGGACTACCGTGAGTACGACCAGTGGTGGGTACTACGGCGATGGCGGGGAGAGGGGCCACTGGGAGGCACGGAGGTGGGGGGGAGGGTGCTGAGGCACTAGGGGATGATTGGGGAGCTCCTTTGGAGGATGCGGACATGGTGGAGGTGGAGGGTGAGGATGTGGATTTGGGGGCTCCGGATCAGCCGGAGATGCAGGACATTGCAGAGTAGTGGGAGCCAGAGCAGGCTGCTATTCCAGAGAGTCCTATGCCTCAGGCGGATGCGAAGGACATGGAGTCTAGGGTATGCATTGAGAATGCACGGTTGGCAGAGCTACTATGGAGGCGAGATGAGGAGCTAGGGGATGCGCTACGGAGAGGGATCTCCTACGGGCTCAGCTAGCAGAGCGGGAGAGCACATGGGTGGCGTCTCATCGGTAGGAGGGGGATACTGATGCTGCATGAGAGAGGGATCTCCTACGGATGTAGCTGGCAGAGAGGGATAGGGTTTTGGCATAGCATGATGATGCAGTAGCTTACTACCATCGATGGGAGGCAGAGTGGGATCGACGAGAATCAAATTGGTGACGACATCGATTGGATATGGAGGGGGAGATTATCCACCTCGGTGGGCGGCTACCTGAGCCGTCGAGAGGTGGATCATCATGCCGGACGAGGGGTAGTGATACTGAGCAGTCAACATCATCTCATCGCAGGCGACTGGATGAGGGAGGGGGCAGCGAGGCATGATGTGGGGGCTAGCAGTAGCCACCCTGAGGGGTCCCATAGGACCCACACCACGGGGGGTAGTTCTCGTCGCACCGATCCTGCGTGATCATGGTGGCCGACGCCCTAGGCTTGGGGGTTTTTGAGCTTTTGGATTGTGCGGGGTCAGATGACCGGTTATTGTAGCCTGTGGGCATTTTTGATGATATATATATATGACTTTATTTTGTTTATGCGAGTGATGATTTGATTTTATGCATGATGAGTGATGAGTATGGATGTATGCATGTTAATTTATTTTGATGGATGCATATGTTATGATGAATGCAAATGTTTTTGATGTATATGTGATATGCAAAATGTAATGGATGAATTGAATTTGTGTTGTTTGGTTAGGGCACCATAGACTGTTTAGGACTTTGTGATTTTGCTTTTAGGCGATTGCTATGGTAAATGACTTTGTATGTATACATGTGGTTTTTTTTGTATTTTTTGATGGTATTGTAAGGATGAAAAGTAGCGCAGTTGGTTTAGAAATGTAGCTAAGGTTTTCTGAGACTCGGATGGTTTTAACTCACTAGCCATGACTTGTACTTTATCTTACAAGACTTTTGAACAAGGTATGAATCGGACTTGTCTTTGACCAAGCTATTTCACATCCCTGTGTGTGCAATTGAGTTCATTTATGTGGTATTTGTCAGGATACCGCCAGTTCCAGATAGGCTCTCAACCAAACCTGTACTTGAGGATCACCTAATTAGCTCCACTAACTCCTTTATTGTATTTAGTCAGATTAATCTGCGGTGCTATCTAGGATACCATAAGCTAGCTCATCCACATGCAAACATTGATCTGTACACAGGTTAATGTGACAGATATATCGTCATGCGGGAAGTTTACCACCAGTGACCGATAGGCTATCAACCAAACCGATACTGAGGCTTGCCTCATGACCTATCGAAATGCTGAGAGTTCCAGGGATTCAAGTTCGACTCCCTTCTTTTCTTCTATTGTATTGGGATACTTGCTCATTGGTAGTGATAAAAATCACTGTTTATTTTTATATATTTTTCTTTTGAGCAAGGGATTTGGATTCGAGTGATAAGAATCACTATTGTATGTGCTTTTTGATGTATGCACTCTGGGATATCAAATTTTGGTGTTTTGACTTTTGCAAATTTTTGATGTTTTGCAACTATTGAGAACTTGGGATTCTTGGGGAATTGGGTAGGGAAGATGCTTGTCCTTTTGCCAACTCTCAGCATTCTTTGGGTCATTTGCATAGGGGGATGAGCAAGATAACCGTTTCGCTTATGGTGACCTGGATTACTATGCAGGTTTCATCTTTCGTTCACACAACTTGGGAATTTTTATGTGTTTTAATTTGTGTTGGGATGCTACGTAACAAGGTGTGATTCAAGTAGAACTCTACCTTCGTAAAATCTGTCTGACTTGGTACAGTACATGGCTAGAAAGCAAAATTATGACTGAAAGACGAAAACTCTTGATACATTAGAAGACAACTGACTTTAGTGTGGTAAAAAGCAGTAAATGGCATGTTTTTGTTGTTTTTTGGATTGCTTATAAAATGGAAAAATGTGGAACAAGATGGACTAGCAGAGCAATTACAGCCTATGGTGCCTTTGACCTGTACGACCACAAATATGCAATGTATGGATGCGATGCTTAATGCAGCTATATATTTTTGTATTTTTGATGGATTGATTTTTGTGAATATGAAGATGAGATGTGAGAAGAGCTTTTTATTGATGAATTTGAGCATGCCTGGAAATGAGATGCAAATTTTTGTTGTTTTTGATGATTTTTGGATTTTCTTATTTTTGACCAAGCGATTGTGGGAATCCTTGGAGCATTTTGGGATTGACCAAGCGATTATATGAATCCTTGGAGCATTTTGGGATTGACCAAGTGATTATATGAATCCTTGGAGCATTTTGGGATTGACCAAGTGATTATATGAATCCTTGGAGCATTTTGGGATTGACCAAGCGATTATATGAATCCTTGGAGCATTTTGGGATTGACCAAGCGATTATATGAATCCTTGGAGCATTTTGGGATTGACCAAGCGATTATATGAATCCTTGGAGCATTTTGGGATATGGCTCTCTTAGATATGGAATGGTCACAAATGACTGATATTCAAGGGTTCTGTTTCCTTGATTCCATCAAGAGAGGCTAGCCGGTATGTCCCGGGTCCTATTTTGCTATCAATGACATATGGACCTAACCAATTTGCCATGAACTTGTCCCTTAGGTGGGATGGCAAACTAGAGTTCTGTTGGTTTTCCTTCAAAACCAAATCACCAACCCGAAAGTCCCTCAGGTGAACTTTCATGTTGTAAGCTTTCTTAAGTCGCTCTTGATAGATACGTAAATGCTCGAGAGCATTAACGTGTCGTTCGTCAAGCAACGTAAGCTGGTCTAACCGGGCCTGCCATGCAGCGTCATCATCGATGAACTCTTGCATTGATATGCGTAGGGAAGGAATTTCCAACTCTAGAGGCATGACTGCCTCGGAGCCATACACGAGCAAAAATGGAGTGGCCCTAGTGGGCGTCCGAATGCTAGTGCGATAAGCCCATAGGGCAAGTGGGATTTGGATGTGCCAATCCTTATGACTGTCTGTGACCGTATTTTTAAGGATGGCAACTAGCATTTTGTTTGACGCCTCTGCTTGCCCATTCGCCTACGGATAATAGGGTGTCAAAAAACTATGCTAAATTTTGTACTTTGTGGTCAAAGCATGCACGTCTTTGTTCTTGAATGGCGTCCCATTATCCGAGACTATTTTGGATGGAATACCAAAATGACATATGATGTTATGCAAAATGAACTCCACAATGCGGGGTCCTGTCGTAGAGGTAAGCGAAACTGCTTCCACCCACTTGGTAAAATACTCTGTGGCCGTTATGATAAACGTGTGATGGCCTGACGATGCAAGGGAGATCTTTCCAATTAGATCGAAGCCCCACTACGAAAATGGCCAAGCGGACTGGACTGTCTACAAGGCCTAGGAAGGTACATGCATCAAATTGGCATGGTGTTGACACTTCACGCACTTCCTGACATATGCGCAACAATCTCGCTCTAAATATGGCCAATAATAGCCCATGCAAAGAATGCGCTTTGCGATGGCCATACCACTGAAGTGGCCACCACATGTACCATCGTGCGCTTGGGCGACTACCCAAGTGGACTCTTGCTGGTCCAAGCAATGAAGGAGGATTCCTTCATAGCTACGATGGTACAAAATGTCTCCTATCAAGACATACTTAGCCGCTTTCTGCTTGAATGCTCATTTTGTGGCATGCGTCAATCCAAGCGGGAGATTACCTAACTTGAGGTAGTCTCTAATGGGTAAATACCAGTCCTGTTGATCGAAAACCTCGATGGTATGAATAGCCAATCCCTCTTGAAGTTCATCCCTAGCAAACGTTGAGTGGGATAGAACTTGTAAGAATAGCGTTGTGTTGCTATTAATGGGAGTAGGGGAGAACAAGGACCCCTAGTTGGCATGTTTCAGATGATCGTGGATTCGAGAGAACTTATCCGAGGATGGTTCAATCTGGATCATGTGGATTCTTGGCGTCAAGTCAGAGCTTGCACGCTCCATCATGGATTGCGATAGGGTTTT
Organism: Wollemia nobilis; assembly: GCA_028583015.1. Taxonomy (NCBI): domain Eukaryota; kingdom Viridiplantae; phylum Streptophyta; class Pinopsida; order Araucariales; family Araucariaceae; genus Wollemia; species Wollemia nobilis. Next base: position 553,229 of record JAQPPZ010001802.1, on the reverse strand, counting down.
GACTTGAATGGTTGTCATATCACCGAAAAGGTCTTGCGGGATTAGTGACCCCAAGGAGGCCATTGTGTCCGCAAAATGATTCGATGACCGAGGGAGTGCCTCGATGTCGTACCACTCAAGTTTTGCCAAGAATTTGTCCACAAGGGCTTTATAAGCCTGCAGAACTGGGCATTTGCATTGGAATACCCCTTTGACTTGATTGACAATTAACAACGAATCACCAAAGATGTTCAGTCATTTGATGTTCATGGTGATTGTTGTCTGAAGACCTATGAGCAAGGCTTCATACTCTACATTATTGTTGGTGCATGGGAAATTTAATTTAAATGATAGGGGCATTGGAGCGCCCTACGGTGTGAAGAATACTATTCCCGTGCCACCACCTTGCTCACATTTAGAACCATCAAAAAATAGGGTTATGTCAGCCTGTGACTCAGGCTCATCAGAATCTGGCGATTCTGAGACATGGAAGACCCCATCATCGGGTAGTTCTATGACTAGAGGCTGATCATCTTCAAGAGGAGCCTCTGCTAGTTGATCGGCTATGACTTGTCCTTTGATAGATTTCTGTCCGATAAACTCTATGTCAAATTCCATCAACAACATGATCCATTTCGCCGTGCGACTACTATGATAAGTATGACTCATCATGTATCGCAATGGATTCTCCTTAGACACAACATACGTAGTGTTGCTCAGCATGTAGTGGCATAGCTTTTTGGTAGCAAACACCACTGCCAAGCAGAGTTTCTCGACGTATGCATAGTTAAGTTCATAACTGACCAGGGTGCGGCTAAGATAGTAAGTAGCCTATTCTTTGTGAAGTTCATTCTTCTGGGCTAGCATGGCACCCAGTGCCACCTCAGTAGCTGAGATGTATAAGTAGAATGACACTCCTGGTCTAGGTGGTGCCAATACTGGTGGCGAAGCCAAGTATTGTTTGATGTCATCAAAGGCTGACTGGCACTCGTCATCCCAGTGAAATGCAACCCCCTTGTGCAATAATTTGTTCATGGGTCGGCACTTGTCAGATAGTTGCGCTATGAAGCGCTTAATTGATGTGACCTTTCCCTGTAGACTTCTGAGCTGCTTAATGGTAGTTGGGGGAACCATTTCAAGGATTGCCTTGACTTTCTTTGGGTCCACCTCGATGCCTCACTTTGAGACTATGAAACCCAAGAGTTTTCCAGATGTGATGCCAAATACGCACTTCTTGGGATTCAGTCTGACTTTATGCTCCATGAGGCGATCGAGGATCTTGCTTAAGTCATCGAGATGATCTGGGCACAAAAGAGACTTGGCCAACAAATCATCCATGTAATCTTCCAAAGTTTTATGCATGTAATCATGGAAGATGTACGTCATGGCACGTTGGTAGGTGGCGCCAGCATTTTTAAGGCCAAAAGGCATGACCTTATAACAAAATGTCCCCCAAGGCATTGTGAACGCCATTTTTAGTTGATCCTCGGGATTGATACGAATCTGATTGTATCCCGAGAAACCATCCATGAGGGATAACATTTCGTGACCTACTGTAGCATCTACCAATGCGTCGATGCTTGGGCAAGGGGAAATCATCCTTAGGACTCGCTTTGTTTAGATCTCAAAAATTAGTGCATATGCGAATCCTCCCATCGGGATTTTTGATGGGCACCATGTTGGACAGCCATGGCGGATAATCCACACAGATGACAAACTATGCATCCAACAACTTTTGCAATTCATCTTTGACCATCAAGGCCATTGTTGGGTGCATCTTACGTAGTTTTTGCTTAACTGGCTTGATTGTCGGGTCAAGCGTTAGATTATGCATGACTAGCTACGGATCTAGCCCCGACATGTCTCTGTATGACCATGCAAAAACCTCCTTCTTCTCTTTGAGAAGGGCAATGTAGTCGGCTTGCTCTTCAGGGGATAAGCTTACCCCTAGCTTGATAATCTATGGATTCATTGGATCTAAGCCGATGTCTACGTCAGTCATTTCCTCGATCGACATGTGGGATCCATCCTCCAACTGATGTGGAGTTGGGATCAAATGGATATCAGTAGCTGAGTTTAAATCTGCGTTGGGAACCTCGGGTTCCTCTTCAGCCTGAAAGATATCTTGAGTTGTCCCTAGGGTAAAATGAGGCATTTTATCAAAAGGCCAATACTATGATGGGGATGGAGGTGAATTGATATGATCCCAGTCGATGGCATCTATGTCTAGATGCAAGGACCATGCTGGATCGGCCGGATTGTGGATGGGTGCGGTCAAGTCAATGGAGATCATGTGGATGAAATGAACTTGGTCTCCATTACCATGGGTGTGATGACTCAAACATTCTGGATGTTCTCTGTGTTCTGGATCTGGTTCTGTAGGTACTGGCATGAATGGATCGGCCCTATGTGCTGATAGGAAGATAGGGTCTTCCCTCGACACTGATGTCATTATAGGGTCTCGGGGTGGACGTTGCTCATCGTAAACTTGGAGCAGCGGATCCAACACTTGGTCCCACCCTGCTGGGTCTACGTACCACTCATGCCCTGGCAGTATGCCCATCTATGCAAATAAGTCATCAATCTCCAAGGGACGTCGTTGTTGCATTTGTTGCCTTTGTTGCATTTGTCGCATGTGGTTGAGATAGGCCATCTCAGTTTCATCTTCCGAATCGCTGTCGGAGATCCAAAAATGTTCATTTTCTTCAACAACTGCTTGCGACATTAAGGGCTCACCTTGTTCTAGCAAATTAATCTGGTCCCATTGTTGTTGGTCCACGCTCCGTGGGGGGACCTGATTCTCTTGACACAACACTGGCTCGATTGGAACCTCTAAAGGGAACAGTTTCAAAAATATCTCTTGATAGTTATTCATGGGAATCTCTCGTGAGTGATCACTATTGGATTCGAAGGGATCATATGACACTGGTTCACATTCTGATTTATCCTCCAAAGATCCTTCTGGACACTGTTTATGCTCTCCTTGAAAGTGAGTTCCCAAACTTTCACCTCTCTCTATCAAAGGAGAAGGGTTATTGATGTTACCAAGGGTGGTTGTTGACCATGGGAGGTAATCTCCCAATGTATATGTTGTGTTTGGGTTGGCATAAGGATCTGATGCCAATCCACCCTTGTTGCCTATTCCTAGGCCTTGCATGTTTTCCACCAAGATGTCTAAGGGCAGGGGGTGGTTGAACCCTACTCCCGACTTGTCATAAGGCATTTGGTATCTTGGCTGGCAAAGGACACGCACTCCTTGCTCATACCTGCCTAGCCCGTATCCATGCCAATTGCATTGGCCAAGATATTTTAGAGCAAAGTCCGGGTTAGACAGATAGTTGACATCTCCTGCAAAAGGCTCTTCATCCTCATCCTTTTGCATGCATGGCTCAACACCATGGTCAAGGCCCCCATACACAAAATTGGTCTGGTTCGGTGGGTAGCCTAAAGGAACAACTGTCCCGATGGGGAGGCGAGGTCTCCCCATGTCTTGCACTGACTCTAGCATGGGCGTTGCTACAACATTCCGCACTAGATACTCCCCTAGGCCCGTGCTGGCCATTTCAATAGTAATTGTTGGCGATTGAGAGGGAGGGAACGGAAGCCCTTCTGGAGTCCATTCCATGTTGGGTGGACTAGGAGCCTCAGCTTCCATTGTGCTAGGTATCTCTTCTGTTGAGATGGTTGATATTGTTGGCAGCACCTCTTCTAGGGGTTGAGCCTCTTCCAGGATTTGTTTCCCTTTGTCCTTCTGTTTAGCCATGATAGGTGGCATTGGTAGTGAAGGAGCGGACGATGAAGATGCACCTGGCTGGGGTTTTGATGGATTAGTCACCAGTGGTGCTCACGGCATCGGACCCTGTCTAGATGGATTTAACTAAAAATCCAAGTGCATCGATGGGAGGGTCGATTGCGGCATCAATTGCACCGCATTGCAATATTTGAAGGGTTCTAAGTCCACCGGGACTACATGTACTTCTCCTTCAAATGCATACTTCAAACACTGGTGAGCTATCGAAGGGACACACTTCATGTCCCTGATCCATGGCCGCCCTAGCAATATGTTGTATGCCATCTCGCCTTCCAAAATATGGCACAATGTAGGTATCATCTTTTGTCCTACCTGAATGGGTAGAACAATTGTGCCAACTATCGAGCATATCGCATCATTGAATGCTCGTAGTGTGTAAGTGGAAGCGGTGATGTGAGAGGTCGGCAGCTTCAGATGTTTCAATGCTGCTGTAGTAATGATGTTACTAGACGAGCCAGTGTCTACCAACACCCTCTTATACGGGATCCCGTTGACCCACGTGATAACGTGCAGGGGTGGATCTGCCATGTCATCAGATACTGATTTAACTTCATCTTCTCGAAAGGTAATGACTGGCTCCGTGCATCGTTTTACATGTCCCACAAAGTTATTGAAGGAATTCGCTTCATGGGGTTGCAACTCGATGGCTTTCAAAATCTCCATGAGAGCCTCCCGATGGGGCGCTGATTGTTGTATAAGCTCATATATGGAGAGCCTAGCCGACGTGGTCCACAAACTCTACGTGAGTTTGGTCCATATCGTGACCTCGGGTCTAGGCGGAGGTAACTGCACAGGGTGTTGTTGAGGTTGCGACGTTGTTGGAACTTCTCTTGTGGCTACCTCGGGGGCAACTCCTGGGTATTTCTTGTTCCTGGTCACTATGCTTATCATTCCCACATACCCTTGCATGGGGAAATTCTGTCGCACCTCATTGACCTGAAGGGGTTTTGCTTGTGCCTCATGGGTAGGCAAGGGATCCTTGAAGACCCCCATCTGCTGGTTATTTGGTGCTATGGGGTTGTCCACTGCCAATGTTTTATTATCAATCAAGTCTTGTATTAATCCTTTGAATTTCCAGCATGCGTTCAGGTCATGTCCCCTTCGCTTGTGGAACCTACAATACAAATCCTCTCTGTATCCCTTAGGCTTGGGAGCGTTAGGATCTATGGTTTGGATCTCTGGAAGGGTGATTAAATTTGCCATTGACAAGCGGTCAAATAGGGAGTCCCTAGACTCCGTATAAGGGGTGTATTGTCGCTTAGGGTGACGCTGCTGATTTTGCTCCTATTTTTTATTTTCTCTTTCATAATTATTAGGAGGCACTGCTTGATAATTAGCCTTTTGAGGTTGTATTTCTTGTGCAGGCTTAGGGACATTTATCGCAACTTGATTAACCGCAGCGGGTTTTGGTTGCGTAGTCCTTGTCTTTGTGTTTTTGTTCCACTCTTTCTTTTTAGGTTTGGCAATTTTGCCATCCTGTATTTTGATCTCTTCGATAACTCTGGCTTGCGCCAGAGCTTCTTCTAAGGTGGCATATTGTTGCAGCTACAATAGCCCAGAGATCGATCTCAGACAACTTCGTGAAAACATTTGTGTGAGGTCGGACATAGGGGGAAGGTAGGGTAGCTTAGAAAGTAGAGCCCTCCATCGATTCCCGTAGGCCACCATTGTCTCCTCCTCATATTGCCTGAGGCTGGCCAGGTCACTCAGTGACGCCTTCTTCTTGGTGTTGAAGGTGAAGCGTTCAAGGAACGCATCCACTAATTGATCCAAGTTATTTATGTTGTGCTTCGACAACTGGGTGAACCAATCCGAGGCAGGACCTACGAATGTGGTTATGAATGTCCTTAGCAACAACGCATCATTATCCTGAATGCCAAAGCATTGGCTCAGGAATCTTGTCACATGCTCTTGAGCATCCTCTTCACCCTTAAAGACTGCCAACTGAGGCAACTTGAAATGTTCGGGGTAAGGAGGTGCGGGCACTGATGGATGCACCGGATGACTACGGAGTTGACGTAACATGGGCTTTTGGGGCCCAGAAGCTTTGGTCTCCATAGACTCCAAATGCTCTAACAACGCTTTGTATGCATCGAAAGATTTAATCTCTTCCTCTTTTGTTTGCTCCCATTGTGAGTTGTGGGAGACTGGAGGCCTATGGAGGGGTGGCCGGATAGCAGCCCCTCCACCTTGATAGGGCATTTTGGCCCGCTCTACTTCTTGTTCATACTCCTCGTAAACTTCTTGAGGAGTCTCTGGGCGAGACCTATGACCCTGAGTGGGTCCCCATGGAGGGTACCCATCATTGTTTTGGGGAGTGGCCTCCCTCTCAGGTCTATGGGGTCTCGGAGGCAAAACTTGACGAGGTCGCGGAGACCTATCCTGCACCAAGGGATTATGCCTCTCATATGGTTCCACTTTTTGGGTGCGAGGGGTTGGAACCCTCTCAGGTAGGTTATAAAGTAGCTCGTCTGCTTGGCACTGAATGCGCTCTTTGTTAAGGCGGTATAAGCGCTCTAACTGCTGTTGATCTTGCTCAAGCCGCATGATCTGGGCTTGGTGGGCGGCATGTCTGGTGACTGCCAGGTCAATTTGGTCCACCATATTGGGCCTAGGAGGTCTGAATGTTTCTCCTATGTATTTGCCTCGGTCATGATGATCCAAGATTTCAATGGGTCACTTCCCTCTGTCGAGGTTGGCGACATTTACCTGAGGCTCTGGCCTCAATGTGTGACCATGGTATCTAGCAGGTGTGGAAGCGCAAGGCTCCCACACTGTATATTGCTCTCGAGGAATGTGATGGTCTTCCTCGTACTCCCTTTCATGGGTGTGAAAGGGGCGGGCGGAGTTAGCTCGCCCTGTTTGGGGAGCCCTATGCTCTGGGTTTTGTCTATCGGTTCTAACAATGATGGGAGGCAAAGGAGAGATGCCATAGTCACGTTGTCTCTCCTCATGGAAACTGTGCCTCTCTAGCACTTCGTCGCGTGGTGGCCACTCATATCTAGCCTCTAAAGGAGGTCTTCTATCTACGTTGAGTGCCACATGTAAAGCTTCTTCCCGAAAGGGGCTGTGCTGAATGGGCGTGTCCCCCAAGGGGGTGTCCCTATAATTCCACCTTGACATGGAATGATGTGGACTCTCTTGTAGTCCAGACCGCCAAGGCGGTATGGCCAAGTCCTTAGGGCTAAAGCGGAGGCGACTTGTGCCCGCTCCTTGTACACTTTTCATAGCTTCTGCCCTTGATTGGGCTTGGCTACGGGTGTACACCATGGTGGTGCTCTTCTACAAGCTAAGCAGATTTTTATCTTTTTGTTTATGATTTTTTTTTTTTTTTTGTTACACTAAGCAGAAATGAACACACACATACACAAACGGTGATTATCTCTTTTAAAGATTAATGGTGTGTCCTAGACTGGTTTTAGTGCGTTTTGATGATTTTGTTTTGTTTTTGAAAGTTTTGAAGAACGTTTAAATGCATAATGTTGGCTCATATGACTCCCATAAATGGTCGCCCCTTCAATATACCATTGCCAGGCCGATATACCAACCTCTCTATATACCCGCCCTTACGAGAGGGAAACTATAGGTACGTGAGAGCAGATGGTACATGGAACATAGGCGGTACGAAAGGGGGATTGTCCTGTTTATGACACCTACCATAGAAGACTTATCCTCGTGCATTGGGAATCACCCCAATGACACTCGGTCAGCTTTCGTCAGGATTTACGTCGAGCAATAGTGACAATCGGGGTAAATGGATGCAAAAATCAAGCCAAGGTGGTGATGAACCCACCGTTGGTCTTGATCAAGGGCTAGGGTCTTACGACCAGCTCCTTGGTTTAAAAATGCCACGTGATGTGTGTGTGGTTCTTTTTATTAAAAATTAAAATAGGCAGAAGCAACTACTTTCCTTAAGAAGGCAAAATTGATAGAAAATAGAAACAAAAAAGCAAAAAATGATAGGAATAGTTTAGGACCCTTACCTTTTCTCTGCCTAGACTTGCTGTTTCTGATCCTCGGCCCTAAAAATGCATAGACCAAAATTCGTCCCTGGGTGAGACGAATTACAGAACAGAATTCGTCCCTATCTGAGACGAATTAGAATTCATCTCAGGGTCAGACGAATTACAGTAATGTATTCGCCACAGGCAAAGACGAATAACAGTCAGAGTTCAAAAAAATGGTACCTGTGAGCACAAAAACACAAATTTTTAATCAGTTTCTTGATCTCAAAAACCAGGGGACAGAGTCCCACCGTGATCGCCACTGAAAGCACGAGATTCCGAAAACAAAAAGGGAAAACCCCAAACACGATGCAAGAACGAAACTAAACTTGATGCTACAAATTAGAAATGCGTAAAATGGAGAAAGCATAGACAAATTGGAACCAAAATGGAATGAAACAACCCTCTTCTTTTATTGATGTATTTCAAATTTGGTTACAATTAGCTTCCTCCCTTTTTAGGGGAAAGGAGCATCAAACTTGTCTCTTGGTCACATCAATGGAAAGTCATCTCTCTTCCGCGTGCCCACATGCAAAATGGGCGGGCCAAAGTGTTGCCACCGCTTGTGTGAATGAATCCTTGATCCTTGCTGCTCCTCCTGCATTCAAAGAAACAACAAAATTGTTAGTAGCACCTGTTGCAAATATGAAACATTTGTTCTCTAAAAACGATGAAGGATGTATGCATAAAACTGAATAAAATGATGAATGAACTGATTCTAAACAACTTGCAAATTTGACAGGAACCAGGGAACATTACCAGAGGGCCACTGCCATCAAAATAGTCAGAAAAAAATGCCACCGATTCGAATTCGACTATAATTCATCCCTGGGCAGGACGAATTCTACTGTAATTCATCCCGGGTAGGACGAATTCGCCTACGACAAAGCGCCGAAGTGATGCTGCCCAAATGTCATGTCTCGGGATCTCCAAAAGACCTGCAAACATAGGGGTTAGCTAATTGGGGGCATTTTGGGACGACCCAGATGGTCGGATTTCCCCAATTTGACCTCCATCAATGGGAATTTGACGTCGCTACCTGCAAGTTAGTGGGGACAACAAAAGCGACAAAACATGATAAGATTTGATCACAACATTATAAAATTGGAATTACAAACTATTGAAACAACATAAAATGGAATGCAAGATAAACAAGTGACAAAAGGAACAATCTGCCATGAATTCCTAATCGTAACTAAGAAGAATGCAGGGCGCCAGTGCGGGCCGCCCACCGTTGGAACCTCGATTTCGGCACCAATCCACTTGGGATGGGCCCAAAATCTCTTGTAATGGGTTGTCGGCGAATTGGTAGATCAATGTGGTCAAATGTCGGGTTTTGGATCCGGATTCACACTTCCAATAGCCACCCAATGACCTCTCTTGCGAAAGAGATCAAGGATGTGGAAGAGGTGAATCAAAAGGGTAAAATGTGGTATTCAATTTGGCAGCACTTCGTTGCTTGAAAATGCCTCCAACTTGTCCTTCTTGGGTGAGAAAGTTCACCATTTTATAGACCCATGGGGTCTCTTTGGAGGGGCATGCATAAGCGCCATGTGGTAGTCATGCCTTCCCATGAGGGAGGAAAGTCCTCCATGACTTGGGCTTCCATGACTGCCCTTGTGACAGTCCTCTAACGTCCAATCTGCCCACCTACACGCGCATGCAAGGCAGGAGGCATTAATTGACTGTCCTCGGCTGCCACTTGGCACCATTTTTCTTTTTGCCCGTTGAACCTGGAATTCGTCCTGACCCAGAGCGAATTCAGAATTCGTCCCTGGGTGAGACGGATCCCAATTTGAATTCGTCCCTGGGTGGGACGGATACTGAGCAAAGTGCCTGAATGTGCCAAATTGCCTTCTGACCTTACAAAATTGCTACAAAAGTGGTTAGGACCACTGTTTAACCTCTGAGGGCTGCCCTGGGGGCTGTGTGTCAAAGCGATCAGTGTTTGCAGTCACATAATCGGATTGGTGCTGTTTTGGTGTCTACAAATACAAAGGTCTTTTTTTAGTGGGGGGTTAAGGGTGCACAATATTTCACCTTCTTTTTATTTTATCTTTTGAGCGGAGTTTTTCTTTTTTTTTATCTTCTTTAAGCTCTCTTCTATTTCCTTTTATAGTGGATTTTATATCTAAAAGGTATATATTGTTTTTATCTCATATGTTTAAAGAAGTTACTCAATATATTATAAAAACCCTCATAAATATAAAAATAAATAATTTTTATATAACATCTTATAAATGTTTAAGTGGCATCTATTGGTATATAAATATATCTTCATCATTTTTTCTGCCTCTTCTTGCTTGTTACTTTCTCCTTCTTATTTCACCTTTTTTGCATTTAAGAAAGTTCTCCATATCTTAAAGCAAGACCTAAATATAATAAGTCTATATCAATACAAGCTCTCATAAACTTAATTTTTTTTTACTTGTAGGAATATTTTTTTACCTAAATCATTAAAATTTATCACCTATGTTCCTAGTGTTGGAATTCTCAATAACTTACAGTTTCCCTCTCGTAAGGACTGGTTATTAATAATCCGATATTAAGTTTTAGATGATATAAAAAACATCCTATGTTCCAAGTATCAATTATCCTCTTTACTTATAGTTTACCTCTCGTAAGGGCAAGTTATTGAGACGAAAATATATATAGGCTTGGCTTAAAAATTGTTTCATTGACCTTATTAATTTATCATACCTCCTTATTTACTTATATTTTCCCTCTCGTTAGGGCGGGTATTTTTAAGATATTCATATTTCCAAAAGGCCATTGTTACATTAAAAATTATAAGATCCATTAATTCATTTTTCATTACCCTAATAGATTTAGCAAATTTCCTCACTTACTTATAGTTTCCCTCTTGTTAGGATGGGTAATTGAGGATCTTGGTATCTCTTAAGGGTTTTATTCCATTCTTTAAAAGAACATTAAAATTGAAGTTAAGGGGGGATTGTTGGTTTACTTCAATTTTATTTATCAAAATGAATACAATTGATCCACTCACCCCTCATAACTATCATACCTGGAAACCTAAAATATTAAATCTCATTTCTCAAAAAGGGCTCACACACTTGCTAGAACAGAAGCAACCTGAATTTGAAAAAGAATATGAAATATTTGTTCATAAAGGAAAAATGTATGAAGCAATGGGTATTATAAGCACTAATGTAAATGAAAGCTTATGGTTTCACATTACGAATTGTAAAACTCTTTATGAAAGTTTGGAGAAACAAAAGAACTTATTTGGAAGGGTAGATAAAATAAGGTCAATGCAATTAGAGGCAGAATTAACAAAATTATCTCCTGAAGACTTTAGTAATATTGTTAACTTTCTCACCAAATTTAAATCAGTCCTTACTCAATTTAAAGGTAGTGGCAAGGATAAAAATATGAAGAATTCATATATCTAATTATTTCTAAATTAAATGGGGTATTTCAAATATTTGTAACCACCTTTCTATGTACAAAAGATTCTCTTGGTGCAAGTTTAAAAATGCCCTTCTTAGAAGAATTTTGTGAGAGACTAACTAGAGAATAAATAAAACTTGCAAATTATGATATCACTTCCTCTTCCTCTAAATACTTAGTAGCATCCACCTCCACTAAAGAAAAATTCAAAAAGAAAGAAATAAATCCCATAACTTGTACTCACTATAAAAATAATGGTAATTCTACAAACAAATGCTAGAAAATATTACAACAACTAGAGGCAGCTATGAAGAATCAAATGATAGATATTAAAAATAAAATAGGAAAAGCCCTAAATTTTCAAGGGAATACCACCAATACTTCATCTAATTACTGGGTCCTAGATTCTAGAGCAACTCATCACATGACTGCTTTAGCTGAGTTATTCTCTTCTATATCCTCAAGTTCAACATGTAGTATAGAAGTTGGTGACTCTTCCTTTATCCTAGTCAAAGGAAAGGGTGACATATATATTTATGGTGGCACTATAAGTAATGTTCTCTATGTTCCAAACGTTGCAACAAATCTCCTCTCTGTCTATCATATTTGTACTTTTGTAAAGGGGAAAAATGTTTTCTTCTCTCCAATAGGATTTGAGATAAGAGACTTTCAAAACCCCCAATCTCTTATAGCCAAAGGAGATATTGATCACAACACTCACCTATTTCACTTCAAAGGATTAAAAAATCCAAAAGGATCCTCTTGTTTTGTGGCTCATGGAGATCTTGAAAGCAAAATTTGGCATGAAATGTTTGGTCATCTTAGTTATAACTACCTAAAGGAATTCAACACCCATGAAATGGTAACATGTTTACCTCAAGTCTCTTATATTGATGGAATATGCCCTATAAAGCAACATCAAGATCCTTTCCACCCAAGTGGTTCTCTAAAAGCCTCATCCCCTTTAGATTTAATCCATAGTGACTTGATGTTTTTCCCAGAGCCTTCTTTCAAAGGAGAAAAATATGCTCTAACCCTCATTGATGAATTTTCCAACAGAACTTGGGTCTGCTTCCTAAAATACAAAAGTGATGTTTTGTCCCACTTCAAAATATTCAAAGCCTTAGTTGAAAATCAAGCCTCTTGCAACATCAATCAAATTTGCACGGATAATGGGGGGTAGTACTATAGTAATGATTTCTCAATATTTCTATCAAGTCATGGCATAATTCATCAGCATTTTGTCTCCCATAATACGTAACAAAATGGCATTGCAAAGAGGAAAAACTGAACATTGAAGGAAATGGAAAATTGTATGCTCCATTAAAGATATTTTCCAAAAGTTTTTTTGGGTAGAAGCTATTAACTGTGCAAACTATATTCAAAACCACACACCTCATAAAGATCTTGACAATTTAACTCCTGAAGAAGCATGGACTAGCTCAAAATTGAATGTCTCCTTCTTCAAGATTTTTTGGTGTATTACTTGGGCACACATCCCAAAGAAGAAAAGGAAGGCTCTATATAATAAAAGAAAAAAGCTCATATTTGTTTGTTATTGTGAAGAAATGAAAGCATACAGTCTCATTTATCCCAAAACTCATGAGGTCTTTTTTCATATGAATGTCCAATTTGATGAAACATTCCATCAGAAAGATCCTCAATCATCCTCTTCCTCTATTGAGCCTTCTCCTATAGTAGAACCTCAATATAATGAAGAACTAAATTTAAATATTAATTTAGAGATTGATGATCAAAATTAGGAACCTATAACTCCAAATAAAAGTATTTCCACTCCTTCTACTCCTTCCACTATGCCAAAATGGGCCCACACCATTGTTAAATAAGCTACTCCTTACATCCAAAATCTTCCATCATCTAGATTAACCAACTACATAGGCACTGGTCTTGTCTTTCAGTCTATTTTCTCTGATTCTAAATCCTTCAAAGAAGCAACTGGTATTAAATAATGGGATGATGCCATGGAAAACAAATTTACTTTATTAATCAAAAATGAAACTTGGTATTTAGTTACCCTACCTAAAGGAAGGAAATTAGATCATTTTAAATGGATTTATAGAACAAAATATGGGCCCAATGGAGAAATTCACAAACACAAAGCTCGCCTAGTAGCCAAAGGTTTCTCCCAAATTGAAGGAATTTATTATTCTAAAATCTTTGCACCAGTTGCCAAAATGGATTTTGTTAGAATGGTTATTGCTTTTGTTGCTTCCCAAAAGTGGTATGTATTTCAAATGGATGTAAAAAACACTTCCTTACATGGGGACTTAAAGGAAGAGATATTCATGGAATAACCTGCTGGTTTCGCTCAAGACTCCTCTCTTGTTTGTAGGTTAAAGAAGTCTCTCTATGGCCTCAAACAATCTCCTAGATCTTGGTATGAAAAAATGAACTCCTTCCTTCTTTCCTCAGGTTTTTCTCATTGCGAGTTTGATAACACAGTATACATTTGGAGAGATGAAGGAAAAATAACCATACTTGTTCTATATGTTCATGATATACTAATCATTGGTAGTGATTTCGCTCACATTCAAACTATAAAGACTCCCTCTATAGAAAATTTGATATGGTTGATCTGGGTCTAGCTCATTACTTCCTTGGAATCCAAATAAATCAAACAGATGAAGGAATTTCATTGTGTCAACAAAAATACACTCTAGATCTTCTTCTAAGGTTTAAATGGCATATTGCAAACCTTCTCCTAGACCTTTTCAGTATGGAGTCAATCTAAGTACTTCATGGATATCCTCTCTATGTGATGCAACTCTATATAGTCAGCTTGTAGGGAGTCTATTATATATTACTCATACTCATACATATATCTCATATGTTGTTGGCTTAATATCCAGATTCTCACATCAACCTCATTTTAGTCACTGGCAAGTAGCAAAAAGAATCCTCTGCTACTTGGAAGGAACTACTCACTTTGAGATCTTATATGAGGGAAAATCCATGGATATCATTGGCTACATGGATTCATATTGGGAAGGTTCAGTAGAAGATAGATGTTCAACTTCTGGCTATGTCTTTCGTCTTGGTTCTTTGCCAATTTCTTGGTTATACAAAAAACAACAAGTAGTGGCCTTGTCATCTATAGAGGTAGAATATAGGGAAAATTTTTTAGCAAGTCAGGAAGCTCTTTGGCTTCATCATATTATAATATAATTTGGTTTTTCCCATGACAAACCTATTACTCTTTGGTGTGACAATTAGATCACAATTCATATTGCATACAATCCAGTTGAGCATCAGTGCACCAAGCACATTGAGAAACACATGCACTTCATTCAACAACATATTCAGAATGGAGACATATACTTGGACTATATTCCAACTAAAAATCAAGTTCCAGACATCTTCACTAAGTCTTTTTCTTCTTCGTGTTACATACAGTTGTGAGAGAAACTTGGAGTATTACAACTACATTGAAATAGAGGTATTTTCATATCTCCTTTTATTATTGTATTCTTTGGAGGATGGTTTTTTCTCATGTGTTTTTTTTTTATCATCTCTCCCTTATATATTATACATGAGTACCTCATTAGGCCTTGTTGTTGGGACTCATTTTTTTGTTATTAAGGAAAATCTTTGTCATTCAAAGACATGCCTCTTTATTTCATAGTAGATGGTTTTTCCCATGTGGTTTTTTCATCATATCTCATATATATTGTAAATGAGTACCTCATCAGGTCATGTTGCCGAGACTCACATTTTTTTAAGAGGACAATCTATGCAAACCAAAGACATGCCTCTTCCTTTTTTATTTTTTGAGAGAGTGGTTTTTCCCATGGGTTTTTACCATCTCTTAAGAAAAGAAACCATTGTACATGAGTACCTCATCAGGCTCTATTTTTGGGACTCATTTGCACAAGAAACCCCTAGTATCACTTAAGGGATGGTGTTATAATAAGTAATTATTCTCTTAAGTTCTACTAGGATAGACTTACTTGAGTTTACACTCGTTCATGAGTTAGGTGAACTCTCAGTTATAGTCTACATCAGATTTTATGAGTTTTAATCCAACAACTCTCAATGATCAACTTTGTTATTTATACAAAGTTGATCCTTGGAATAATCAATCAGTTCTACTCTTTCTTCATATTTTGTGTAATTATTTGCATGTCTATTTTGGGAAATTCTAACAAAATATGTTTCAAAAGAACATTACTAACTTTGTGTTGCATATGATTTAAGTGGAAGTAAATGTGATATATACAAATTATTAGAAATTTTAAGTTAAATAGAGGAAATATTTTACTAGTATACTGATAATATTTGAATCTAAACATCCTTTTAAAAATTATACTTATGCTATTTATATGTAAAATTATAATTTCATGCCTTTCGGTCTCAAAAACACTAGCACTACCTACCAACGAGCTATGACATACATCTTCCATGACTACATGCACAATATTTTTGAAGATTGCATGGATTACTTACTGTTCAAATATTTACTACGCTATGAGCATATCGATGTATTGTGCAAAGTTCTCAATCACCTCTTCAAACACAACGTTATACTAAACCCCAAGAAGTGCATCTTCAATGTCACATCTGGAAAACTCTTTGGATTCATAGTATCTAAATGAGGTATAGATATTGATCCAAACAAAGTCAAGGCAATCCTTGATATACCCCCCCTACTACCATCAAGTAACTATGTAGCCTATAGGGTAAGGTCGCATATATCAAGAACTTCATAGTGCATTTATCAGATAAGTGCTGACCTATGAACAAATTATTACACAAGGGGGTCACATTCAATTGGGATGATGAGTGTCAAGCTGACTTTCATGAAATCAAACAATATCTAGCTTTACCACTAGTATTGGATCCGTACCGACTAGAAGTATCATTCTATTTATATAACTCAGATACTAATATTGCATTGGGCATCATGTTAGCCCAAAATAATGAATTGCACAAAGAACATGCTACTTACTATATTAGCCACATCCTGGTAAGCTACAAAATTAAATATGCAGACATTGAGAAGCTATATTTAGTAGTGGTTTTTACCACTAAAATGCTATGCCATTACATGCTCAATAATACCACGTATGTAGTATCTAAAGATAATCCATTGCAATAAATGATGAGTCATACTTACCATAATAGGCGTACGACAAAATGGATCATATAGTTGATGGAATTTGACCTCGAATTCACCAAAAAAATTTAATTAAATGTCACATCATCACTGATCAACTCACAGAGGCTCCTCTCCAAGATGATCAGCCTCTTAACATAGATATGCTCGACGATGGAGTATTTCAAGTATCAGAATCACTTGATCCTGAAGAGCCTAAATCACAGGTTGACATGACTATATTTTTTAATGGCTCTAAGTGTGACCGAGGGGGTGGTGTAGGAATTGTATTTTTACACCTCAATGGGCTCCAATACCTCTATATTTCAAACTTGATTTCCCATACACCAATAATAATTTTGAGTATGAAGCTCTTATCATAGGCCTTCAAGTGACAATCACCATAAAAATAATTAAGCTCAATATTTTTAGCGATTTCTTCCTCATAGTGAACCAGTTCAAGGGAATATTCCAATGCAAATGTCCAATATTGTAAGCCTATAAAGCCCTTGTGGATAAAATTCTAATGAAATTTGAATGGTACGACATTGAGGCACTCCCTCGATCACTTAAAATTTTTATAGATACAATGACCTCCTTGGGGTATTTAATCATGTATAATCTTGTTGATGATACAACAAAAATTTAAGTCAAAATGCTATCACAATCCATGACTGAGCATGAGAACATCTACTCCATTCTAGAAGTCCACATGATTCAAATTGAACCTTCTCATGAACATTTCTCCAAATTCACAATCACCTAAATAATGTTGCTTGGGGGACTTTATTCCCTCAAACTCCTTTTTATAGCATCACAACACTATACTTAAAATTTTTCTCCCAATTAGCATTCACTAGATATAAAATTCAAAATGATCAAGCAATTTATGCAATTGAGGCTTCTTAAAATCAAGATTGGTCCACTTAGATAAAATATTACCTAAATATTAGTAATATCCCTTCTAGATTATCGCATGTTGCCAAACGAACTTTCAAGCAAAAAGTGGTAAAGTATGTCTTACTTGGATATATTTTGTATCATCGAAGCTATGAGGGTATCCAACACAAAATTTCTATACCCTATTATCCTCAATCAAATGGTAAAGCTGAGGCATAAAAAAAATAGTAATTTCCATTTTAAAGAAACCTATTAAGAATAATCACAAAGACTGACATAGTCAATTACCCCTTGCTCTAGGGGCCTATCACACTAGTATTCAAACACCCACTAGGGAAACTCTATTTTCACTAGTTTATGGTGCTAAGGTAGTCATACCCTTAGATATGGAAATCCTATCCCTGTGCATATCCATGTAAGAGTTCATTGATGATGATACCGTGTAGCAAACTCACCTAGATCAACTAACATTGCTTTATGAATCATGTGTCAATGCTCTTGGGCACTTGTACATTTATCAAGAGTGGCTTAAGAGATCCTATAATATGAAAGTCCATCCTAGAAACTTTTAGGTTGGTGGCCTTGTTCTAATATAGAACCAAAAATACTCTATCTTTCCACCCAATTTACAGGACAATTTTGCAACAAACTGGTTAGGCCCAATCATTATCACTACTTATATTGGGACTAAAACTTATTGCCTAGCCTCCATTGAAGGAATTGAGGAACCTAAACACTTGAATATCCTTCATCTATGACCTTTTCATGTTTAAAGCAATGCGCCACACCAAAAAACCCCAAAGGTTTCCATACACCTTTTGGTCCCCAAAATCCCCAAAGGTATCCATAAAACCTTTGGTCACCCAAAAAGCCACAAAGGTTTCCATAAAACCTTTGGTCATCCCAAAAGCCCCAAAGCTATCGATAAATCCATTGGTCACCAAAAATCTCCAAAGGTATCCATAAACCCTTCGGTCACCTAAAAGCCTCAAAGGTAGCCATAAATCCTTTGGTCACCCAAAATCCCCAAAGGTAGCCATAAGCCCTTTGGTCACCCAAAAGCCCCAAAGGTTTCCATAAATCCTTTGGTCACCAAAAAATTCCCAAAGGTATCCATAAACTCTTTGGTCACCCAAAAAGCCCCAAAGGTATCCATAAACCCTTTGGTCACCCAAAAAGCCCCAAAGGTATTCATAAACTCTTTGGTCACCCAAAATGCCCCAAAGGTATCCATAAACCCTTTAGTCACAAAAAATGCCCCAATGACATCCAATAAGCCCATTGGTCAAATGTATATGCATATATATTAATACAAATCTAAAAAAATTCACTAAAACAACAAAAATACAAAAATATTACATTGCATCATATTCCATACCACTGCATTATACAATCACTTGCATTAGGCATACCCACCATTTTATTTTTTATTTTAGAGTAGCTCATACATGTCTAGAACTAGTCTGTATACTAGACATCCTTCAGAGTCAAATTTGTCAAAATTCATCATTCACACCCATCTACATTTTAATCATCATGTCCATCTATATTTTCAACCTTTCGTATTTGTGTTTGTTACCCTTCACCTAGTCATTTTTTAGAGGATATATTTTGGTTTTTTGGTCACTTAGTTGTCTCTAGTTTTCTTTTTAAATTTTATAGAAATCTATCCTGATTTTTAGAAGGTAGAGTATTACTCTGATTATACCTTGTATACATCAAAATACTAGCACTTTTTCACATTAAACCTATGTTTTGCACAAGGAAATATGAAACCTACAAAGTGGTCCATTTTACCTTAAGTGAAAAGTTTACCTTACTCATCCCCCTGTGTGAATGTTTCAAAAATGTTGAGAATTGATAAAAGGACAAGATCCTCCCTACCCAAATCCCCAAAATAAATAGTTATTTTCACCACTATAAAAATAAAAAGAAGAAAGCAAAATAAACAATGTTTATCACCACTCCCAAAATCCCTTGCTCACCAAAAAAAATGAGCAAATCCCTAGAGAAATTCAAAAATAAAAGAAAAGAAGGGAGTACTGAAATTGAATCCCTAAATTTGAATCCCTGGAATCCTCTGCCATCCCCACACCTGCAATAGAAATCTACAATCCAATCCTTTCTTCCTATGATAGTGGATCTCGTGCAACTAATCATAAAATTGTTCTAATAGTGTAGTACCCCATGCCATCACTAAAGGCCTGTCTATGGTGCACTCCAATAGTGTAAACACCAAATCCAAAAGGTTCCATGGGAACTTGGCTCCTGATGGGTCTAGTAGTAGCATGTTAAAAATAAGTGTCATTAGTAGGGTATGTCTCATTGTCAAGACCTTTGCATCATACCATATATCCACTAGGATGCCTTCACTAGGAAAATATTGTAGTGCCTCAGGCTATTCATCTCTGAAGTATCTCTCCAAAATCGTATCTTTGAGATCCCGATGAGTAGATATAATTGAACACTCCTCTATCATAATATGCAAAATTCGATAGACATCCTCTAGGGTCACTATCATCTCCCTAGTCAACAAGTGGAAGGTGTTGGTGTGAGGGTCCCACAGATTTGTTAGCGTAGTCAGGTAGGCTCTATCTCCCATCACTAGATCTAGTCTAGTCACTTGCTTGAGCCCAATGGTGTCAATACATTCCAAGTCCTCCTCTATAATTAGGTCATGAGTAGTCCTAAAGATATTTTAAAATTGATACTGACTCTTAATCACCTGGCAGGGGCAAGCAAGCTTAGAAACAAAACCAAAACAAAGCAAAAAGAAGCAAAGAAACCCAAAACACCAAAAATAGGGCTCTTTTTATAGAAAAAACATGGCCATCCCACTTAGGTATGACCCTAAAATTGGTGGTCATATCACCCAAGTATGTCCCAAAAATAGCTTAGGGTGGTTGGCCTCCCAGGGACGATCCCCAAAATACCCAAAATGACCTTCCTAGCCACCAAAAACAGGCATAAAATATCCTAAAAATGTAAAATAATGTAACAAAAATGCACAAAAACCAAAAATAAAGTACAAATTCCTACATACTATCACTATTGAGGTTCATTTACCAAGATTTAGTGTGTTTTTTTGGAAAATACAAAAATAATCACACTTCCAAGTTCAATAAACTATAGGAGAAAATTCAACCCTTATTTGTCTCGCACTGACTCCATTACTTGTTGAATCTGAAAGCTAGATCATGGTGAATATGGGATAGTTTTTATAGTATTCCACTTCATAAAATAACTCTCCCACTCCCACCTCTTCAACTACCAAATCAGAAGTGCATAAATGAGCATATTTTTTAAATTTTAAGCTTAAATAACCTTGCAAAAGGAATGACCATGCCAAGGTGGGATGGTTAGATAATATGGTGAAAATACCACCTTAGTAAGGCCATAGACTATTCATCCATTCCACCATAGTATGGACACCAAAAAACCTCATAAAAAATAGCAAAAAAAACACAAAAAAGGCTAAAAAACCACCAAAAACATGTCAAATCTGATAAAAATTCACTCAGGATCAAAATTGAAATAAATTATTCATGGATGAATTGAAAAGTATCTACTTAAATGCCAAAGAAGACCATTTTGGTTGGACCACCCCACGGGAATGAGGTATTCAAGTCCTTTCTTCCATGAAGTATCAACAAAATCATCAAAGTCCTCACAAAACAGATAAATTTTACAATGGGTAAAGCTGAAGGAACCCAACCAATTCATATGGGTCAAGGGACTCATTGATTTTATCATTGGTAATTCCATCATCGACTCATAAATTGAGGGGGTAGTCATAATTAATGAATTCATAATCGAAATCAATAATCAAACACTCAATCATGAAAATTATGTTCATCAGTGAATCGTTGCCAAAAACAATCATGTCCTTGCTTGGGGCAGAAAACAAGCAAACCTTTAAATTAAAAAAATTATTGGTATTACTCAACCATGAAGGATCGTGGGCTTTGCCTCTTCATGATTAAACAATGTCCAAGATCAAGTTAGCCTAATGCAAGAGGTTGTACTTGAATCAAGTTACTTAATTCATCAAAAACAAGGATTCAAGGACACATGCTCTTTTCATGATTGGGGCATCCAAAGTTGGTTAGATTATTGAATAACCTTAATCATTTGACATTTTAGTCATCTATTTTTGCTTCGCATTGTGTTGCACACAACACATCCCAAAAAATTGCATCTATAGACACTAAAATCACATCAATCCAATTATACTACCAAGAAACATTCTAATCGACACCCTATGGCCCCCTTGGGAAACCCTTAGAGGTTAAATAGTGGTCCAACCACTATTGGGAGGTTAAAACCCACTTTTGGGAAGTTTTGGGCCATGTAGGCATGACCATCCCACCTAGGGATAGCCACCAGTAACCATCCCTAGGTGGGACAACCATGGCCTTGGATCCTAAAAAAGTCAAAGGTAGGCCAAATGGCACCTAGAATCTACCATTTATCCTATAATTTGAAGCATGTCACTATAAGGGTGCTTAAATATCATGGAAAGTTACAAATTGGAGGTTCAAAATGGATATTATTTCCTCCTCCAATGCATGGCAAGATTTGGATAAATGGTGGAACCTGCCTCACATGGCCTCACATGCCCATTTGACCATATTCCCTCTTGGGCTATAAATTGGTTCCATTCCACCCAATTTTAGGGAGGA
The DNA here is from genome assembly GCA_028583015.1 of Wollemia nobilis. Taxonomy (NCBI): domain Eukaryota; kingdom Viridiplantae; phylum Streptophyta; class Pinopsida; order Araucariales; family Araucariaceae; genus Wollemia; species Wollemia nobilis. Next base: position 531,329 of record JAQPPZ010001802.1, on the reverse strand, counting down.
GTATTTGTAATATTTTGCAATGAAGTGCTGCTGAGATTTACCCCCAATCTATTGTGTATTTTCCTTTGATATCTCCATTGAGCGAAGGAGGTTTTCAAGTGATTCCAAAACACATGCTCTATTTACAAAACATACCCATTTGAGTGAATTAGATCCCAAAATTTGATGAAAATACCCCTATGAGTAATTTAGAACCAATCCTAGATGAATTGGTGGTAAAAAACACCATATTTGGGGGCCATCTTGATTTGGTGGTTGTCCCACCCCAGGACGACCCCTAAATTGTGATAGTCCTAAATGGCTCACCTTGGGATGGCCAAAAATTAGAGCACAATTTTTTTTCTATTTTTGCATAGATCAATTCTAAATTATATTTTATACCTCCTATTTAGTTTTGGTGCAATTTGGAGTTGTTTTGCATCTATTATCATGCATTTCTTGTTTTCCAATCATTAATGGCTCACCCCAGGATGACCATAAATTTGTGTACATTTTCCTTTCTGTTATTGATTAGATCATTTCCAGAGTATATAATATGCATAATCCTAAGTTTTGATAGTATTTGGAACAAGTTTCAATCATCTATTATATGTTTTCTCTTTCAAGATCATTATCGCATATATCTCTTTGATTGCATTTCAATCCGCACATTCTATTAACGAATCTGATCACACAATGTGTGTGATCCAGGTATGACAACGTATGAGGAAGAAGCAAAAATTTAGAACATCAATAGAACATTGTGGTGGCATTAGAAGACCACTCTTCAATAGTGAGTGTGAGGAAGACACTACAAGCGTACCCTGTATTTCTAAAAGTATTTGATCCTTTGAGTATTGTAATGAGTTGTATCAATTGAGAGCCCTCTATGAGATATTTCATAATTGAATATTTGGAAATTGTACTAATATAAATAGAACCACCCATTTATTTCATCTATTTGTCATTTTATGCTTCCTTTAATGTTTCTTTTGTAGTGTTTAAATAAATATAATAATAGATGCATATCATTTACGTCTGCTAGGTGCACCATTTTTTCTGCTCTACAATTATTTTCAACATCACTTTCAAAAAATATTATAATAGGATAAGCTAAAATATTATCATAAAGGTGCTAGATTATGTTAGGTTTGCCAAAAATTTATAAATTATAATTTTATTGTTTTTTTCAAAAAACTTTATGATGGTTGTTGTGGATGACTCACTTTCAAATGTATTTCATTTGTAATGTTCTATTAGGAAAGGGTATTTCCTTGCACCTTTGATCTATGTAGTAAATGCTTTTATATTTTTATATATGGTAAAAAGGGCCTTGCATAATAGTTATCCAATGAATAAATACCTTAGGTAGCACTAGAATTAATGCATATTTTGGCAATAACTCAATGTTAGAAGGAGGTAAAAGAAATAAAAATACCACTCATGTCTAGGAGCTATTTTGTATTAGTTTTGGGTTCTATGAATAAGATATAACTTATTGTAAACTATGGATATTATGGACCACATTGAATATTAGATACTTAGAGGTAAATTAAACATAACAAGGTTTTGCAATACTTAAGGATTATATTTGGGTTTTAATCCTCCCTAAAGAAGATGTGGCAATTGTTATTGACTAATTTTTAAAATTGTTGAATAAGTGGAAAAAAACTATCTCTCAATTTCTAAAAGATTCCATGAGGGATCAACTCAATACCATTATGGCATAACATTGCATTCATAGGGTTCTACCTCTTAATACTATATAGTTTTTATTAGGTTTCTCTAAATTTGGTGTATGATATTAAAATAGGACCACCTATATCATGATCACATAGTGATATTATGAAAATTTGGAAATTATGAATATATTACACTTGGAGAGATTTAAACTAGAGTATCATCCTTATAAGTGAAGGAATTTAACTAGTTGAGCATATTGTTTAATAAATATTAAGGTTCAACCATAAAATTTAAACATTGGCATCAACTATGAAAATATTTACTATCCACTGATTGTTCTAAAACCTATAAGCACTCTATTGCATAATATTAATAATCAATCAAAATAAACTTTTAAAACTAATATATGACTTATTTTCACCATGTATCATAGATATTTTTTGCATGATATTATATATATATATATATATATATTTATTTATTTCTATACTTTCTATGACGAGAAATTTTATTTTTAGTGTCTCTAGTAACCCGATATCTATGAATGAAATAGGTAAATAGTAGATTTATTTTCAACACAAACTTGAATACCATTGAAAACTTAATTTTATTATTCAGGTATAGAGATCATGTTTTTATCACTAGAGTAATTGAAAAATAAAATATTCTTAATATCAAAGAGTTTTCATTATTGAAGTAGAATACAACCAAATACAATCAAACATATATGAGAAGATAAAAAATATTATCTATGTAAATTATAGTATCAGTGCCTTAATTATAACCACCAATGCTACATAATAATAACAAATATAAACCTACTTCATAGTCATATTTATCATAAATTTATAAAATTATAATGACAAGATTGCAAAATCTTGGTCTGAAATATGTCTAAGTGGATGAGTTATTGCCTTACGACCTAGACCAATATTGGATGTGTCATAAATAGGGGTCTCTAAGTCAACCTTTGGAGAAGGTCAAATCCTATGGTCCTATCTAACATAACTAAAATGAGGTTGTAAACTAAAATAGTGAAAAGGATTAGAAGATAAACTAACAGTGTTGTGGATTTAGCAACATCAAGAGACATGGTGTACAAGAGTCTCACAATATAAATTTAAACTAAACTATGTAATAGAAAAATTTAATTTCCTTCTGACAAAATAATTAATAATAATAAACTCTGACCATTATTAAGTATTCCAAAATTGGAATTGTATATCCATGGATTAATCTAGAAAGTGGAATAAGTAAAATAGAACTATACATTCATAGTTTTAATAGAAATGTTTAATTAATTAGTAATATATACATACATGTTTTTCAAATAATTAAGCAAGAGGCCAAACAAAAATCAAATATTCATTCAAAAGGTATATAGCCTTAATCATATAATTATGCAATTGAAAATATTAAAAGGATGACCATTAGAATGGCTTACATTCTAGTACATATAGATTTTATAATACATTCAATTATATAGTCAGGATTTCCTATATAAATTTTTGTAGGCATATCAAAATAGGTACAATATATGGCTATCATATTTAGATCAGTTATGTGTAACTACTTCAGGCATACTCTATTGGTGTGTATGATGGTGATTTCATTGTGAGGTTAGCTTGTGTGCTCCATCATTGGATTCTAACTTTATGATGATATTCAACTCCTTTCTTTTATGCTTAGCCAGATGAGTAGGGGTAGGTGTGTGATGGAGAAGGATTCAACCATTGATATCTTTTGACAATAATGATACCTATATATTAATAAACATGTGATATCTTGTTGAATAAGATAAATCCAAAGCCTATATGTAGAGGCTGGAGGTATGAAAGCATATAGCCTCCTATCAAGTGATTTATCTTGTCTACTTGTTTCTTCCTTTGTTATTTATTCATGTTAGGTGTTAGGTTCCTTTATAATTTTTTTTTTTCATTGATTTAAGAGTCTAATAGTCATATCTTCTTATGCATAGTGCTAGGTGCCAAGTTTTTGCCTTTGATTTATTTTGCATCCAACGTTCATTTTGGTTTATTAGGCATTCATGCTATTCATGATGACATAATTAACTTCTAAATTCCAATGCCTTTTAAATATTTTTAGATCATGTCATTGGATGTTAGAGTTCAAACATAATACCTTAGAATATTTTTGCCCTTTAGATTGTGCCAAATATTTAATGTCACCTTGATGATGTCAACATAATTTTTTTTCCAGCTACTTGTTTTTCTAGTTTTTAATTTTGCTTGAATGGTGGATGCTAGGTGATATATGTTGGGTATTAAAATGCCTTGTTAGATTCTCTTTGAAGAACACTAGATGCTAGATTTCTCCTATGCCTTTGCTAACACCATCAATTTTAACCATCCAACTTTGATTCTTTTGCTCTTTGCTTTATTGCTTGGTGCCAAATTTTTATTGTCTTGCTACTGATATTAGCTTCTCAAATATCTGACTAGCTTTCTTACATAGCCATATTTCATGTATCTTATCAAGTGTTTTCGAATCCAATGTCTTAGTATTTTTTACTATCTAGCAAGCTTTTGATTGTTGCTTTGCTACTTGCTTTACCTAATTTTACCTCCAACCACACCATTTTTATTTCTACACTTCTTTGCAACCTTTTGACCTACTTTTACCATCTTTCACATTTGAACCTACCATGAAAGCTTCATTTGGATCAATCCTAGTTGTAATTTAAGTTTTTGCATGCCCGTTGTTACACTATTAATTTGGAAATTTAATTGCAAGGTTTGTACTAGACCACCTTGTGGATGTAGGTAATAAAAATTACCTATATTATTAATGATTTTCAAGGATTTTTGTTTGCAAAATTGAGAACCTAGTATGCCTTATCTATGGGATATCAAGAAATTTGATAGAAATTGGAACCAAAAAATAAAATTGATTGAGGATAAGGGTTATGGTAATGAGCGAGGTTTGTGATTATTATAAATAAAAGAATTTCAAATCAGGGAGGGGAATTTGTGTAGATAAAGGGAATGTTATATAAAGTGATTGGAGGGATGGAGACTACTGTAAATAGGGATGGAGCTACAAGAAATAACATAAATAAGGGTAGCAAAGTATATGTAGATTGGAGTTTAATGGTGAGATACTCACATAAACAGGGTGAGAAGATGGCTATCTAGGTGAGTCACATGAAGGTACCTTTGAGTGGAGGTACTCCTTGCAAAATTGAGATACTTGAGAGTAAACACCCCTTCCAAAATTGAAAATTATATAAGCATAGTTTACTACAACTCAACACTATTTTTGACCCATGTTTGTAGCTTTAGGTGAACATTAACTCATGTAAAATACCTCAGGAGAATATTGTAAGCCTTCAAGAATTATCTTTGTCTAATTATATTCTTTCTTATGAATTCATGCAGATAATCTTCATACTTGTAGAATGTTGCAAAACCAAGCGTTGTTTGAAGTACCTATATGGTTGCTTAAAAAAAATTATGCATTAGATAGATGTAAGTTTCTTTTAAAGTTGAGTATTGATTTATATGACAGTTGTATTGTAGTTCGATTAGGATTTTTTAGAGCCTACACTACTTTTGTAGATTGTATTGTTTGTGTAAAGATCTAACTCCTTTACTTTTCCTCTTGTGTAACCTATCATAGATCATTATTAAGGCATTATCATTAATGCAATCAATGTCTAACTTTATTAATTTGCTATTACATCCTATGGCAACCCATTTAGGCATGATGTTGATATCTTCAAACATTATTAATGAACATGGAATGTGTTCAACTTATACATGTTAGTGTGTTCCAAGGTATCCATATGATGACTCATGGTATAATTATTAAGATATTGAGCAAGATATGGAATGGTATTGACTACTTGTAAAGCATGTAGTGAGGTTATCCTTATCAAATGGGCTATAGAGTCATGAGAGAGTATAGGGGAAGGAAAATTTCTTACTGTAAAATGCTAGGAATGCACATTGAATACAAGGAAAAATGATGGTATGGGGAAGTGATTGAATACTTGGCATGAGGGGGTAAAATTAGGCTTGTGGAGAGAATGTGCACATGTTGAAGAGACATATGATACTATATTAGTCATACCTAATGGAGGGAATCATTTATTCTTAATTTCATTCTAGGATCTTCTGTAATTTTATTTTCTTGCCTTCCTTTCATTTGTTTGATTTTTCTCTAGGACAAGGGATAAAAAAAAAAGGGGAAAGTAGTACAATTCATCCTTGAGCCATTCTCACTCTAGCCTATGATTCACCCTTTATTTTATTTCCATTTATTGAATTATATTCCATTGGCAATGGAATAATAAGGTGAAGTATTTGCATCCTTACATAGGATTTTACCTATGAAGAAGTGATCGCTTGGCTCAAATTATCAATCCTATTATTCTTTAGCTTGATGATCTTTAGTTTTTGAGAAGCAATATTTATAATTAAATCTGAAAATTATTTTCATCATGTGATATGATTTACATGATTACGAATTTCTCTTACTATTCCATTTTATTGTTATTTCTCTCTTGTTGCAAATTTTTTTATTTACTAGCTGACTTATATGCACAAAATTATGGCATAAAAGCATCATGCCAACTATATATATTTTTGAGATCTTACATCTAAATCTATAGTGATTGAACCATTTGATACCAAATTTATATTTCTCTCTATGACATTCATCTTGCAGAGCATGAACAACTTTGTCAATATTCTTCCACATCTTTGACTTTAAGTTGGGATCTATTTTTGAGCTCACTTGAAAAGTGATGTATGGAATCCCTAATGGAAGTTGTTTTTGAACACTTGAGTTATAAATGATCATTTTTATGCACGTCCTTATATGTACCATATCATTGATTTAAAATTGAATATGCTTAGTGCACAAAAATATTCCTAATAGGTTATGTAATATAAAAATGTTCTCTACCAATGACAAGTCCTCTATTTTATTTCCTAGTTTTTTTGGAAATGTTTTTTGAAATTTAACCCCAGCCTAAAATTATAAAGCATCATCATTGATTGCCAAAGTATATTATTTTTTATCTTGATATTAATATGATATTGTTATCTATAGAATTTTATCTATTGCAAGTTGATCTCTTTTCACCCTATATCTAGTGAATTACTTCTATTCTAGCCAACTTATAAATCTCTTAAGATAAATTTCCATTTTATTCTTCATATATCTACATGTGAAACGATGTGAATTCATACAAACTTCTTGATACATGGTACCACTATATGCGCACCATATTGTCCCATGTATCCACCTATTCACACCAATAAATATTTTGATAAACCCATTCCAAATGTTGGAGGTACCTCCACTACCATGATATCCTAAATTGATGTTGAATTTGGCATTGTATGTAGTAGCACTAGAAATTTCTCAACTATCCTTATTGCATTTACTTATATTTTCTTAAATTGGATGATCTAATGCTCTATGTTGGTATATTTTAGACCCATAGTAGAATAAATTTCCTTTGGTATGACAATGAATTTAGCTTCATGATCTATTAAGTAGTTATGCAACATCCATCCTTCTAAGCATACTAACAGATAACAAAAAGGATATTAAGCTTCTTTGCACGAAGGGATGACTGGCTATGTATTTTTTTAGATTCCAAAAGAGATATGGTGTTTTTAATTGAACTTTCTAGGGCTAATTTGACCAAATCAACTTGTGTAGAAACTAAAAATTTTTACTTCAAATCTTCTTCCTCTAGAGTATCATTTTTTGATTCATGCCCTATTTCTATTACTTTCTACTTTAAATTCCTATAGATATTGACTACATCTACCCAATGTTACTTTAATACAACTTGGTAATATTATATCTGATAAGCCTATCTTTTTGGTAATGCTAGCATAAAACCTCTAGATTACAAGATTTATCATAGAAGCATAAGACATTTGATTTCAAGATCCTGTTATAGGAGCATGATATATTACTCAATAAATCCCTTTCAATGTCTTCTTGCATTTCCTAATTCTTACCTTACACTTTCTTCGCTTGCTAATTTTTCTTGGTGTGGAGTTGTCATCTAATACTAGATTAAAATCCGGTTCCTTTATCATAACCATAGATTATTATAAATTTTTAGATTACTTTATTTTTTTAAATTGCATGCTTCTATGGACCTCTAGTCTTGGCTTATCTAAAAATATTCTATGTTGTTCTCCCTAATGTTCATGACTTGGTTCTCTAAGAGTGAGTTTCGTTGAAAATAAATTTGAGAAGGATAAGCATTCATGATTTTGTTTTGATTCATCATATTGATCTCATTAGCAAGACACTAAAATATAGTTCTTATATTATAAATTTATTTAGATTTCCTACTTCTCATGATAGGTTCCTTCCTTTTTTGAGTAGGAGTAGATGGGAATTATCCTTGTTTAGTAAATTGCTATGGCGAGGAAAACATGGGGAGACAATTACATGAGTCTAGGTGGCATCTTTCCTACTAAATAAGCATAATTGTTTGCCTTAATAACTATTTGAAACTCATTGTATGGGTGAATTTGGGTACTCAAATTTTAAATCAAAAGTATGGATATAGCATATGTATGATTGAGCATGTGAGGGTATAAATACTTGAGAATTTGTATTATATATTCTTTTGAATCTGGTATTGAAATCTATGATATGTTCATTAGGTAATATTTAGAGTACAAATAACTAATTGAGTAGTAAAAGTGGATCTCATGAATCATCACAATGTGTTATTAATGGCTTAGCTAGATATTCCCAAGTCCTTATAATATTGTCTTCTAAATACCTATATCATTGTAACACCTTACACTAAAGGGAATTAGTAAGCAACCTTATCATAATATCTTCAAAGACTATATTGCAAAGGGTGCCCAAATTTTATACATTATTTTATTGAGTAAATACTTCTTATACATATACATATCTGTCGTGGGGATTGAACCCAGGTCAAATCACTGATAAGTTTATACATATTTACAATGCTCAAAATTAGTTTTCCCATTACCATCATAATTAGAAAACATATTTAATGCAGTCTAGGGGATTTCATGGAGAACTTGAAGGTTGAGTGGCTTGATACTATTCTATGTAAGACAAATTTGTCCAACCATGGATCTAAGACTCTTATTGATATGCTTGTATATTAATTTAATTTATATATAGTAAATCATCTTGGCTTTCTAGCACCTTTATAATTTCATTATGAAACTTCTTTTGATACAATCACCAAGTTCTTTGAATTCTTTCCTTCAATAGAGTCACAAGATGAACATGTAGTCTCTGCATGTGAGGTCAAGAATATTCATAAAAATATTGAGTCTTATGGATGGTTGAAATTAGATCCATGTAACCCTATCCCACCAAGCATGCCAAAAAACTCTTGGTCAAAAATATACTAGTGGATGAGTTGTACCCTCAAGACCTTGGACAATATTGGATGCATCAAAAATAGGGGTCGCTGAGTCAACCTACAAAGAATTTCAGATCCTATGGTTCTAGCTAATCTAACTAAAATGGGGTTTTAGACTAAATTAAGGAATGCAAAGGGTTAAAAGCTAATCTGAGAGTGGTCCAAAGTTAGCAACATCAAGGGACATAGTGTATGAGAGTATCATAATCTAAATTTAAACTAATGTGTCTAACATACTATCTTACTTTCCTTTCAAAAAAATAATTAATCATAATAAATTCCTAGCATAATTAAATATTCTAGAACTAGAGTAGAAAATCTAGGGAGAAATCCATAAAGTACATATAATTAGAATGGCTTACATTCTAGTACATATAGATTTTACATTATATATAGTTATTAGTACTATTCTTATAGAGCATTTTGTAGGCCTATTAGAATAGACACAAGATATGGATAACACATTTATATCATCTTTGCTCAACTATTTCAAGCATACTTTATGATGTGTGTAGTGATGATTTCATTGTAAGGTTGGCTTGCACATTGTATCATTGGATTTTAACTATCTGATGATATCCCACTCTTTTCTTTTATGCTTAGCCAATTGAGTAGGGACATGTGTGTGACAAAGAAGGATTTAGTCATTGAGATATTTTTATAACAATGATACGTGATGGTTAATTATCCCTCATGATATTATTGAATAAGATAAATTTAGAGGCTAAATACATAGGCTAGAGATATGAGAGCATATAGCCTATTTTTGGGTTGTTGGGTGATTTATCTTGGCTACTTGTTGCTTTATTTTTCCTTTATTCTTGCTAGATTTTGGAGGTTCCTTTATCCATTATTGATGTCATTGCTTTAAGAGTTTAATAGTCATATATTATTATGCATAGTGTCAAACACAATTTTTTTCCATTGATTTATTTTGCATTTGGTGCTCATTTTGGTTTATTGGGCATTCATGCTCTTGACGCTGACATCATTGTCTCCTAAAATCCATTGTCTTTGAAGTATTTGTAGATTATGATATCATATATCGTATGCTAAATACAATACCTTATAATATATGTTTCCTTTAGATGTTGGGTATTAATATGCTTTGTTAGCTTCTCTTTGAAGAACCTTAGATGCCAAATTTCTTCTATGAGTTTGTTGACATCATGAATTATATCCATCCAAATTTTATTTTTTTACTCTTTTCCTTATTGTATGATTCCAAATTTGTGTTGTTTTATTGCTAACATCAACTTCTCAAATATCTGACCAACTTTCTTACTTAGCCAAATTTCATGTCTCTTGCTCTATGTTGCTAGATCCAATGCCTTAGAATTTTTTACTATATTACAAGCTTTTTCTTATTGCTTTGTTACTTGCTTTACCTAATTTTTCTTAGCCACACATTTCTACTCTCCATAGTTCTTTACAAGATTTTGGCATACTTTGTACCATCTTTCACATCTAAATCTACCATAAAAAATTCATCTAGGGTTGTCATGGTTGTATTTTGAGTTTTTACATACCCTTTGCTACACTATTACTTTAGAAAAATAGTTGCATGACTTGTACCAGACAACCTTGTAGATGTCGGTAATAAAATTTACCTACATAAATCATCTTTCTATTTATGTGTATGTGTATATAGTTATCTCTATTTTAGGGGATGAAAATGATAGTGATTTGTTTGTACTATTTTATATGAACCACCCCCTCTATCCCTTTCCCCAAGCCTCATTTAAAAATACGTATCACTTGAATTGAATGTCTAATATCTTATAGTAGCAGTATACCAAATTTTATGTATCTTATTCCCAATATGAACACCTATGCTCTGGCATTCAAAATTTTAAGGATGTCTGTGAGATATCCATAGCATCAATAAGGTATTCATTACTTTTCCTCCCTAATGTTACATTTACCAGACTACATAGAATGTATTAATCATTACAATAGGATAAACTAAAAATACTAAGTCCTTATCCTAGGATAAGTATACATATTTTCAAGGTAAGCAAGGCTTGGAACTTATTGACCCAACTTCCTAATGCAAAGTTCTTATATAGATAGCATTTCATTTTCTTATATAGATATCATTTGAGCATGGCTTCCCATAGCGGTTCCTATTGTTTTATCCCTATGGAAGATAAACTCATTAATACCTCCTTTCTCAATATTAAACATCCCCCTATTCTTTGTATACAGAGATCATAGCAAGAAGTTGCTACATTGCTATCTTGAAAGTCTACCTCTCTCCATCATGGTCTTAGCTTCTCAACATCATTTATTTGGTAAAACATATTGGTGAAATTCAATGGTTAAGCTTTGGATCTTATTACTGATTTAAAGTGCAAAGCTCTCTATAAGAAGGTCTTAATATGCAATGCAAACCTATGTGGTATATTTCTATGATGGTGGAACTCTTTGCATGGATTGAATGTTTAAATTGTGTTAAGGGATTCCTTTCAACCAATTATAGCCTATATTCATGTGTTAGTGGAATATGACCAACTAATCAAACATTCATCATTGTTAGCCTAGAAAATTTACAAGGACTATGTTGTGCCAAACGACCATAGCCTCTTGTTCTTCTCACTCAAAGTGGTCTATTTTGCTTTTACATATTACATTCATAATGCTTCAAATATAAATTATAAATAGGACTATGATTATGATAAATATTTCAAGAACTTGCTTAGAGTTGAGATCTAGAAAACCGAAATAGATTATTATGTCAACCTCGTACTATAAGCATATCTCTATATTTTAGTTTTGGTTGTTTAAACATATCAACTTGACTTTTGACTCTTCCTAACAAATGATTATAAAATCAATTTAGATTTACAAATGCAAAGTAATGCTTTAATGATTCCTTCACTTATTTAGAAGTGGATAATTTGATGATTTACTATCATATCCTATGCGTTGTTGTCATGGTGATTCTCACTTCATTTTCCAAAACCACAAAAACAAACATCAACTAGAGGATTTTCAACAATAGATTGCACAACTCGTCATAGAGTAATAGGCATGAAGGTAAGAGATGAGATTTGTTCTAGTCATGATCCATGCGTTGCCTCTCAAATTGAATTCCAATGAGTTAATGCACAAGGAGATTCTAGCATGGAAACAACCCAATTAGGCCAATATGATTGAACTAAGGTTACATCTAGGAGTCTATGTGAAAGATATAATTATAAAAAAGAAATATTTTAACTATTTTAACAAATACTCTCGTTAAAAAAAAATTAAATTTTATTTTAATTTTTAATAATTTTGATATAACTATATTTTCAATCATAAATTACTAAAACATAAAACATAAATATCAATAATACGATTTTTTTTTTTGTTATAACTTACATACTCACAACAATTATATTGTAAAATTTTCATATTTTTTATTAAAAGAATACCAATAACATGATTGAGACATGGCAAATTATATCTTATAGTTGAACACTTGTTAATTAGATTCTTATTTTTGTTTGTTGAAGTTTCTATTCCACCAATCACGTCAGATAAGTCATCATTGCTTATTGTTGGTTTTACAAAAAAAAATCTGCGAATGTTGGGTAATCATTGTTTATTGTTCTTTTATTAAAAAGTCGCATATATTACCAGTATTGGGTAATCTTGGGACTATTGGCATCGTCAGCGAATTGTGTTCGATATTGATAACTTGATACTCTATCCTTTTATGGCTACAGTTTTCCTTCTGACGAATCGCAAAGGCAATTTACAGACGCACTCGCCTTCCACTCTTTCGGGCATTTCTTTCAATCCTTCTCGACCCAATTTGTAAAATGATAAAAAAGAAGGTCGAATCATTTAGGCTTGTCCATCTAATTTTCAAAACACTGAGTAACAGATAGGAAATGATTGGCCATCCAATTAGGCTCTGCATAATGGAGTGCTAGTGGGTTCTGACACGCCTCGCATTGAAACGCTATCACTCACTATTGCACTGCCACATAAATAATAAAATTTATGTAGATTCTAACACATATACGTTTATTTGATGTAACTTCTACCATCTCAAGTTTTATAATATATTTAATCTTATCTGATTAAATAAAATTCTTATTTAAAATTTTATTATATATACTATCTTATCTGATTGAATAAAATTCTTATTTAAAGCTTTTAGAGTCTTGACTCTTAAACCTATTAAAATTATAGAGTTTTAATACTTGCGCAAGGAAGAGGCCTGTACCCTGTGCAGGTTATATGGTTTCAGCTTGGTATGTTGTACATGTGGTTTCATTATTGTAGAGTTATGTTGAGTGACTTGTAAAATGAAAATGTTTCCCTTGAAGGGTGTCAATTATACATATAAAGTATGTCTCATGTTATGTAAAGTCGGATAATTCTATATGGATAGCAGAGTTATGTGATGTTGTTAATTGAAGTGGACATCATTCCACGTTTTAAAACGTACCTCATATTATATATGTTGATAATATATAGGGAGATATTAACACGGGATCTGCCTAAGGCCTTAGTTGTTTTTTAACACCTTAAAGTTGGATTTCATGGGAGTGTCAAGCATAACCGATAAATACAATTTAAAAAATTTAAAAATTAAATAATAATTATATAAATTTTTAATTCAATATTTGAATGTTCTAGCCATTAGTAATTTTAACGACAAGAAATAAAAATTAACTCTTTCAATGATTGGCTGCCAAAAGCTTTCATATATCAAACAAGAAAACTTTAAGGCAATATTACTAGATTAAATCGAAGGGAAGTAATATTACTAGATATATATTGTGGAGTTTAGTGTAGCTTTCATATATCAAACAAGAAAACTTTAATCTAATATTACTAGATTAAATCGAAGGGAAGTAATATTACTATTACTAGATATATATTGTGGAGTTCAGATCACTGAACATTGCTGACAATAGTTCTGTATCGAATCATAGATTTCTTGATTGTACTTGATATCTTATAATTTGAGAACTCTATTCCTTACCTGGACGATATGTTATGTAGTAGACTTCTGATGGTCCTTGATAAGATGTAAAACTCTAAATAATTTAAACATCTTTGTAGGATTTTGCACATAACTTTTGAAGGGTTTCACGATGTTGGAAATATAGTTAAACCAAATTTCACGCCCGTAAGCGCTTCTGCACGAGGAATTTTTTTATATGCCTTCGGAAACCTCTTCGCCGCGAAGCAAAAATAAAAGGGCTTCGGAAAATGCTTCGCCGCGAAGCACATTTAACTCACCCCTAAAATACACTTCGTCGCAAAGCATAAACAAACTGCCCTCGGAAAATGCTTCGCTGCGAAGTTGCAAACCTTTGCCCTCCGAAGCGGAAATCAGTCGAAGCGAAAATCAGGTGCGCAGATCGGGGCATTAATTGTCCAAATGTGCGAGTAGTTGGGGTTGTTCGGCGATTGGACAGGAACCATACTTTTGCATTTAATTCTTGTCAGTCGGTCGATGAAACTCTCCCGCCTTTTGTCCTCATCCCTCACCTATAAATACTGGGCCATTTTGTCATTTATAAGGTTGTTGGAGCAGTGGGAGGATAGAGGTTGGAACAGAGCAGCAGAGAGAAATAGAGAGCAGAGGGCAACCGCAGAGGTAGAGTTTCGACCAACAAAATAGCAGAAGGGTGAAACCAGTAGCTGCCAACAGCCGGAGAGTGGAGCAGCAGCCTCCAGATAAAACCCGTGTTTTTATCCTGCATATGTTTATATTGCAGAAGTTTGTAATCGCTTCAGAAGGAAGCTCTGTAAATGCGGCTTTATTTTTATATATAAAATATTTATCTGCATATTTGGGTCTCTGTGTGTGTTTGTTCTCGGCCTCGAAGTATTGCTTATCCGCAGACATTCCTCAGCTAGGGTTTGCCCCGAAGTGGCAAAATACCCACTCGATCTAGAAGGGAATCAAGTTTGTCTGCTTTGCCGAAGAAGTATTCCGGGACTCTGTCTTCCCGAAGCAGATTCCACTTCGGAGCCAAACTTTGCGAAACAGTAGCTTCGCTGGGATATTCCCCGAAGTAGTTTCACCTCGCCTGTTTCTCCCCCGAAGTACTTACTTCGGGAGTACTTTTCCCGAAGTAGATTCACTTCGGCAATGTCTCCCCGAAGTACTTATTTTGGGAGTATTTTTCCCGAAGTAAAATCACTTCGGCAATAATTCCCCCGAAGTGCATACTTCGGGAGGTTTTTACCCGAAGCTCCCTCCCTTGCGTGAAAACTTTGCGAAGTATTTTTGCGACGCGATTTTAAATCATGATTTAAAATTTGCTTATTTCCTTCAAATTGGTATCAGAGCTTGTGGTGCCGTGATGCGAAGATAGAAGCATGGCTTTCGAAAGAAATTCCTTATAGTTACAGATCCTACGATTTAACAGCAAGAACTATGATTACTGGAGCATCTAGTTGAAGATTCTCTTTGGGTCTCAATATTTGTGGGACCTCGTCGAGAATGGTTACTCGAAACCAACAGATGCAGCAGCACTAGCCGCCCTCTCCCAAGAAGACAGAGATCTTCTGAATAAGAACCGTAAGAAAGACCAGAAAGCCCTGTTCTATATCATGCAAGTGGTTGAGGAGACCATCTTACCGTGGATCGCATCAACCACCAAGGCCAAGCAGGCCTGGGATATTTTGGCAAGTTCGTACCAGGGCACCAACAAAGTGAAGTTGGTAAAATTGCAGATGCTCAGAAGAGAGTTCGAGAACCTACAGATGAGTGATTCTGAGTCAATGAGTGACTTCTTCACCCAAACAACTGATGTCATCAACCAGATGCGGTTGAATGGTGAAATTGTGCAGAATCAAAGGATCATGGAGAAAATTTTGTGAAGTCTATAGCAAAGTTTGACTCTATGGTGATTGCAATAGAGGAGTTAAGAGATCTAACAACCCTCTCTGTGGATGAAATAATGGGTTGTCTGCAAACACATGACCAAAGGCTAAGCCGCTCAACTCAGTCCTCTTTGGAGCAAGCATTTAAGGCACAAGTCTCAATTTGAGACAGTAGCAAACAAGAATCCCACCATAGCACCTCTAGTTCTCAAG
Source organism: Wollemia nobilis (assembly GCA_028583015.1). NCBI lineage: Eukaryota > Viridiplantae > Streptophyta > Pinopsida > Araucariales > Araucariaceae > Wollemia > Wollemia nobilis. The sequence continues at coordinate 515,206 of JAQPPZ010001802.1, read as the reverse complement.
CTGGAAGAGGCAGAAGCAGACGTGGGAGAAGCAACAAGCAAGGAGGGAGATCAAACCCTCATGTCAGTGAGACCAGCTGCAACTTTCATCAACAAGGAGGAAGGGGCACTGGCAAAAATTGACAAGGTGGCTCTCAACAGAAAAAGGACATGTTAAAGGTCCAATGCTACTACTGTAAAAAGTTTAGCCATTACATCTCATAGTGCAGAACGAGGATGGCGAACGAGAATCAACAGCAGGCCCATTATACAGAAGAAGCTAGAAATGTAGCAAGAGGAAATATGCTGCTGACTTGCAATATTGAAGAGGAGAGCAATAAAAACATCTGGTATCTTGATAGTGGGTGCAGCAACCACATGACTAGGAACAAAGATATGTTCTCACAACTAGATGAAATAGTCTAGTCTGAAGTCAATATGGGAAACAACAGCAAGGTTCCCATGATGGGGAAAGGTAAAATCCTCATCCGCACCCGACACGGAGAAAGAAAGCAAATTTGTGATGTGTATTATGTGCCTGGGTTGAAACACAAACTGCTAAGCGTTGGACATCTTGTGCAGAAGGGACACACTGTGCAGTTCAAAGAAGGTGTATGTTCCATCAGAGACAAAGTGCATGGACAAATTGCAATAGTGTCCATGACGAAAAATAAAATGTTTCTACTATAGATTCAGAATGAATATTTAATGTCTTTTAGTGTAGTTGTGAAGGATGCTACTTGGCTATGGCATCAAAGATTAGGTCACCTGATTTTCAGTAACCTGAGTTTGCTGCACAAGAAGTAGATGGTGAAGGGTTTACCCCTTATTGAGAAACTAAACCAAGTTTGTGAAGGTTGCCAGGTCGGTAAGCAACATAGGGATGCATTCCCTGTAGGACAGTCTTGGAGAGCATCACAACCATTGGAGCTGGTGCACTCAGACATTTGCAGTCGCATGCAGACCAACACATATGTCGGCAACAAATACTTCTTGACTTTCTGACGAGGACCAAAAAATCCAACACCTTCACAAATTCAACTTTCTCATTAAAATCTGCTGAAAATATTTACATGCATCAAAATAAAATAGCCCGCAAGCTTTACAATGGCCAGAGCTTGTCTGGTATACAACACACCCTCTGTTCCCTGGATCTTCCAGTCCACCCCCTAAATAAAACATTCAAACGAGTTTTTATCGAGGCCTCGACCCTCTAGCAATAAATGCCCCACCTAACAAAATTTTAAAATTTGATTTTCCCCCTCGGTCGAGATTTCAAAATTTTCTGCCATAAATGGGCAACTGCCCAATCTGCACGCTATCTCATCCCATACTGTCTATGGTCTGCAACTGTCACTTTGTCAGAATACGTCCTTGCGGTGGTTATTCCTATTTAATACACGTGGCTGTCATCTTCATTTTAAGATACGTGGACTTCATCTTCATTTTAGAACACGTGGCTACCCGCATGTCTATTTTCCCACGCGCGCGGCCGTCCACGTGTCCAAATTTTATTCGCCTTCTTCTGGCCGCGAAATCGTGACATGTCGCGATATCGTGACCAAACTGGCGCCTTGCCTTCATCAGCCAAAAACGTAGCGAAATCACTACCAAAATATCCTTTCGCACCTTTCTACCAAAAATGTCGTGATATCGCGACGTCGCGATATCACGACGAAAACCACCTCCGAGCCCTTGCTCCAAAAACCGTTGCGATATCGCGACGTCGCGAAATTGCGACGTCACAACATCATGACAAAAACAGCTTCCTTGCCTTGGAATTTTTGCCTTTAAAAAAAAAAACCCTGCTTTGCCATCCATTCTCTCTACCTTTGCTCCGCCTTTGCCTTTTGGACGTTGCGACATTGCGACAAAAGACCTTCAACTCCACACTTGCCTTTGCCTCCGTCTTAACTTTCAAAAATGTTGTGATATCACGACGTCGCGATATCACGACAAAAACTCCTTCCGTACCCTTGCCGACAAAGACATCACGACATCGTGACGTCGCGATATCGCGACGTCGCAATATCACGACGTGAACCCCCTTTGAGCCTTAGCCTTTGAAGTCATCGCGATATCATGATGTCGCGATATCACGACAAAAATAGCTCCCGCCTGGCCACGGCCTTTGGGGTCGCGATTTCGTGACCCCACCAACTTTTGCCTTAGAGAAAGTAAATCTTGCTTTACTAAACTTAAACTTCTCCCCTGCTTTTCAATACTTTTGCGAGGTTGTTCTAATGCCGCCGGATGCTCCTGCATCAGACACCCGGGGTAACAGGAGAAGTGACCTTCACTTCTTTGCTGTTCGGTCCGCGTCCTTTGTAATATCTCCGAACACTCATCAACCTTTACAACCTGCTCAAATCCCGTTTCCTGGAAAAAATTTTTGCCCTCTACTAGACAAATTCTGGCATTGCTGCACACCTTCTCATCCACTATCTGTAATGGCTTTAATTTGTGGTGCACTCCATATTTCATCAAGGAGTAAGTATTTGCACGACCATCATGCACTACACTCCGATCAAACTGCCATGGCCTTCCTAACAGCAAATGGCAAGCATCCATGGGGAAAACATCACACAGGACTTCATCCTGGTATCTCCCAATATTGAACGTGACTAAGCACTGTTCATGGACCCAAGATCTATGGTCCTTCCACAACCATGCAATCCGATATGGATGCGGGTGTCTCTTTCTCTCCAGCTATAACTTAGCAACCATCTCCTCGGAGACTAAGTTATCTGTACTCCCATTGTCTATAATAACATTACAGACTTTGCCTGCACTTTTGCACCATGTGTAGAACAGGCTTCTCCTCTGCTCAGGTTTATCTTCCTCAATCAGTATGGTCCTCCTCATGATCATGGCTTCTCCTTTCTCAGCTTCTTCAGAATGTTCTGAGTTAGCATCTTCCGCTGCCATCGCAACTCTGGTAGGACCCACTTGTTTCTTGTTCACTCTCTCGGGGTGCTGGGGACACTCATATGCCCGATGCCCCTCTTCTCCACAGTGGAAACATGTTCCCCAAAACACTCCCCTTCCATACCCACGTCCAGATCTACCTCTTCCTCTTGGGTAGCCATTGTTCTAAACTTGCGGTTTGGGTTCTTCATCTTCTTTCTGATTTTGGCTACTGCTAACCTCTTCTTTCTTCTCTTCCTTTCCTTCCTCTTTTCTTCCATCGGTCTTTCCTCTAGGCCCTCTTCCTTTTTGCTTGCTCTCAAACCTTCTGTTCAGTTTTTCTTCAACCTTCAGAGCAAACTGGTAAGCATATTCAATGGTGCTCACCCGAACTAAGCTCAATTCTTCTTGAATGCTAGGTCTCAACCCATTAATATAACGGGCCACATTTTCCTTGCTTGCTTCTAAATGACCGGTTCTGATGGAGATTTTGTAAAATTCTTTCGTATATTCTTGGATAGTTTTATTCATCTATCTTAAACCCTGCATTTTTCTTAGCAGATCCAACTCATAATCTATCGAAATAAACTATCTTTTTAATTTTTCTACCATTCTGTCCCATCTGGTTATCCGTTCTTTTCCTCTTCTATTTCGTTCTAGCTGTACCCCCTTCCACCATATGTCGGCATGACTTTTTAATTTGGTCTTGGCAAATCTGACCCTCTCGAGATCTTCAATTTCTTCATACTCAAAATACTCTTCTAGATCATTGATCCAGTCAATCAATTCTTTCGGATCCAAGTTATCAGAATACATGGAAACTTCCATCTTAAGCCTTTTTCCAATCTGGGATATGGCCCTGTACAGCCTGGCTTGTGTCGGATCTACAGCTTCTTCTTCTTCTTCTTCAAACTAATTTTCTTCTTCATCCGCTTCATCTTCACTGTCTACATCTCTTCTTGATTCGTGTCCTCTATGCAGTTCTTCTTGCAGGGCCTGAACTTGCCGCTGCAAAGCTCAAAAATCTTCGACCGGCACCACATTTCCTACTCCACCACGGTTTCTTCGTGGAGGCATCTTCTCACTTTCTCTCGAGCCTTCCCACAGATCCTGGTGTGACTGCCTCATGTCCAACGATCTGTCACACACTCAGGAACTCCTACTCTGATACCACTGACGAGGACTGAAAAATCCAACACCTTCACAAATTTGACTTTCTCATTAAAATCTACTGAAAATATTTACATGCATCAAAATAAAATAGCCCGTAGACTTTACAATGGCCAGAGCTTGTCTGGTATATAGCACACCCTCTGTTCCTTGGATCTTCCAGTCCACCCCCTAAATAAAACATTCAAACGAGTTTTTATCGAGGCCTCGACCCTCTAGCAATAAATGCCCCACCTAACAAAATTTTAAAATTTGATTTTCCCCCTCGATCGAGATTTCAAATTTGTCTGCCATAAATGGGCAACTGCCCGATCTGCACGCTGTCTCATCCCATACTGTCTATGGTCTGCAACTGTCACTTTGTCAGAATACGTCCTTGCGGTGGTTATTCCTATTTAATACATGCGGCTGTCATCTTCATTTTAAGATACGTGGACTTCATATTCATTTTAGAACACGTGGCTGCTCGCATGTCTATTTTCCCACGTGCGCAGCTGTCCACGTGTCCAAATTTTATTCGCTTTCTTCTGGCCGCGAAATCGTGACATGTCGCGATATCACGACCAAACTGGCGCCTTGCGTTCATCAGCCAAAAACATAGTAAAATCGCTACCAAAATCCCCTTTCGCACCTTTCTACCAAAAACATCGTGACATCGTGACGTCGCGATATCGTGATGAAAACCACCTCCGAGCCCTTGCTTTGAAAACCGTCGTGATATTGTGACGTCGTGAAATCGCGACGTCGCGAAATCATGACGTCGCGACATCGCGACAAAAACAGCTTCCTTGCCTTCGAATTTTTGCCTTCGAAAAAAAAACCCTGCCTTGCCATACATTCTCTCTGCCTTTGCTCCGCCTTTGCCTTTTGGACGTCGTGACGTTGCGACAAAAGACCTTCAACTCTGCACTTGCATTTGCCTCCGTCTTAACTTTCAAAAACGTCGCGATATCGCGACAAAAACTCCTTTCGTACCTTGCCAAAAAAGACATCGCGACGTCACGATATCGCGATGTGAACCCCCTTCGAGCCTTAGCCTTCGAAGTCATCGCGATATCGTGACGTCGCGATATCGTGACAAAAATAGCTCCCGCCTGGCCGCAGCCTTTGGGGTCGCGATTTCGTGACCCCCCCCAACTTTTGCCTTAGAGAAAGTAAAGCTTGCTTTACTAAACTTAAACTTCTCCCCTACTTTTCAATACTTTTGCGAGGTTGTTCTAATGCCACCGGATGCTCCTGCATCACTTTCATTGATGACTTTAGCAGGAAGACATGGATTTATCCCATCAAGTTGAAGTCAGAGGAATTTGCGAAGTTTAGGGAGTTCAAGGCCCTGGTTGAGAAATAGAGCGGGTATTATGTGAAGAATCTCAGAACAGATGGAGGAAGAGAATACATCTCCAATGAATTCCACAAATTTTGCAAGTAGCATGGAATTCAAAGGCAGTTCACTGCCAGATACACACCGTAGTGGAATGGTGTAGCTGAGAGGAAAAATAGAACTATCATGGAGATGGCACAGAGCATGCTGAAGGAAAAAAGTTTGCCACATGAGTTCTAGGCAGAAGCTGTAAGTTGTGTAGTTTATCTGCTGAACCAATGTCCCACCAAGAGTGTGAAGGAAAAAATTCCAGAGGAAGCCTGGAGCAATCTAAAGCCAAGTGTGGCTCATTTGCGAATTTTTGGGTGCATTGCATATGCACATGTTCTAGATGAGAAAAGACGAAAGCTGGATGACAAATTTAAAAAGTGCATCTTCACAGGGTATAGTGAACAGGCAAAGGCATACAGGCTATACAATCCTATGATAAAGAAACTTGTCATCAACCAATATGTGAAGTTCTTGGAGAACAAAGCCTGGAACTGGAAGTCAAAGATTGGTGAGCCTGAACCAGCAACTGTTGAACCTATAAACTTGGAGGAAGATAGTGTACAACCACTTGTACCTTCAAGCAAAAATAGTGGTGCTAGCAGCAGCACACCCTCATCATCCCGGTCACCTCCACTTGCAAGCAGAATTCAAAACCTGAGGACACCTGCGAAGACTCGGAGCTTGCAAGACATTTATGAGGTAACCCGTAATCAGATAGATGAAAAATATTCTAAATTTGCTTTGTTTACTGAGTGTGATCCAGTGGAGTTTGAAGAAGCAAGTCAGAATCGTACATGGGTAAATGCGATGGATGGAGAAATAGCAGCCATTGAGAAGAATGAGACATGGCATCTGGCTAATCTTCCAGTAGGAAAGAAGACCATTGGGGTCAAGTGGGTGTATAAAACAAAGTTTAATGTCCAAGGAGAAGTTGACAGGCATAAGGCCAGATTAGTGGTGAAAGGCTACAAGCAGAAGTCATGAGTTGACTATCATGAGGTGTATACACCTGTAGCCCGACTTGACATAGTCAGAATGATTCTGGCAATGGCAGATCAAAAGGGATGGAGCATTTATCAGATGGATGTCAAGTCTGCCTTCCTAAACAAAGTGTTGGAATAAGAGGTCTATATAGACCAGCCACTCGGATATGAAATACAAGGGCAAGAAGGCAAGGTTCTGAAGCTGAAGAAGGCTTTGTATGTGCTGAAGCAAGCACCCCAGGCATGGTACATCCAAATTGACGGCTATTTTTAGGAGAATGGGTTTCAAAAATGCCCATATGAGCACACCCTATATTTGAAGACAAAAATAGAGGGTGAGATGATAATTGTCTATCTATATGTGGATGATTTGATATATACTGGCAATAGCAGCAGTCTATTTGAGGAGTTCAGAACAACCATGAAGACTGAGTTTGAAATGACAGACATGGGCCTGATGAAATTTTTTCTTGGCATTGAAGTTGACCAATTAGCAGATGGCATCTTCATTTCTCAAGGCAAGTATGCAAAGGATGTCTTGAAGCATTTTAATATGGAGAACAACAAACTTGCCATCATCCCGGTAGCCACTGGCCTGAAGTTGAGCAAGACTGACAAAAACAAAAGTGTTGATCCAACTCTCTAGAAAAGGTTAGTTGGAAGCTTGATGTACTTGACTACAACTCGGCCAGATCTGATGTTCGGAGTCAGTCTGATCAGCCATTTTATGGAGACTTCGAAAGACACTCATTGGCAAGCAGGCAAGAGAATCCTATGATATGTCAATGGCATGAGGAACCACGGAATTCACTATGCCAGACAAGACCGACTTGAGTTGATTGGCTACACTGACAATGATTGGGCCGGTAGCGTAGATGACCGAAAGAGCACTTTGGGATATGCCTTCCATTTTGGATCTGAAGTTGTCTCTTGGTCCTCGAAGAAGTAGCCAATTGTTGCTTTATCTACAACAGAGGCAGAGTACATTGTTGCCACCTTAGCCACCTACCAAGCAGTATGGCTGAGAAGAGTTCTGTGTGAACTACATCATCCACCCAAAGCAGCAACAACAATATTTTACGACAATAACTCTGCCATTGCACTCTTGAAGGACTCAGTATTCCACGACCAAACGAAGCACATTGATATCCGGTATCATTTCATCAGAGAGCTGGTGAAATTTGGTGAAGTATAATTGCAGTTTTGCAGGTCCAATGAGCAACTGGCTGACATCTTCACAAAACCCTTGAAGGAGGAGGACTTCGCCAGACTGTGAGAGATGTTGGGCGTTAGAGAATTCGTGAAGTTTGGTTTAAAGGAGGGTGTTGGAAATATAGTTAAGCCAAATTTCACGCCCGTAAGTGCTTCAATGCGAGGCATTTTTTTATATGCCTTCAAAAACCTCTTCACTGCAAAGCAAAAATAAAAGGGCTTCGAAAAATGTTTCGCCATGAAGCACATTTAACTCAACCCCGAAATACACTTCATCGCGAAGCATAAACAAACTGCCCTCGAAAAATGCTTCGCTGCGAAGTTGCAAACCTTTGCCCTCCAAAGCAGAAATCAGCTGAAGCAAAAATCAATCACGTAGATCGGGGCATTAATTGTCCAAACGTGCGAGTAGTTGGGGTTGTTCGGCAATTGGACAGGAACCATACTTCTGCATTTAATTCTTGTCAGTCTGTCGGTGAAACTCTCCCACCTCTTGTCCTCATACCTCGCCTATAAATACCGGGGCCATTTGGTCATTTATAAGGTTTTTGGAGCAATGGGAGGATAGAGGTTGGAACAGAGCAACAGAGAGCAATAGCGAGTAGAGGGTAGCCGCAGAGGTAGAGTTTCGACTAGCAGCTGCCAACAGCCAGAGAGTGGAGCAGCAGCCTCCAGATAAAACCCGTGTTTTTATCCTACACATGTTTATATTGCAGAAGCTTGTAACCGCTTCAGAAGGAAGCTCTATAAATGCGGCTTTATTTTTATATATAAAATATTTATCTGCATATTTGGATCTCTATGTGTATTTGTTCTCGGCCTTGAAGTATTGCTTATCCACAGATATTCCTCAGCTAGGGTTTGCCCCGAAGTGGCAAAATACCCGTTCGATCCAGAAGGGAATCGAGTTTGTCTGTTTTGCCGAAGAAGTATTCCGGGACTCTGTCTTCCCGAAGTAGATTCCAGTTTGGAGCCAAACTTTGCGAAATAGCAGCTTCGCTGGGATATTCCCCGAAGTAGTTTCACCTCGGCTGTTTCTCCCCCGAAGTACTTCCTTCGGGAGTACTTTTCCCGAAGTAGATTTACTTCGGCAGTGTCTCCCTGAAGTACTTACGTCGGGAGTATTTTTCTAGAAGTAAAATCACTTCGGCAATAATTCCCCCGAAGTGCATACTTCGGGAGGTTTTTACCCGAAGCTCCCTCCCTTGCGTGAAAACTTTGCAAAGTATTTTCGTGACGCGATTTTAAATCGCGATTTAAAATTTTATTATTTCCTTCACACGATGCAGTCTCATCGCTGAATGTGTGATTTGTAGGATTTTGCACATAACTTTTTAAGGAAGCAGTCTTTTGTTGTTGTATATCATTCAATCTTTCTAGCGACTGAGCCTGAAATTGTTTTGTTGTACCATCTATTTTTTAAGTATATTATACCACTTGTATTATTGGTAATGTGACTTGGATTCATTTTTCACAATGAATATATAAAAATATTATTCAAAATTTAAAAAAATAATAATAAAAATAAATAAATAAATAAAAATAAAAATACTTTTGATATATTTATAAAAAAATGATTAAAAAAAATATTTAAATTGAAATCTTATACACAATAAAATATTTCTCCTACCTAATTTAAAATTTCTAATAATTTGTATATATCACATTTGCTTCCACCAACACAAAGTTAGTAATGTTCTTTCGAAACATCTTTGACTATTCTAAACAACCAAAAAATTACCAACTCTTTTCTAATATATTTTTATATAAATCATATGCAACACGTAAAGTTAGTAATGTTCTTTCGAAACATCTTTCACTATTCCAAACAACCAAAAAATTACGAGCTCTTTTGTAATATCTCTTCATATATAAATAAAGATATTTAAAAACAGATATTGTTTTCATATAATAATAAATTTTAACTTTAATTTATAAATTTTATATAAAAAAATTATTATATTTTAGATTTGATATTTTATATTATTAAAAAATTTTTTAGTCGACAATGTTTCAAACGAATTTTATGTTGCATATTATTCTTTCCGGGCGGAGTCCAGGCCGGGAGGAAGTGAAGATGTTACTAGTTGAGTTAGCGGATCCGAGGATCTGTTGTGACCATTCAAGAAATCCAAATTATCGCTAAGAGTTGACAGTGTTAAGAAGAACCAAGATACAGATTTTGAGACGGCACTTTAAACCCAGTTTCTCTTAATGTAATTATGAAATTGTAGCGCTCTATGATTATTTCATTGGTATTTTTGACATGTGTGCATTATGTTCACACCTGGAGGGAAGAAAATAAAGTGGGTCAATTGGGGAGTTGAGCACTCAGGGAGAGGGGGGAATGGAAAGACAATCTCTTGGTGAAAATATGGTTCTTGTTGAATGAAGACTACTCATAATCTTAAAAAAAAATGGTTATCATGGATACTTTGGTCAATGGGTTTTGGGCCCTTCAATCTCGTTGGTCCAGGGTACATTTGTCAATGGTTTTAATTTTCATACTTTGACCAATGGTGTTTGTCTCATGATGGAGCTCTTTGCCCAGGTGTAAGTCACATTTTGTGAAGATTGTTTGTAACTTGCTTTGGTAAGGTGAGTTTTTTTTTTTTTTTTTGTTATGGGTGGTTTGTTACTCCATAGATAGTTGTTATTGGTTTTCGTTGTGTCCTTGGGGACCTTTTTTTTACTACTTTCTTATGGGAGTATGGTATCAGGTTGTGGGAGACTCTTAAAAACCTCACTGTCAATTATAAAAAAAAATAGTAATAATGAAAGACATACACCTCTAATATTTCCACTCTATTGAAAAATAATTTGTCACGTGGTGATGTATCTCATATTTAGGAAGAATATTGAATTATTCATTAATTTTATGATTTTTCAATCTAACGTTACTTTTATATTTCATATATGGTTGTTATAGGATGTTTTACTATTACATTTTTAATTACTATTATTTGGTTAGATTTTATAGTAGTTTTTAGAAATGAATGGAATCAATGCATTATGTAACATACAAAAATAACTTGTAGAAAGCAAATATACAATACAAGAGGGTGTCTTTACATATCAAAATATCTTATTAAAGGAAATTAGAATACACTTGAACTAATAACAAAATGCTTGGTATGAGGGGGTATATATATTCAATTACAAGATGCCTTTAGATTAAGTCTAAAGGGTTGAACTTTATATTTAATAATAAAATATTACAAAAAAATTACTTATAGAATTTGTACAAGGGTCCAAAAGGCACATGGAAAGAATATGACACAAAGTTAGTCATAGACTCAAGTTAAGCTTAACCACCACATATTCTAACATCCTCCTTAAGCTAAAGGGGGACATGGAGAGAGACCCTTATTAGTCATCCATGCTTAAGGGACACTCTCATCTATCAAGATGCTTCCACATGCTAACATATGGTACATTATACATGAACTTAGCTAGAGTATTTATTGTTTGCTATACTAGTGGTACAAAAACTAGATAAATCATTCTATGAGCATAAATTCATTGTACAACATGCCTCTAAATATTAATACATTTTTTCACTATTGTAACACTATATTATGAACAAGATGAGTGGTGCTCTAATTATCACAATGTAGAGTGATTGGGTGGAACTAAGAAATAATAACTCGAACTTGATCTAAAATCATAACAATATCATATGTAGTATAACACTTAACTTCTTTGTAAGACTAAGAAATACTGAGTTATCATCTATAAAATCAAGAAATAAGGAAGGAGCTAATACGATAGAAGACAAATTTAATAGTTGAGTGCCACTAATCCAAATACCCAAGCCAATTTATATTTGACATACCTATACAAAATTTAGATGCACCAAATAAGAATTTAGTACCCATTTGATATGCACCTCTATATAGTAAAGAATTATATTGGTTTTTATCGAATTAATCATTTGAAGTGCATGAATATGCATAGAACAATAGCGAACAACAAATGCAATATCTGGTCAAATTTAAATTAGGTAAGGAAGACATCCAATAAGATATTTATATAATGTAGAATCTATCAATGGAGTAGCATAATCTACTCATACCTTTGATCCTAAATTAAATGGAGTCTAAGTATACATACAAACATCCATTTGAAGAATTTGTAATTGATCTAAGGAATATGTGAAACCTAAAATGATAATATTCAAATATGTTTGATGAATATGAACACCCAATATTGTGAAAAAGCCCTATGTTTTTTATATTAAAGGTATCATAAAGTTGTGATTTCATATTATAAATCAACACACATCAAATATTTATAATGAGAATACAATCTACATATAACATAATCCTCAATGTTTCTCCATATTGATGTTTGATATAAACATGATGCTCTACCTCACATCATCAAAACCTATGATTTAGAAGCAAGAAGTGGATCTTCTCATACCAAATATGTGGTTCCTACTTATGCCCATACAAGGACTTATTCAAATGATACACTAGGGTAATTTGACCCTCAAACTCAAAACTACACTATTACTGCATGTAAATATACTCTTGATGATCAACGTGAATGAGGGAAATTTTCACATCCATCTGATGTACATTCCAACCATAGTGAGTAGCTATCAATATAATCCTCCAAACGTAATCCATATTAGGAACTAGAAAATGTGTCTTTGAGTTAGCAATTCCTCCTTTTTGAGAGAAACTCTTTATAATATGACTTATATTATACTTCACCATGTGAACATCAAAAGTGTACTTGGTCTCATAAACCATTTGCATTCAAAAATATTCTTTCCTTATATAAGAGTAACAAGTTTCTATGTCTAATATTTTATCAAAGATAAACCCATTTTTATTCAACAACATTCTCCTCTTCTAGAAGTAAAACATGTACACATGCCTAATTTTTATTAAAAATTTATACTTAACAAACATAACATCTTCCCATTCGAGTCATACCTTGAATTAAGAGTAGGTAAAAGGATTTATAAAATTATTAGCCATCTAGAACAAGGCCCAAGAAGAAGCCTTATAATGTAATTCCATAGAAATAATAGGTTAAGTTTGTTGAAGAAGATTCCAAACTCACGTATAGAATATCTAGGCACTTTCTAAGAAAGAGTAACATCAAACTTAAAAAATAAAATCCCAAATTATACTCACTATTTATCTCAACATCCAATACAATAGTACATGACTTGGGATAATCAAGCTCATCACTCTAAAAGTTAGAAATTGACCATGCTAGAGACAGTGTTACCTGAGGAGGAGATAAATTATTAGGCTTTAGTTGTAAAATCCCCATTAAAGGGTGTAGATGCAAAAAATGGAATAGCAACAATAAGAACTTCTGAGGGAGTCTTTAGAACAATAAAATAGACTAGAGGATCTTCTACAAAGAGATTAAAAAGAGGATCCAAAAACACTATTGGAAGAACCTTATCAAAAATCACATTTTTCAAATAAAAACCCTCGATCTCTCAATATCATAGAGACAATAAGACTTGAACATATCTAAATACCACACAAAAATGGATCTAAAATTATTTGGAGCGTCTTTCCTTGTCCTTTCGTCTTGCTAGGTTTTGAAGATTCCTTTCTCCATTATTGATGTCATTGCTTCAATAGATCAATAGTGTTATCTTCTTATGCATAGTGTCAAACATCAGTTTTTTACCATTAATTTATTTTGTATTTGATGCTCATTTTGATTTGTTGGGAATTCATGCTCTTGATGATGACATCATCGTATCCTAAATTCCACTACCTTTGAAGTCTTTGTAGATCATGATGTTAGATATCAGATGCTAAACACAATACCTTAGAATATATGTTCCCTTTATATGTTGGGTATTAATATGCTTTGTTAGCTTCTCTTTGAAGAACCTTAGATGCCAAATTTCTCCTATGAGTTTGTTGACATCATGAATTTTATCAATCCAAATTTCATTATTTTGCTCTTTTATTTGTTGTTTGATTCCAAATTTTTTGTGTCCTATTGCTAACAACAACTTCTCAAATATCTGACAAACTTTCTTACTTAGCCAAATTTCATGTCTCTTGCTCTATATTGTCGAATCCAATGCCTTAGCATTTTTTACTATATTACAAGCTTTTTCTTGTTGCTTTGTTACTTACTTCACCTAATTTTTCTTGGCCACACATTTCTACTCTCCATAGTTATTTACAACCTTTTGGTCTACTTTTTACCATATTTCACATCTGAATCTACCATAAAAAATTCATATAGGGTTGTCATTGTTGTATTTTGAGTTTTTGCATACCTTTTCCTACACTATTACATTGGAAAAATAGTTGCATGGCTTGTACCAGACCACCTTGTAGATGTAGGTAATAAAATTTACCTACATAAAGCATATTTATATTTATGTGTATGTGTATATAGTTATCTCTATTTTAGGGGATGAAAATGAGAGTGGTTTGTTTTTACTATTTTATATGAACCATCCCCCTCTACTCCTTTTCTCAATTCTCCTCTAAAATACATATCACTTGAATCGAATGTATTAATATCTTATAGTAGGAGTATACAAAATTTAATGTATCTTATTTTAATTATCCCAATATGAATACATATGGTCTGGCATTCAAAATTTTAAGGATCCCCATGAGAGATCCATATCATCAATAACATATTTATTACTTTTCCTCCCTGATGTTACATTTACCATACTACATAGAATGTATGAATCATTACAATGGGATAAACTAAAAATACTAAGTCCTTATCCTAGGATAAGTATACATTTTTTCAAGGTAAGCAAGGCTTGGACCTTATTGACCCAACTTCCTAACATAAAGTTCTTATATAGATAGCATTTCATGTTCTTCTATAGATAGCATTTGAGCATGGCTTCCCATAGTAGTTCATAGTATTTTGTCCCTATAGAACACAAACTCATTAATGCCTCCTTCCTCAATATTAAACATCCCTTATTATTTGTATTTAGAGATCATAACAAGAGGTTGCTATATTGCTATCTTGAAAGTCTTCCTCTCTCCATCATGGTCTTAGCTTCTCAACATCATTTATTTTGTAAAATATATTGGTGAAATTCAATGGCTAAGTTTTGACTTTTATTACTGATTTAAAGCGCAAAGCTCTCTATAAGAAGGTCCTAAGATGTAATGTACACCTATGTGGTATTTTTTTATAATGGTGGAACTATTTGCATGGATTCGATATTTAAAATGTGTTAAGGGATTCCTTTCAACCAATTATAGCCTATACTCATGTGTTAGTGGAATATGGTCGACTAATTAAATATTCATCAATGTTAGCTACAAAATTTACAAGGTCAAAGTGGTCTATTTTTCTTTTACATATTACATTCATAATGCTTCAAATATCAATAATAAATAAGACTATGATTATGATAAATCTTTCAAGAACTTTCTTAGTGTTGAGATTTGAAAAATCGAAATGGACTATCATGTCAACCTCGTACTATAAGCATAAATCTCTATTTTAGTTTTGGTTGTTTAAACATATCAACTTGACTTTTGACTCTTCGTGACAAATGATTTTAATATCAATTTGGATTGCAAATGCAAAGTAATGATTTAATGCTTCCTTTACTCATTTAGAAGTGGATAATTTGATGATTTACTGTAATATCCTATTTCAAGTTTTCTTGTTGTCATGGTAATTTTCACTTCATTGTCCAAAACCACAAAAACAAACATCAACTAGAGGAGTTTCAACAATAGATTGCACAACTCATCATAGACTAACAGACATGAAGGTAAGAGATGAGATTTGTCCTAGTCATGATCCATGCCTTGCCTCTCCAATTGAATTCCAATAAGTTAATGCACAAGGAGATTCTAGAATGGAAACAACCCAATTAGACCACTATGATTGAACTAAGGTTACATCTAGAAGTCTATGGGAAGGATACAATTATGAGAAAGAAATATCTTAACTATTTTAATCAATACTCTCATGAGTTCAAATTTCATTTTAATTTTTAATAATCTTGATATAACTAAATTTCCAATCATAAATTACTAAAACTTAAAACATAAATATCAATAATACGATTTTTTTTATAACTTACATACTCACGACAATTATATTGTAATTTTTTCATAAATTTTTATTAACTCATTTACTATTGAAGAATACCAATAATATAATTGAGATATGGCAAATTATAGCTTATAGTTGAACACTTGGTAAATAGATTCTGATTTTTTTTTGGGTAAAGTTTCTATTCCACCAATCACGTCAGATTAGTCATCATTGCTTATTTGTTGGTTTTAAAAAAAAATCTGCAAATGTTGGACAATCATTGTTTATTGTTATTTTATTAGAAAGTCGCATATATTACCACTATTGGGTAATCTTGGGACTATTGGCACCGTCAGTGAATTGTGTTCGATGTTGATAACTTGATACTCTATCCTTTTATGGCTATAGTTTTCCTTCTGGCGAATCGCAAAAGCAATTTACACACGCACTCGCCTTCCACTTTTTCGGGCATTTTTTTCAATCCTTCTCGACCCAATTTGCAAAAAGATAAAAAAGAAGGTGGAATCATTTGGGCTTGTCCATCTAATTTTCAAAACACTGAGTAACAGATAGGAAATGATTGGCCATCCAATTAGGCTCTGGATAATGGAGTGCTAGTGGGTTCTGACACGCCTCGCATTTGAAACGCTATCACTCACTATTGCACTGTCACATAAATAATAAAATTTATGTAGATTCTAACACATATATGTTTATTTGATGTAACTTCGACCATCTCATCTGATTAAATTAAATTTTTATTTAAAGTTTTATAATATATTCAATCTTGTCTGATTGAATAAAATTCTTATTTAAAATTTTATTATATATACTATCTTATCTGATTGAATAAAATTCTTATTTAAAGCTTTTAGAGTCTTGACTCTTAAACCTATTAAAATTATAGAGTTTTAATACTTGCGTAAGGAAGAGGCCTGTACCCTGTGCAGGTTATATAGTGCCAGCTTGGTATGTTGTATATGTGGTTTCATTATTGTAGAGTTATGTTGAGTGACTTGTAAAATGAAAATGTTTCCCTTGAAGGGCGTGAATTACACATATAAAGTATATCTATTATGTAAAGTCGGATAATTCTATATGGACAGCAGATTTATGTTATGTTGTTAATTGACGTGGACATCATTTCACGTTTTACAACGTACCACATATTATATATGTTGATAATATATATAGGGAGATATTAACACGGGATCTGCCTAAGGCCTTAGTTGTTTTTTATCACCTTAAAGTTAGATTTCATGGGAGTGTCAATCACAACCAATAAATTCAATTTAAAAAATTAAAAATTAATATTTTTAATTCAATATTGGAATGTTCTAGCCATTAGTAATTTTAACGACAAGAAATAAAAATGCCAATTAACTCTTTCAATGATTGGCTGCCAAACGCTTTCATATATCAAACAAGAAAACTCTAGCGTAATATTACTAGATTAAATCGAAGGGAAGTAATATTACTAGATATATATTGTGGAGTTTAGATCACTAAACATTGCTGACAATAGTTCTGTATCGAATCATAGCTTTCTTGATCGTACTTGATATCTTATAATTTGAGAACTCGATTCCTTACCTGGAGGCTATGCTATGTAGTAGACTTCTGATGGTCCTTGATAAGATGTCAAACACTAAATAAGATGACAATAACGTAGTCATGCTAGTCTTCTTTGAATAATTTAAACATCTTTGTAGGATTTTGCACATAACTTTTGAAGGGTATCACGAAGCAGTCTTTTGTTGTTGTATATCATTCAATCTTTCTAGCGACTGAGCCTGAGATTGTTTTGTTGTGCCATCTACTTTCTTGTATATTGTGCCATTTAATAGTTGCTTAGAAAATAAATGAATAAATGATATAGTTAAAAAACTAATATAATATGTTATATAATAAATACTTTTGGTATATAAAGCATAAGTCTGATTTATAAGAGGATGTTTAGATACAAAATTTATCAGTATACGTATTAAAATATTTCCTCTATCTAATTTAAAATTTCTAAAAATTTGTATATATCACATTTGCTTCCACCTAAGTCATATGCAACACAAAGTTAGTAATGTTCTTTCGAAACATCTTTGACTATTCTAAACAACCAAAAACTTACCAGCTCTTTTCTAATATATTTTTATATAAATCATATGCAACACGTAAATTTAGTAATGTTCTTTCGAAACATCTTTGACTATTCTAAACAACCAAAAAATTACCAGCTCTTTTGTAATATATTTTTCTATATAAATAAAGATATTTAAAAACAGATCTCATATAATATTAAATTTTAACTTTAATTTTATAAAATTTATAAAAAAATATTATATATATATATATATATATATTTTTTGTATTTACATGGTGGAATCGGTAGCCGCCATGAATCCGGGCAGGCTGTCCAGTTTTTATGGCCGCCACAATATTCTGCGCTGTCCACCCCGGAAACCGCCACACAGATCTTCGCGCAGTCCGCCCCTATAACCACTATGCCACAATCATTTTAAACCTTTTACGCTGCTGAAAGCACCAGGCAAAAAACAAGCGTTCAGTCCGACAAACCCGAGATTTGAATTTTATATTATATTTTAGAACTGATATTTTATATTAATTTTTTTGTTTCAACAATGTTTCAAAAGAATATTATGTTGCATATTATTCTTCCCGGGCGGAGTCCAGGCCAGGAGGAAGTGAAGATGGTACTGGTTGAGTTAGTGGGTAAAGGGAAGGCTCCGTCGTTGTTGGTTGAGGATCCCAATATCTGTTGTAGCCACTCAAGAAATCAAAATTATGGCTAAGACCTGACAGTGTTAAGAAGAATCAAAATATAAATTTGGAGATAGGTACTTCAAACCCAGTTCCTCTTAATGCAATGATGATGAAATTGTAGTGCTCTATTATTAATTCATTACAGGCGAACAATTTTGTACGTTGAAGAGGTTCTGGTCCTCATGGGTTTGTAGGTTTGAAGAATTAACAAGCCCAAAGTTGAAGCGGAGGTGAGTTCTAATGGATTTAAATTCTAAGTTGTTCCTTTCTTGGTGGTTCTTTTGTTGGCTTTATTTTGTTTCTTCCGGCCTTTATGCCTGTAATGTTTGTCCTTGGTTAGGTTTGTGGGTCTTAGGTTTGTTTCGGTGGGATGTGATTCCTTGGTTCTAACTTCAATTTTAATCTGCATCTTATTTTCGTTTGTTGTTTTAAATGGTTGGTTCCTCTGAAATCCCTATGGGATTAGCTTTTTTTTTTAAGATTTAGTAGACTTTTCAAAACTCCTTTAATTATTTATAAAAAATATTATGTTACATATGATTTAAGTGAAAGTGAATCTGACACAAATACATTATAGATATTTTTAAATTATTATCATTTCGAGCAAATCTAATCTCTATGTATTATTAATAATATTAATTCTAGATTTTTTTTGGACGTGTTAGATTAATCAAAAATGTTCCAAAAGAATAGTATGTTGCATATGATTTAACTGGATATGAATATGATTTAAATGCATTATAATATTTTAAAATTATTATTATTTTAAACAAATTTAATTTTTTAAACAAATTTAATTTTCACCTATTATTAAATTTATATTTGTTATAGAGATAGTGCAATGGTTTGGGCCTTGGCTTTTTTAGGAGGTCTAAGGTTCAAATAACTCTTCCTTAGGAGGTCTAAGATTCAAATTGTTGTATAGGCAAGTGTGCTAGGGCATGCACAAGTGTGTGAAGGGATGGGTGTGTGTATGGTTGTATGTTTAGGCCTTATTGATAAGCTTAGCTCTCACCCTTATGAGAGGCCATGATGGGATATAGATACCCAGCTCTAATGAGCATCACGAGTAGGGATTTGTCACACTAACCATATATATATATAGAAAATATTTCTCTTGGATAAAAAAGACTTGTTAACATAGACATATAAGTATGTTTTTCATTGATAAATTGATGTATATATATATTATAGATTTAATTATCATTAGAAAATATTTTTCTTGGATAAAAATAACTTGTTAACATAGATGTCAATATGACATGCACATATAAGCATGTTTTTCATTTATAAATATTTTTGTAGGTGATGGGTCTTATAAACCACTCAAGTTTTATATCTCTTAAGAATGATGATGATTGATTATTTTTATGTTACTAAAAATTAAATTAAATCATTTCAAATGATGCTAATTGTTTTTCACTTGGAAATATTTCATTTGGATAAGCACTTACTAATGGGGTTTTGTATACACCACATAAATTTCAACTATAAGTCAAGAGAATGAACTACTTGATCATGATATTGTAGATGGATATTAAAAGTAGTGAGGATACTACTTAAAGAGTAATGAAAGACATACACCTCTAAGATTTCCACTCTATCGAAGTTTGTTAGGTGGTGATCCTCATATATCACTTGTATCTCATATTAGGAAGAATATGGAATTATTCATTAATTTTATAATTTTTTAATCTAACATTACTTATATATTTTATATTTGGTTGTTATAGTATGTTTTACTATTACATTTTTAATTACTATTAATTGGTTAGATTTTATAGTAGATTTTAGAAATGAATGGAATCAATGCATTACTTAAAAATACAAAAATAACTTGTAGAAAGGAAATATACAATACAAGAGGGTGTCCTTGCATATCAAAATATCTTATTAAAGGAAATTAGAATACACTTGAACTAATAACAAAATTCTTGGTATGAGGGGGTATATATATCCAATTACAAGAGGCATTTAGATTAATTTTAAAGGGGTAATATTTATATTTAATAATAAAATATTACAAAAAAAAATTCTTATACAATTTGTACAAGGGCCCAAAAGGCACATGGAAATAATATGACACAAATTTAGTCATAGAATCAAGTTAAGCTTAATCACCACATATTCTAACATCCTCATTAAGCTAAAGGGGGACATGGAGAGAGACCCTTATTAGTCATCCATGGTTAAGGGACACTCTCATATATCAAGATGCTTCCACATGATCACATATGGTACATTATACATGACCTTAGCTAGAGAATGTATTGCTTGCTATACTAATGGTACAAAAACTAGATAAAACATTCTATTAGCATAAATTCATTGTATAAAATACATCCAAATCTTAATATGCATTTTCACTAATGTAACACTATATTATGAACAAGATGAGTAGTGCTCTAATTATGACAATGAAGAATTATAGGGTAGAACTAAGGAATAATAACTCAAACTTGATCTAAAATTATAATAATATCATCAATAGTAAAGCACTTAACTTTTTTGGAAGACTAAAAAATAGTGAGTTATCATCTATAAAATCAAGAAATAAGGAAAGAGCTAATAAGATAGAAGATAAATTTAATAGTTGAGTGTCACTGATCCAAATATCCAAGCTGATTTACATTTGACATACCGGTAAAAAATTTAGATGCACTAAATAATAATTCAATACCCATTTGATATGCACCTCTCATATATTAAATAATATGATTGGTTGTTATCCAATTACTCACTTGAGGTGCCTGAATATGCATAGAATAATAGCAAATAAAAAATGTAATATTTGGTCAAATTTGAATTAGGTAAGTAAGACCTCCAATAAGAGATTTATACAATGTAGAATCTACCAAAGGGGTAGCATAAACTACTCACACCTTCGATCCTAAAGTAAAGGGAGTCTAAGCATACATACAAAAATCCATTTGAAGACTTTGTAATTGATCTAAAGAATATGTGAGACCTAAAATGGTAATATTAAAATATGTTTGATAAATATGAACACCCAATATCTTGTGTAAAAGCCCAATGTTATTTATCTTAAAGGTATCATAAATTTGTAATTTCATATTGTAAATCAATACATGTCAACCATATTTAATGAGAATATAATCTACATAGAACATAATTGCCAATGTTTCTTCATCTTGATGTTTGATATAAATATTATGGTCTACCTCACATCATCAAAACCCATGATTGAGAAGTAAGAAGTGGATATTCTCATACCAAATATGTGGTTCCTACTTATGCCTATACAAGGACTTATTCAAATGATACACTAGGATAATAGGACACTCAAACTCAAAACTATGCTATTATTGCATGTAAATATACTCTTGATGATCAAAATGAATAAGGGAAATTTTCACATCCATCTGATGTACATTCCAACCATAGCGAGTAGCTACCAATATAACCCTCCAAACATATTTCATCCTAGGAACTAGAAAATGTGTCTTTGAGTTGGCAATTCCTTCCTTTTGAGAGAAACTCTTTGTAACATGACATATCTTATCCTTCACCATGTGAACATAAAAAATTTACCTAGTCCCATAAAACATTTGTATTCAAAAATATTCTTCTCTTATAGAAGAATAATAAGTTCCTCTGTATAATATTTTATCAAAGATAAACCCATTTGTATTAGCAACATTTTCCTCTTCTTGAAGTAAAACATGTACACATGCCTAATTTTTATTAAAAAATTATACTTAAAAAACATAACATCTTCCCATTCGATTCACATCTTGAATTAAGAGTAGGTAAAAGGATTGCTATAATTATTAGCCTTCTAGAACAAGGCCCAATAAGAAACCTTATAATGTAAATTCATAGAAATAATAGCTTATGTTTCTTGAAGAAGATTCCAAATCCACATGGGTGTTGAAAAAACCATGGAATATCTAGGCATATTGTAAGAAAGAGTAACATCAAAATTAAAAAATAGTACTATTGTATTGGATGTTGAGGTAAACGGTGAGTATAAGAAATAGTAACATCAAAATTAAAAAATAAAATCCCAAATTATACTCACCGTTTACCTCAACATCCAATACAATAGTACATGACTTGGGATAATCAAGCTCATCACTCAAAAATTTAGAAATTGATTGTGCTAGAGACAAGGTTACCTAAAGAGGGGATCAATCATTAGGATTAGTTATAAAATGCCCATCAGAGGGTGAAGATTCAAAAAATGGCATAGAAACAACAAAAAATTATAAGGGAATATTTAGAACAATAAAATAGACTAGAGGATCTTCTACCAAGATATTAAAATAGGATCCAAAAACATTGTTGGAAGAACCTCATCAAAAATAATATTTTTCAAATAAAAACCCTTGATATCTCAATATCATAGAGACAATAAGACTTGAATATCTCTAAATACCCCCAAAAAATGGATCTAAAATTGTTTGGTACCTCTTTATTTTGATATATTTATGCATATGGGCCCATACTATGGATTTAAATATATAAAAGCGGAAAACATTAGTATTTTACCTTATAAATCTCTTAAAAGTTTCATCCACTAAATGGCTTATAGATATTTATTGATAATAGGTTTTGCACAATTGATTGCTTCATCCCAAAATTTGGACTTCATGACCTTAACATACAACATACATTAAGACATCCATAATTAATTTGTTCTTCTATTTACCTACCCTGTTTTACTCTAAAGTATAATGAGTAGTTATCTTAAAGGTAATACCATGAAGAACCAAGAAATATAAAAAATGTTTCTCACATTCTAACCTCTACCATTTTCTCTAAGGCACTTGATCTTATGCTCCAACTAACTCTCCCCTAGTGCTTTAAATTTTTTTATGTTTACAAAAGATTGATATGTGGTATGAATAATATACAACCATACATACTGGGATAAATTATCAATAAATGGAAGAAAGTATCTATTCATAGAAAGATAATGTGTACCCATGAATTCATAAATAATATTGTGAATGAGATACAAGATTCATGTGGCATGTTGAGCTATCATTTTTGGAAATGAGTTTATAAATGTTAAAATTATGACCAAAATCTTAATTAAGGTAAAATTTATTCATGTTTGTGCAAGTAGAATTATTGTAACCATAAGTTCCATGTCAAGAGAAATTTTTTTTAGGATCATACCATATATATGCTTCAAAATGTTCATTAATATGGTAGTTTTTAAGCATAGGTGATCGACATATTTTGAGAATATCTTCATGCATCCACTAAGCATCATATTATTAGGTTTTGGGCCACCCCCAATTTAGTCAAAATATAAATAGGAGCTCTAAATATCTATAACACATGATATATATCTTTGATAACTACATTGGAAATCCCATATCTTATGATATTCTTGTTAGAATTTATAGGTAGTAAGGGCTTTTGGTCTTCTTTCCTTTTCCAATATTCAAGGATTTTAACAAAGTGTATAACCTTGTAAAGGAAGGGTAAAACACAAGGATTTATTCCTATATTTTATCATAAAAAGAGGGCCTAATATTATTTACAAACATTACCATGTTTTCCTCTTCAATTACTTTTATCTTATCATGAAATTGATGTATTTCCCATATTTTTACAAATAAATAAAAAATTCACTAGGGCCTTATTTAGTATTCACAAAGACATCCATTGTCTTAATCACAGTTATCATATAAATTTTATTTTAACTTTTTGACTAAAGTCTCTATGGGTCAATAAATTATGTAGGTAAGGATGAAAATGAATGAAGAGCATTACCTAAAAAAGTGCTAGTCATTAATTTTTACAAAGAATTTTTATTGTGTAACCAAACCCTATAATACACCATAAACATATCAATGAAAGTTTGTACTTTATTTATCTCGTGATAAAATAATTTTAGTACATGTCCAAAAACTTCTATAAGATCTACATCAAGGGTTAGATATTGGATTTTATAATTTCTCAAAGTAGGATTACTTGATGTATGTGAAGCCTCTCTTAGGTTTATTAGGAGAGGAGGAGGAAGAGCATTAGGATAAATGAATAAAGAAAGGATACTAGATTTCACAATGAAGTTTTTATTAGAACTCAAATTTTGACTAACATTGGTTATCAAATAGTATATTTGTTTAGTTTTTTCTCTCCTAAAGATCTTCAGTTCTCTCATTGAATCCTGGATTTACTTCACAGTATTATGAATATGACTATCTAGTTGATAAGATAAAGTGTTATAATCCTTCAAATTAAAATAAGGACATGCACACAAATATTATAATAATTATAGAATTATTGGAAATAAAATAAAATATCATAATAAAAAATGGTAATGCAATAGTTTTATTGATCACAATAGAATAACAATAAAAATTGTAAGTCTCTTTGAGGGGGAAACCTCCTTAGAAGCAAAAATTTTATACAATATGAAAAATCAGATACATCCATCTCTATCCATTATCTATTTAAAGACTCTTCCTAACCCTAACCCTAATGCTTAAAGGTTAGTTACACATGCAAGTGGGTAACTAGTCTAGAATATTCTATTAAAGGAATATTTACATTCATTATAATGGTTACATTAAATAACCTTATTTATCTAGGCACCTCAAGTGCCATGTGAATATTATAAAACATTACAAAATAACATTAGTATGATGTCCTAATGTTAGGAAGGGGATCATTACATACTAATTTTAGGATGGGGTCCTAAGATGCCCTTCACCTTCAAACATATTTGTCCTCAAAGCTAAATATGAGGAAGTTATTGTTGAAGTTGATGTAGTAGCTCTCATGTGGTACCTTTTTATTTTGGTCCATTTAGGTGCACAAGGACATAAGTGATGAAATAGTTGCAAAGGGTATGAAATCTCTGATCCTAAATTTATTCAAGCTCCATAATGATAAATCCTTCTTTGTAAAATTCAGGTAATGTGGATTGCACCTATATATTTTTGTACTTGACCTTCTCCAATGAAGAGACATGAAAAACTAGGTGGATCTTGGAAGTGGGTGAAAGGCCCAACTTTTAGGTAGTTGAGCCAATTCATTATAACACTTCATAGGGACCATAGAATTTTACTACAAGTATTTAGTTCCCATGAAGTTATACTAATGATTGTTTGTAAAGTTGTAGATGGAGTATGATAATATCACTTACATCAAAGCTACACCCAAAATGAGGTTGATCAGCTTATTATTGCTTATATTTCTAGACCAATTCTAGATTCTTATTATGTTATTCGAAGTGTGTGGCATACTAGCAAAGAGTGGTATCTATGGGTTGAACTTTGGAGATTCCTGGAATGTAGGTAGAAGGTCATGGTGGAGGGTAACCATAAACTACGTCAAATGGTGTGACCTTGGTGGCAATGTGGTAGGGAGTATTACGCCACCATTTAGCTAGAGGAAGTCATTTCACCTATTATATTGGATTTTAGAATACCATGAAGGAAAAATATGAAGTCCAAGAAAATTTGGGAAACTACATAGGCTATTTAGGGATGTTATAAGGAACAAAATTTAGCATACTTCATGAGACAATCCACTACCATTACAATAATTCATATTACCTTAGATTTTGGTGTCTCTTCAATTAAATATAAAGAAATATTTATGCACACATATTCTAGAATTGGCAAAGGTTGGAGTGTACCTATGGTGCAAATCATTTATCCTTTCATATCTGATACATATCACATTTTTTTTAATTTTTTGAATATCTCTCTTCATTCCCTTCTAAATAAACATGCACTTGTCCCTTTTGTAGGTTTCAAGAAACCTTGAATGTCCTACCATAGGTGATGCATGGATTTATTCCAATATGAATTTTCATAGTTATGAAATTTATGGGACAAAAAGATAATAATTATATCTAAAGTGTTGTACAGGGCATGAGTTGGGGTCTTCTTGGAGTTTTTGAATCAAGGATTACAATCTTGGATCCTTTATCATATCTTGTCAAAGTTCATTGATTCATTGAGGAAGTGATGTGGATATATAACATAGTATATCGTAATATTCATATTGTCATGAGAGTGAACTAGGAACAATATTATCCTTTTCTTTATTTATATGTGATGTCATAATCATATCCCAACAATTTAGATACTCATTGTTGTTGTTTTTTGGGTTGCTACTTTTTTTCCCAACAAATACTTACGATATTGGTTATTTGTTATGATATGAGAAATATTACTGATGAGGTATGGCCATCAATGATTGATAGCATATAAAATGATCAATATTTCCTTTTTTATACATTTATTTTTCCAAATTTCTTCCATATAGTGCCTTACTAGGGAAATTCAATGGTCATTATTCTCGTATAAAAAAACCAATTCCACTATTGCAAGCATCACTTTCATTAAAAAATATGTAGAAAAGTTAGGCATGACTAACACTAGTGTTGATATGATAGCTTTTTTTAGATCCTTCAAAGCTTGCTCCACTAGTTTTGAGCACATGAAAGATTTATTCCTCAACATAGCAGTTATTGGGGCTAGTATCTTCCCATAGTTCTAAACAATACTTTTATCGTATTAAGTGAGACCCAAAAAACCATTAAGTCCTCTGATGGTTTGAGGTTTTGGATATTCCTATTGCCTTCATTTTCTCTGGGATAACTTTAACTCTATCCTCTAACACAGTATGACCCAATTATTCTACTTCTACCAAAATAACTGTTTGACAAGTTTACATAAACTCAATTTCTAAATAAAACTTGCAATACCTAGTCTAAATGTTTGAGATGCTCCTCCCAAGTATGAATATAAATTAAAATATAATCAAGTAATACTAAAATATATTTGAATTTGAAGGTCCAAACGATTGCACTTATAAGACTCCAAAAAGTAGAAGGTGCATTGGTCGGACTAAATGGCATGACCAAAAATTTATAATTCCCTTCATCAATTCTAATGTAGTTTTAATAATGTCCTCTTCCTTGATTTTAATCTAATTGTAGCCAAAATATAGATATAATTTGGAGAAAAATTGGTGTTGTGCAACTCATCTAATAATTCAGCAATTATTGGAATAGGGAATTTGTCCTTGATGGTTATATTATTAAGTTCCCAAAAATTCACACATAACAATAATGAACCATATTTTTTTTGTACCAACAACATTAAAAAGGAATAGGGACTAGAATTCAAATAAATAATCCTTTTTGCAAGCAGTTCTTGTATCCTTTTCACAATTTTTGATTTTCAGATGTATGGATATCTATAAGGGTGGGTGTTTAAAGGGAGAATACCTAAAAAAATATAAATTCCATGATCATAGGTATGATGAGGGGGTACTCTATTAGGTTCCTAAAAAATTCTTCCATGTCTATCCAATAGAAGTTATAATTCTACCAACGGTTTCTTTTTACTATCATTGGGGTCTTTATAGGAAAGCGTTGTACCATAAATCCATGTAATGAAATTTTTAATGCATTCTCTATTTTTTAATATGAAACAAGTTGAGTTGCATTAGATTGCATTCTTGATAGAGTATATTCACTTTATTGTTAGATAAGTTTCATCTATAACTCAAAATAATCCCATGGTATAGGACCCATCATTTTTAGCCACTATGTCCCCAACACAACATCACATGCTTTGAAGGGAAGGAAAAATATATCAGTATTAATATTATATTCTCCTATTGTACATTGATATTTTGACACTTAACATTATAAGGTAAAGTTACTTCATTGGCAATCATGATCTAAAGTAATAATAGGTATTTATATAACAATTTGTTTACTTTTCAACTTTATGGTAAATAAATTATGTGTGTAGCCGAAGTTAATGAAAATTATTATCCATTGGCCCTTGAAATTCTCTATCAACTTTGTAGTTTGTATGGTAACTATGTGTACTAAGGCATGAATGAAGTTTTTTGGTTGGGGATCTTCTTGGACTTCAATATACTCTATTTTTTTCTCTTCTTGATGATTCTCTTCCTCCTCTTGATACTCTATGGTTGCTAACTCATCCACATCAATCAAATACAATTTTTGTTGCACACACTTGTGGCTATGTGAATACTTCTCATCACAATTATAGTATAACCCTTGAAATCTATGAGCTTCCATCTCTTTTTGAGTCAATCATTTTATGGTGGGTGACTTTTTAGTCAAGTTCATGGTTAGTTTATTTGAGAGTGGGTGTCATGTTTGTGGAAATTTGGAAGTGCATATTTGTAAAATAAATTTATCTTCTACCATCCTAGCCAATCCTATTTCTTTTTGCAAGTATTATATCTTAAAAATTTTAACCTCATCTTTGATATCATACTTCAACCCACTAATAAAACAATTTTAAAATTATTATTCATTCAAGCTAGCAATATGGTTTGGAATTTTCATATTGAACTTGATAATATCTAACGATTAAGGTTTATTTTAATTTAGTGAGGGCTGAAGTCCTCATATTCACTAGAGCCAAATGAACTTAGTAAATATTTCTACAATTTATCCCAAGTAATATGGGGATATACTTTTCGAACCCTTTGGTACCACTTCAAAGCATCATATTCAAAATTTAAATATGCAACTATGATCCATAATATAGTGAAACATTGTGAAGGCTGAAATATTAATCTAACTAAAACAACTATACATATAATTCCTTGCCATTCTATTTTATAAATTCTAACTTTATTAGTTTATATGTATTATTATTGGGATATGTGTTATGTGTTTCCTTCTCAATATTACTCAATCCTTCTCAATGTTATTGGGATATGCGTTATGTGTTATTATTGGGATATGTGTTATGTGTTTACAAAAACTAGATAAAACATTCTATTAGCATAAATTCATTGTATAAAATACATCCAAATCTTAATATGCATTTTCACTAATGTAACACTATATTATGAACAATATGAGTAGTGCTCTAATTATGACAATGAAGAATTATAGGGTAGAACTAAGGAATAATAACTCGAACTTGATCTAAAATTATAATAATATCATCAATAGTAAAGCACTTAACTTTTTTGGAAGACTAAAAAATAGTGAGTTATCATCTATAAAATCAAGAAATAAGGAAAGAGCTAATAAGATAGAAGATAAATTTAATAGTTGAGTGTCACTGATCCAAATATCCAAGCTGATTTACATTTGACATACCGATAAAAAATTTAGATGCACTAAATAATAATTCAATACCCATTTGATATGCACCTCTCATATATTAAATAATATGATTGGTTGTTATCCAATTACTCACTTGAGGTGCCTGAATATGCATAGAATAATAGCAAATAAAAAATGTAATATTTGGTCAAATTTGAATTAGGTAAGTAAGACATCCAATAAGAGATTTATACAATGTAGAATCTACCAAAGGGGTAGCATAAAATACTCACACCTTCGATCCTAAAGTAAAGGGAGTCTAAGCATACATACAAAAATCCATTTGAAGACTTTGTAATTGATCTAAAGAATATGTGAGACCTAAAATGGTAATATTAAAATATGTTTGATAAATATGAACACCCAATATCTTGTGTAAAATCCCAATGTTATTTATCTTAAAGGTATCATAAATTTGTAATTTCATATTGTAAATCAATACATGTCAACCATATTTAATGAGAATATAATCTACATAGAACATAATTGCCAATGTTTCTTCATCTTGATGTTTGATATAAATATTATGGTCTACCTCACATCATCAAAACCCATGATTGAGAAGTAAGAAGTGGATATTCTCATACCAAATATGTGGTTCCTACTTATGCCTATACAAGGACTTATTCAAATGATACACTAGGATAATAGGACCCTCAAACTCAAAACTATGCTATTATTGCATGTAAATATACTCTTGATGATCAAAATGAATAAGGGAAATTTTCACATCCATCTGATGTACATTCCAACCATAGCGAGTAGCTACCAATATAACCCTCCAAACATATTTCATCCTAGGAACTAGAAAATGTGTCTTTGAGTTGGCAATTCCTTCCTTTTGAGAGAAACTCTTTGTAACATGACATATCTTATCCTTCACCATGTGAACATAAAAAATTTACCTAGTCCCATAAAACATTTGTATTCAAAAATATTCTTCTCTTATAGAAGAATAATAAGTTCCTCTGTCTAATATTTTATCAAAGATAAACCCATTTGTATTAGCAAAATTTTCCTCTTCTTGAAGTAAAACATGTACACATGCCTAATTTTTATTAAAAAATTATACTTAAAAAACATAACATCTTCCCATTCGATTCACATCTTGAATTAAGAGTAGGTAAAAGGATTGTTATAATTATTAGCCTTCTAGAACAAGGCCCAATAAGAAACCTTATAATGTAAATTCATAGAAATAATAGCTTATGTTTCTTGAAGAAGATTCCAAATCCACATGGGTGTTGAAAAAACCATGGAATATCTAGGCATATTGTAAGAAAGAGTAACATAAAAATTAAAAAATAGTACTATTGTATTGGATGTTGAGGTAAACGGTGAGTATAAGAAATAGTAACATCAAAATTAAAAAATAAAATCCCAAATTATACTCACCGTTTACCTCAAAATCCAATACAATAGTACATGACTTGGGATAATCAAGCTCATCACTCAAAAATTTAGAAATTGATTGTGCTAGAGACAAGGTTACCTAAAGAGGGGATCAATCATTAGGATTAGTTATAAAATGCCCATAAGAGGGTGAAGATGCAAAAAATGGCATAGCAACAACAAAAAATTATAAGGGAATATTTAGAACAATAAAATAGACTAGAGGATCTTCTACCAAGATATTAAAAGAGGATCCAAAAACATTGTTGGAAGAACCTCATCAAAAATAATATTTTTCAAATAAAAACCCTTGATATCTCAATATCATAGAGACAATAAGACTTGAATATCTCTAAATACCCCCCAAAAATGGATCTAAAATTGTTTGGTACCTCTTTATTTTGATATATTTATGCATATGGGCCCATACTATGGATTTAAATATATAAAAGCGGAAAACATTAGTATTTTACCTTATAAATCTCTTAAAAGTTTCATCCACTAAATGGCTTATAGATATTTATTGATAATAGGTTTTGCACAATTGATTGCTTCATCCCAAAATTTGGACTTCATGACCTTAACATACAACATACATTAAGACATCCATAATTAATTTGTTCTTCTATTTACCTACCCTGTTTTACTCTAAAGTATAATGAGTAGTTATCTTAAAGGTAATACCATGAAGAACCAAGAAATATAAAAAATGTTTCTCACATTCTAACCTCTACCATTTTCTCTAAGACACTTGATCTTATGCTCCAACTAACTCTCCCCTAGTGCTTTAAATTTTTTTATGTTTACAAAAGATTGATATTTGGTATGAATAATATACAACCATACATACTGGGATAAATTATCAATAAATGGAAGAAAGTATCTATTCATAGAAAGATAACGTGTACCCATGAATTCATAAATAATATTGTGAATGAGATACAAGAGTCATGTGGCATGTCGAGCTATCATTTTTGGAAATGAGTTTATAAATGTTAAAATTATGACCAAAATCTTAATTAAGGTAAAATTTATTCATGTTTGTGCAATTAGAATTATTGTAACCATAAGTTCCAAGTCAAGAGAATTTTTTTTTAGGATCATACCATATATATGCTTCAAAATGTTCATTAATATGGTATTTTTTAAGCATAGGTGATCGACATATTTTGAGAATATCTTCATGCATCCACTAAGCATCATATTATTAGGTTTTGGGCCACCCCCAATTTAGTCAAAATATAAATAAGAGCTCTAAATATCTATAACACATGATAGATATCTTTGATAACTACATTGGAAATCCCATATCTTATGATATTCTTGTTAGAATTTATAGGTAGTAAGGGCTTTTGGCCTTCTTTCCTTTTCCAATATTCAAGGATTTTAACAAAGTGTATAACCTTGTCAAGGAAGGGTAAAACACAAGGATTTATTCCTATATTTTATCATAAAAAGAGGGCCTAATATTATTTACAAACATTACCATGTTTTCCTCTTCAATTACTTTTATCTTATCATGAAATTGATGTATTTCCCATATTTTTACAAATAAATAAAAAATTCACTAGGGCCTTATTTAGTATTCACAAAGACATCCATTGTCTTAATCACAGTTATCATATAAATTTTATTTTAACTTTTTGACTAAAGTCTCTATGGGTCAATAAATTATTTAGGTAAGGATGAAAATGAATGAAGAGCATTACCTAAAAAAGTGCTAGTCATTAATTTTTACAAAGAATTTTTATTGTGTAACCAAACCCTATAATACACCATAAACATATCAATGAAAGTTTGTACTTTATTTATCTCGTGATAAAATAATTTTAGTACATGTCCAAAAACTTCTATAAGATCTACATCAAGGGTTAGAGATTGGATTTTATAATTTCTCAAAGTAGGATTACTTGATGTATGTGAAGCCTCTCTTAGGTTTATTAGGAGAGGAGGAGGAAGAGCATTAGGATAAATGAATAAAGAAAGGATACTAGATTTCACAATGAAGTTTTTATTAGAACTCAAATTTTGACTAACATTGGTTATCAAATAGTATATTTGTTTAGTTTTTTCTCTCATAAAGATCTCCAGTTCTCTCATTGAATCCTGGATTTACTTCACAGTATTATGAATATGACTATCTATTTGATAAGATAAAGTGTTATAATCCTTCAAATTAAAATAAGGACATGCACACAAATATTATAATAATTATAGAATTATTGGAAATAAAATAAAATATCATAATAAAAAATGGTAATGCAATAGTTTTATTGATCACAATAGAATAACAATAAAAATTGTAAGTCTCTTTGAGGGGGAAACCTCCTTAGAAGCAAAAATTTTATACAATATGAAAAATCAGATACATCCATCTCTATCCATTATCTATTTAAAGACTCTTCCTAACCCTAACCCTAATGCTCAAAGGTTAGTTACACATGCAAGTGGGTAACTAGTCTAGAATATTCTATTAAAGGAATATTTACATTCATTATAATGGTTACATTAAATAACCTTATTTATCTAGGCACCTCAAGTGCCATGTGAATATTATAAAACATTACAAAATAACATTAGTATGATGTCCTAATGTTAGGAAGGGGATCATTACATACTAATTTTAGGATGGGGTCCTAAGATGCCCTTCACCTTCAAACATATTTGTCCTCAAAGCTAAATATGAGGAAGTTATTGTTGAAGTTGATGTAGCAGCTCTCATGTGGTACCTTTTTATTGTGGTCCATTTAGGTGCACAAGGACATAAGTGATGAAATAGTTGCAAAGGGTATGAAATATCTGATCCTAAATTTATTCAAGCTCCATAATGATAAATACTTCTTTGTAAAATTCAGGTAATGTGGATTGCACCTATATATTTTTGTACTTGACCTTCTCCAATGAAGAGACATGAAAAACTAGGTGGATCTTGGAAGTGGGTGAAAGGCCCAACTTTTAGGTAGTTGAGCCAATTCATTATAACACTTCATAGTGACCATAGAAATTTACTACAAGTATTTAGTTCCCATGAAGTTATACTAATGATTGTTTGTAAAGTTGTAGATGGAGTATGATAATATCACTTACATCAAAGCTACACCCAAAATGAGGTTGATCAGCTTATTATTGCTTATATTTCTAGACCAATTCTAGATTCTTATTATGTTATTCGAAGTGTGTGGCATACTAGCAAAGAGTGGTATCTATGGGTTGAACTTTGGAGATTCCTGGAATGTAGGTAGAAGGTCATGGTGGAGGGTAACCATAAACTACTTCAAATGGTGTGACCTTGGTGGCAATGTGGTAGGGAGTATTACACCACCATTTAGCTAGAGGAAGTCATTTCACCTATTATATTGGATTTTAGAATACCATGAAGGAAAAATATGAAGTCCAAGAAAATTTGGGAAACTACATAGGCTATGTAGGGATGTTATAAGGAACAAAATTTAGCATACTTCATGAGACAATCCACTACCATTACAATAATTCATATTACCTTAGATTTTGGTGGCTCTTCAATTAAATATAAAGAAATATTTATGCACACATATTCTAGAATTGTCAAAGGTTGGAGTGTACCTATGGTGCAAATCATTTATCCTTTCATATCTGATACATATCACATTTTTTAAATTTTTTTGAATATCTCTCTTCATTCCCTTCTAAATAAACATGCACTTGTCCCTTTTGTAGGTTTCAAGAAACCTTGAATGTCCTACCATAGGTGATGCATGGATTTATTCCAATATGAATTTTCATAGTTATGAAATTTATGGGACAACAAGATAATAATTATATCTAAAGTGTTGTACAGGGCATGAGTTGGGGTCTTCTTGGAGTTTTTGAATCAAGGATTACAATCTTGGATCCTTTATCATATCTTGTCAAAGTTCATTGATTCATTGAGGAAGTGATGTGGATATATAACATAGTATATCATAATATTCATATTGTCATGAGAGTGAACTAGGCACAATATTATCCTTTTCTTTATTTATATGTGATGTCATAATCATATCCCAACAATTTAGGTACTCATTGTTGTTTTTTGGGTTGCTACTTGTTTTCCCAACAAATACTTACAATATTGGTTATTTGTTATGATATGAGAAATATTACTGATGAGGTATGGCCATCAATGATTGATAGCATATAAAATGATCAATATTTCCTTTTTTATACATTTATTTTTCCAAATTTCTTCCATATAGTGCCTTACTAGGGAAATTCAATGGTCATTATTCTCGTATAAAAAAACCAATTCCACTATTGGAAGCATCACTTTCATTAAAAAATATGTAGAAAAGTCAGGCATGACTAACACTAGTGTTGATATGATAGCTTTTTTTAGATCCTTCAAAGCTTGCTCCACTAGTTTTGAGCACATGAAAGATTTATTCCTCAACATAGCAGTTATTGGGGCTAGTATCTTCCCATAGTTCTAAACAATACTTTTATCGTATTAAGTGAGACCCAAAAAACCATTAAGTCCTCTGATGGTTTGAGGTTTTGGATATTCCTATTGCCTTCATTTTCTCTGGTATAACTTTAACTCTATCCTCTAACACAGTATGACCCAATTATTCTAATTCTACCAAAATAACTATTTGACAAGTTTACATAAACTCAATTTCTAAATAAAAGTTGCAATACCTAATCTAAATGTTTGACATGCTCCTCCCAAGTATGAATATAAATTAAAATATAATCAAGTAATACTAAAATATATTTGAATTTGAAGGTCCAAACGATTGCACTTATAAGACTCCAAAAAGTAGAAGGTGTATTGGTCGGACTAAATGGCATGACCAAAAATTTATAATTCCCTTCATCAGTTCTAATGTAGTTTTAATAATGTCCTCTTCCTTGATTTTAATCTAATTGTAGCCAAACTATAGATATAATTTGGAGAAAAATTGGTGTTGTGCAACTCATCTAATAATTCAGCAATTATTGGAATACGGAATTTGTCCTTGATGGTTATATTATTAAGTTCCCAAAAATTCACACATAACAATAATGAACCATCTTTTTTTTGTACCAACAACATTAACAAGGAATAGGGACTAGAATTCAAATAAATAATCCTTTTTGCAAGCAGTTCTTGTATCCTTTTCACAATTTTTGATTTTCAGATGTATGGATATCTATAAGGGTGGGTGTTTAAAGGGAGAATACCTAAAAAAATATAAATTCCATGATCATAGGTATGATGAGGGGGTAGTCTATTAGGTTCCTAAAAAATTCTTCCATGTCTATCCAATAGAAGTTATAATTCTACCAACGGTTTCTTTTTACTATCATTGGGGTCTTTATAGGAAAGCGTTGTACCATAAATCCATGTAATAAAATTTTTAATGCATTCTCTATTTTTTAATATGAAACAAGTTGAGTTGCATTAGATTGCATTCTTGATAGAGTATATTCACTTTCTTGTTAGATAAGTTTCATCTATAACTCAAAATAATCCCATGGTATAGGACCCATCATTTTTAGCCACTATGTCCCCAACACAACATCACATGCTTTGAAGGGAAGGAAAAATATATCAGTATTAATATTATAATCTCCTATTGTACATTGATATTTTGACACTTACCATTATAAGGTAAAGTTACTTCATTGGCAATCATGATCTAAAGTAATAATAGGTATTTATATAACAATTTGTTTACTTTTCAACTTTATGGTAAATAAATTATGTGTGTAGCCGAAGTTAATGAAAATTATTATCCATTGGCCCTTGAAATTCTCTATCAACTTTGTAGTTTGTATGGTAACTATGTGTACTAAGGCATGAATGAAGTTTTTTGGTTGGGGATCTTCTTGGACTTCAATATACTCTATTTTTTTCTCTTCTTGATGATTCTCTTCCTCCTCTTGATACTCTATGGTTGCTAACTCATCCACATCAATCAAATACAATTTTTGTTGCACACACTTGTGGCTAGGTGAATACTTCTCATCACAATTATAGTATAACCCTTGAAATCTATGAGCTTCCATCTCTTTTTGAGTCAATCATTTTATGGTGGGTGACTTTTTAGTCAAGTTCATGGTTAGTTTATTTGAGAGTGGGTGTCATGTTTGTGGAAATTTGGAAGTGCATATTTGTAAAATAAATTATCTTCTACCATCCTAGCCAATACTATTTCTTTTTGCAAGTATTATATCTTAAAAATTTTAACCTCATCTTTGATATCATACTTCAACCCACTAATAAAACAATTTTAAAATTATTATTCATTCAAGCTAGCAATATGGTTTGGAATTTTCATATTGAGCTTGATAATATCTAACGATTAAGGTTTATTTTAATTTAGTGAGGGCTCCCATGAAGTCCTCATATTCACTAGAGCCAAATGAACTTAGTAAATATTTCTACAATTTATCCCAAGTAATATGGGGATATACTTTTCAAACCCTTTGGTACCACTTCAAAGCATCATATTCAAAATTTAAATATGCAACTATGATCCATAATATACTGAAACATTGTGAAGGCTGAAATATTAATCTAACTAAAACAACTATACATATAATTCCTTGCCATTATATTTTATAAATTCTAACTTTATTAGTTTATATGTATTATTATTGGGATATGTGTTATGTGTTTCCTTCTCAATATTACTCAATCCTTCTCAATGTTATTGGGATATGTGTTATGTGTTTACAAAAACTAGATAAAACATTCTATTAGCATAAATTCATTGTATAAAATACATCCAAATCTTAATATGCATTTTCACTAATGTAACACTATATTATGAACAATATGAGTAGTGCTCTAATTATGACAATGAAGAATTATAGGGTAGAACTAAGGAATAATAACTCGAACTTGATCTAAAATTATAATAATATCATCAATAGTAAAGCACTTAACTTTTTTGGAAGACTAAAAAATAGTGAGTTATCATCTATAAAATCAAGAAATAAGGAAAGAGCTAATAAGATAGAAGATAAATTTAATAGTTGAGTGTCACTGATCCAAATATCCAAGCTGATTTACATTTGACATACCGATAAAAAATTTAGATGCACTAAATAATAATTCAATACCCATTTGATATGCACCTCTCATATATTAAATAATATGATTGGTTGTTATCCAATTACTCACTTGAGGTGCCTGAATATGCATAGAATAATAGCAAATAAAAAATGTAATATTTGGTCAAATTTGAATTAGGTAAGTAAGACCTCCAATAAGATATTTATACAATGTAGAATCTACCAAAGGGGTAGCATAAACTACTCACACCTTCGATCCTAAAGTAAAGGGAGTCTAAGCATACATACAAAAATCCATTTGAAGACTTTGTAATTGATCTAAAGAATATGTGAGACCTAAAATGGTAATATTAAAATATGTTTGATAAATATGAACACCCAATATCTTGTGTAAAAGCCCAATGTTATTTATCTTAAAGGTATCATAAATTTGTAATTTCATATTGTAAATCAATACATGTCAACCATATTTAATGAGAATATAATCTACATAGAACATAATTGCCAATGTTTCTTCATCTTGATGTTTGATATAAATATTATGGTCTACCTCACATCATCAAAACCCATGATTGAGAAGTAAGAAGTGGATATTCTCATACCAAATATGTGGTTCCTACTTATGCCTATACAAGGACTTATTCAAATGATACACTAGGATAATAGGACCCTCAAACTCAAAACTATGCTATTATTGCATGTAAATATACTCTTGATGATCAAAATGAATAAGGGAAATTTTCACATCCATCTGATGTACATTCCAACCATAGCGAGTAGCTACCAATATAACCCTCCAAACATATTTCATCCTAGGAACTAGAAAATGTGTCTTTGAGTTGGCAATTCCTTCCTTTTGAGAGAAACTCTTTGTAACATGACATATCTTATCCTTCACCATGTGAACATAAAAAATTTACCTAGTCCCATAAAACATTTGTATTCAAAAATATTCTTCTCTTATAGAAGAATAATAAGTTCCTCTGTCTAATATTTTATCAAAGATAAACCCATTTGTATTAGCAAAATTTTCCTCTTCTTGAAGTAAAACATGTACACATGCCTAATTTTTATTAAAAAATTATACTTAAAAAACATAACATCTTCCCATTCGATTCACATCTTGAATTAAGAGTAGGTAAAAGGATTGTTATAATTATTAGCCTTCTAGAACAAGGCCCAATAAGAAACCTTATAATGTAAATTCATAGAAATAATAGCTTATGTTTCTTGAAGAAGATTCCAAATCCACATGGGTGTTGAAAAAACCATGGAATATCTAGGCATATTGTAAGAAAGAGCAACATCAAAATTAAAAAATAGTACTATTGTATTGGATGTTGAGGTAAACGGTGAGTATAAGAAATAGTAACATCAAAATTAAAAAATAAAATCCCAAATTATACTCACCGTTTACCTCAACATCCAATACAATAGTACATGACTCGGGATAATCAAGCTCATCACTCAAAAATTTAGAAATTGATTGTGCTAGAGACAAGGTTACCTAAAGAGGGGATCAATCATTAGGATTAGTTATAAAATGCCCATCAAAGGGTGAAGATGAAAAAAATGGCATAGCAACAACAAAAAATTATAAGGGAATATTTAGAATAATAAAATAGACTAGAGGATCTTCTACCAAGATATTAAAAGAGGATCCAAAAACATTGTTGGAAGAACCTCATCAAAAATAATATTTTTCAAATAAAAACCCTTGATATCTCAATATCATAGAGACAATAAGACTTGAATATCTCTAAATACCCCCAAAAAATGGATCTAAAATTGTTTAGTACCTCTTTATTTTGATATATTTATGCATATGGGCCCATACTATGGATTTAAATATATAAAAGCGGAAAACATTAGTATTTTACCTTATAAATCTCTTAAAAGTTTCATCCACTAAATGGCTTATAGATATTTATTGATAATAGGTTTTGCACAATTGATTGCTTCATCCCAAAATTTGGACTTCATGACCTTAACATACAACATACATTAAGACATCCATAATTAATATGTTCTTCTATTTACCTACCCTGTTTTACTCTAAAGTATAATGAGTAGTTATCTTAAAGGTAATACCATGAAGAACCAAGAAATATAAAAAATGTTTCTCACATTCTAACCTCTACCATTTTCTCTAAGGCACTTGATCTTATGCTCCAACTAACTCTCCCCTAGTGCTTTAAATTTTTTTATGTTTACAAAAGATTGATATTTGGTATGAATAATATACAACCATACATACTGGGATAAATTATCAATAAATGGAAGAAAGTATCTATTCATAGAAAGATAACGTGTACCCATGAATTCATAAATAATATTGTGAATGAGATACAAGAGTCATGTGGCATGTCGAACTATCATTTTTGGAAATGAGTTTATAAATGTTAAAATTATGACCAAAATCTTAATTAAGGTAAAATTTATTCATGTTTGTGCAATTAGAATTATTGTAACCATAAGTTCCATGTCAAGAGAAATTTTTTTTAGGATCATACCATATATATGCTTCAAAATGTTCATTAATATGGTAGTTTTTAAGCATAGGTGATCGACATATTTTGAGAATATCTTCATGCATCCACTAAGCATCATATTATTAGGTTTTGGGCCACCCCCAATTTAGTCAAAATATAAATAAGAGCTCTAAATATCTATAACACATGATAGATATCTTTGATAACTACATTGGAAATCCCATATCTTATGATATTCTTGTTAGAATTTATAGGTAGTAAGGGCTTTTGGCCTTCTTTCCTTTTCCAATATTCAAGGATTTTAACAAAGTGTATAACCTTGTCAAGGAAGGGAAAAACACAAGGATTTATTCCTATATTTTATCATAAAAATAGGGCCTAATATTATTTACAAACATTACCATGTTTTCCTCTTCAATTACTTTTATCTTATCATGAAATTGATGTATTTCCCATATTTTTACAAATAAATAAAAAATTCACTAGGGCCTTATTTAGTATTCACAAAGACATCCATTGTCTTAATCACAGTTATCATATAAATTTTATTTTAACTTTTTGACTAAAGTCTCTATGGGTCAATAAATTATTTAGGTAAGGATGAAAATGAATGAAGAGCATTACCTAAAAAAGTGCTAGTCATTAATTTTTACAAAGAATTTTTATTGTGTAACCAAACCCTATAATACACCATAAACATATCAATGAAAGTTTGTACTTTATTTATCTCGTGATAAAATAATTTTAGTACATGTCCAAAAACTTCTATAAGATCTACATCAAGGGTTAGAGATTGGATTTTATAATTTCTCAAAGTAGGATTACTTGATGTATGTGAAGCCTCTCTTAGGTTTATTAGGAGAGGAGGAGGAAGAGCATTAGGATAAATGAATAAAGAAAGGATACTAGATTTCACAATGAAGTTTTTATTAGAACTCAAATTTTGACTAACATTGGTTATCAAATAGTATATTTGTTTAGTTTTTTCTCTCATAAAGATCTCCAGTTCTCTCATTGAATCCTGGATTTACTTCACAGTATTATGAATATGACTATCTAGTTGATAAGATAAAGTGTTATAATCCTTCAAATTAAAATAAGGACATGCACACAAATATTATAATAATTATAGAATTATTGGAAATAAAATAAAATATCATAATAAAAAATGGTAATGCAATAGTTTTATTGATCACAATAGAATAACAATAAAAATTGTAAGTCTCTTTGAGGGGGAAACCTCCTTAGAAGCAAAAATTTTATACAATATGAAAAATCAGATACATCCATCTCTATCCATTATCTATTTAAAGACTCTTCCTAACCCTAACCCTAATGCTCAAAGGTTAGTTACACATGCAAGTGGGTAACTAGTCTAGAATATTCTATTAAAGGAATATTTACATTCATTATAATGGTTACATTAAATAACCTTATTTATCTAGGCACCTCAAGTGCCATGTGAATATTATAAAACATTACAAAATAACATTAGTATGATGTCCTAATGTTAGGAAGGGGATCATTACATACTAATTTTAGGATGGGGTCCTAAGATGCCCTTCACCTTCAAACATATTTGTCCTCAAAGCTAAATATGAGGAAGTTATTGTTGAAGTTGATGTAGCAGCTCTCATGTGGTACCTTTTTATTGTGGTCCATTTAGGTGCACAAGGACATAAGTGATGAAATAGTTGAAAAGGGTATGAAATCTCTGATCCTAAATTTATTCAAGCTCCATAATGATAAATACTTCTTTGTAAAATTCAGGTAATGTGGATTGCACCTATATATTTTTGTACTTGACCTTCTCCAATGAAGAGACATGAAAAACTAGGTGGATCTTGGAAGTGGGTGAAAGGCCCAACTTTTAGGTAGTTGAGCCAATTCATTATAACACTTCATAGTGACCATAGAAATTTACTACAAGTATTTAGTTCCCATGAAGTTATACTAATGATTGTTTGTAAAGTTGTAGATGGAGTATGATAATATCACTTACATCAAAGCTACACCCAAAATGAGGTTGATCAGCTTATTATTGCTTATATTTCTAGACCAATTCTAGATTCTTATTATGTTATTCGAAGTGTGTGGCATACTAGCAAAGAGTGGTATCTATGGGTTGAACTTTGGAGATTCCTAGAATGTAGGTAGAAGGTCATGGTGGAGGGTAACCATAAACTACTTCAAATGGTGTGACCTTGGTGGCAATGTGGTAGGGAGTATTACACCACCATTTAGCTAGAGGAAGTCATTTCACCTATTATATTGGATTTTAGAATACCATGAAGGAAAAATATGAAGTCCAAGAAAATTTGGGAAACTACATAGGCTATGTAGGGATGTTATAAGGAACAAAATTTAGCATACTTCATGAGACAATCCACTACCATTACAATAATTCATATTACCTTAGATTTTGGTGGCTCTTCAATTAAATATAAAGAAATATTTATGCACACATATTCTAGAATTGTCAAAGGTTGGAGTGTACCTATGGTGCAAATCATTTATCCTTTCATATCTGATACATATCACATTTTTTAAAATTTTTTGAATATCTCTCTTCATTCCCTTCTAAATAAACATGCACTTGTCCCTTTTGTAGGTTTCAAGAAACCTTGAATGTCCTACCATAGGTGATGCATGGATTTATTCCAATATGAATTTTCATAGTTATGAAATTTATGGGACAACAAGATAATAATTATATCTAAAGTGTTGTACAGGGCATGAGTTGGGGTCTTCTTGGAGTTTTTGAATCAAGGATTACAATCTTGGATCCTTTATCATATCTTGTCAAAGTTCATTGATTCATTGAGGAAGTGATGTGGATATATAACATAGTATATCATAATATTCATATTGTCATGAGAGTGAACTAGGCACAATATTATCCTTTTCTTTATTTATATGTGATGTCATAATCATATCCCAACAATTTAGGTACTCATTGTTGTTTTTTGGGTTGCTACTTGTTTTCCCAACAAATACTTACGATATTGGTTATTTGTTATGATATGAGAAATATTACTGATGAGGTATGGCCATCAATGATTGATAGCATATAAAATGATCAATATTTCCTTTTTTATACATTTATTTTTCCAAATTTCTTCCATATAGTGCCTTACTAGGGAAATTCAATGGTCATTATTCTCGTATAAAAAAACCAATTCCACTATTGGAAGCATCACTTTCATTAAAAAATATGTAGAAAAGTCAGGCATGACTAACACTAGTGTTGATATGATAGCTTTTTTTAGATCCTTCAAAGCTTGCTCCACTAGTTTTGAGCACATGAAAGATTTATTCCTCAACATAGCAGTTATTGGGGCTAGTATCTTCCCATAGTTCTAAACAATACTTTTATCGTATTAAGTGAGACCCAAAAAACCATTAAGTCCTCTGATGGTTTGAGGTTTTGGATATTCCTATTGCCTTCATTTTCTCTGGGATAACTTTAACTCTATCCTCTAACACAGTATGACCCAATTATTCTAATTCTACCAAAATAACTATTTGACAAGTTTACATAAACTCAATTTCTAAATAAAAGTTGCAATACCTAATCTAAATGTTTGAGATGCTCCTCCCAAGTATGAATATAAATTAAAATATAATCAAGTAATACTAAAATATATTTGAATTTGAAGGTCCAAACGATTGCACTTATAAGACTCCAAAAAGTAGAAGGTGCATTGGTCGGACTAAATGGCATGACCAAAAATTTATAATTCCCTTCATCAGTTCTAATGAAGTTTTAATAATTTCCTCTTCCTTGATTTTAATCTAATTGTAGCCAAACTATAGATATAATTTGGAGAAAAATTGGTGTTGTGCAACTCATCTAATAATTCAGCAATTATTGGAATACGGAATTTGTCCTTGATGGTTATATTATTAAGTTCCCAAAAATTCACACATAACAATAATGAACCATATTTTTTTTGTACCAACAACATTAACAAGGAATATGGACTAGAATTCAAATAAATAATCCTTTTTGCAAGCAGTTCTTGTATCCTTTTCACAATTTTTGATTTTCAGATGTATGGATATCTATAAGGGTGGGTGTTTAAAGGGAGAATACCTAAAAAAATATAAATTCCATGATCATAGGTATGATGAGGGGGTAGTC
The DNA here is from genome assembly GCA_028583015.1 of Wollemia nobilis. Classification (NCBI taxonomy): domain Eukaryota; kingdom Viridiplantae; phylum Streptophyta; class Pinopsida; order Araucariales; family Araucariaceae; genus Wollemia; species Wollemia nobilis. The sequence goes on along the minus strand of JAQPPZ010001802.1, from coordinate 470,638 downwards.
TATTAGGTTCCTAAAAAATTCTTCCATGTCTATCCAATAGAAGTTATAATTCTACCAACGGTTTCTTTTTACTATCATTGGGGTCTTTATAGGAAAGAGTTGTACCATAAATCCATGTAATGAAATTTTTAATGCATTCTCTATTTTTTAATATGAAACAAGTTGAGTTGCATTAGATTGCATTCTTGATAGAGTATATTCACTTTCTTGTTAGATAAGTTTCATCTATAACTCAAAATAATCCCATGGTATAGGACCCATCATTTTTAGCCACTATGTCCCCAACACAACATCACATGCTTTGAAGGGAAGGAAAAATATATCAGTATTAATATTATATTCTCCTATTGTACATTGATATTTTGACACTTACCATTATAAGGTAAAGTTACTTCATTGGCAATCATGATCTAAAGTAATAATAGGTATTTATATAACAATTTGTTTACTTTTCAACTTTATGGTAAATAAATTATGTGTGTAGCCGAAGTTAATGAAAATTATTATCCATTGGCCCTTGAAATTCTCTATAAACTTTGTAGTTTGTATGGTAACTATGTGTACTAAGGCATGAATGATGTTTTTTGGTTGGGGATCTTCTTGGACTTCAATATACTCTATTTTTTTCTCTTCTTGATGATTCTCTTCCTCCTCTTGATACTCTATGGTTGCTAACTCATCCACATCAATCAAATACAATTTTTGTTGCACACACTTGTGGCTAGGTGAATACTTCTCATCACAATTATAGTATAACCCTTGAAATCTATGAGCTTCCATCTCTTTTTGAGTCAATCATTTTATGGTGGGTGACTTTTTAGTCAAGTTCATGGTTAGTTTATTTGAGAGTGGGTGTCATGTTTGTGGAAATTTGGAAGTGCATATTTGTAAAATAAATTATCTTCTACCATCCTAGCCAATCCTATTTCTTTTTGCAAGTATTATATCTTAAAAATTTTAACCTCATCTTTGATATCATACTTCAACCCACTAATAAAACAATTTTAAAATTATTATTCATTCAAGCTAGCAATATGGTTTGGAATTTTCATATTGAGCTTGATAATATCTAACGATTAAGGTTTATTTTAATTTAGTGAGGGCTCCCATGAAGTCCTCATATTCACTAGAGCCAAATGAACTTAGTAAATATTTCTACAATTTATCCCAAGTAATATGGGGATATACTTTTCAAACCCTTTGGTACCACTTCAAAGCATCATATTCAAAATTTAAATATGCAACTATGATCCATAATATAGTGAAACATTGTGAAGGCTGAAATATTAATCTAACTAAAACAACTATACATATAATTCCTTGCCATTATATTTTATAAATTCTAACTTTATTAGTTTATATGTATTATTATTGGGATATGTGTTATGTGTTTCCTTCTCAATATTACTCAATCCTTCTCAATGTTATTGGGATATGTGTTATGTGTTATTATTGGGATATGTGTTATGTGTTTACAAAAACTAGATAAAACATTCTATTAGCATAAATTCATTGTATAAAATACATCCAAATCTTAATATGCATTTTCACTAATGTAACACTATATTATGAACAATATGAGTAGTGCTCTAATTATGACAATGAAGAATTATAGGGTAGAACTAAGGAATAATAACTCGAACTTGATCTAAAATTATAATAATATCATCAATAGTAAAGCACTTAACTTTTTTGGAAGACTAAAAAATAGTGAGTTATCATCTATAAAATCAAGAAATAAGGAAAGAGCTAATAAGATAGAAGATAAATTTAATAGTTGAGTGTCACTGATCCAAATATCCAAGCTGATTTACATTTGACATACCGATAAAAAATTTAGATGCACTAAATAATAATTCAATACCCATTTGATATGCACCTCTCATATATTAAATAATATGATTGGTTGTTATCCAATTACTCACTTGAGGTGCCTGAATATGCATAGAATAATAGCAAATAAAAAATGTAATATTTGGTCAAATTTGAATTAGGTAAGTAAGACCTCCAATAAGATATTTATACAATGTAGAATCTACCAAAGGGGTAGCATAAACTACTCACACCTTCGATCCTAAAGTAAAGGGAGTCTAAGCATACATACAAAAATCCATTTGAAGACTTTGTAATTGATCTAAAGAATATGTGAGACCTAAAATGGTAATATTAAAATATGTTTGATAAATATGAACACCCAATATCTTGTGTAAAAGCCCAATGTTATTTATCTTAAAGGTATCATAAATTTGTAATTTCATATTGTAAATCAATACATGTCAACCATATTTAATGAGAATATAATCTACATAGAACATAATTGCCAATGTTTCTTCATCTTGATGTTTGATATAAATATTATGGTCTACCTCACATCATCAAAACCCATGATTGAGAAGTAAGAAGTGGATATTCTCATACCAAATATGTGGTTCCTACTTATGCCTATACAAGGACTTATTCAAATGATACACTAGGATAATAGGACCCTCAAACTCAAAACTATGCTATTATTGCATGTAAATATACTCTTGATGATCAAAATGAATAAGGGAAATTTTCACATCCATCTGATGTACATTCCAACCATAGCGAGTAGCTACCAATATAACCCTCCAAACATATTTCATCCTAGGAACTAGAAAATGTGTCTTTGAGTTGGCAATTCCTTCCTTTTGAGAGAAACTCTTTGTAACATGACATATCTTATCCTTCACCATGTGAACATAAAAAATTTACCTAGTCCCATAAAACATTTGTATTCAAAAATATTCTTCTCTTATAGAAGAATAATAAGTTCCTCTGTCTAATATTTTATCAAAGATAAACCCATTTTTATTAGCAACATTTTCCTCTTCTTGAAGTAAAACATGTACACATGCCTAATTTTTATTAAAAAATTATACTTAAAAAACATAACATCTTCCCATTCGATTCACATATTGAATTAAGAGTAGGTAAAAGGATTGCTATAATTATTAGCCTTCTAGAACAAGGCCCAATAAGAAACCTTATAATGTAAATTCATAGAAATAATAGAAATAATGTAAATTCATAGCAACCATATCTAGAATGGGAGAAAGAAGACCTCCCTCTCAAAGGGTTTCAAAGTGTCAAAGCCAGAGCAAGAGTGAAACCCTTGTGGAGGAAGTCCTCACAAAGGAAACCCTCATGGGCCCTCTCTGCCATGGTGATGCTCAAGCCCTCTCTAAACCCTCTCTGCCATGGTGAGGCTCAAACCCTCTCTACCATAATGAGGATGAGACCATAGAAAATCTCATAATATTAAAAAAATTAAAATAAAAAAATAAATTAGTTTTAAATAAACATTTATATTAATAGATAAAAAAATATTATATTAAAATTTATGTAAACTAATTTTTTATTTTATGTTTAAATAGTTTTAATAATTCGATCATAATTTTTGAACCACCAAATATAAACAAGGTTCTCAAAAAATTAACTAGAAAGGAAAATGAAAAACAAAATATATGACATAGAAAATCCAAAAAACTAATAACATAAAACCCATCTTTTAAAGGTGAATTTAAAAAATAAATAAAAACAAATCTCCTATGTCATATAATATAAATTACCAATATATCTAATATTCCAAACTTCAGTTATTAGAATGTTTTACCAAATTTGACAACTATTTAAAATGGGTTCTCTTAATCAATCTCAAAATTGTCTGATAATATGGAATAAGACGAAATTATTATTTCTGAAACAAAGTATATGATTTTGCCGTAGTTGACAGCTGGCGTCTCCCTATTCATTTGATGTTGAAGTTCTGTGCATATGTTCCCTGACTTTCCCACCTCGCTCATAGGAAAGCCTTCTGTCCTTCGCACTCGACTTCCACTCATCTCTTTTGATTCTTCTCCGCCCAATTTGGAAACGATTTAACCAATCGAATGTCTAATTTCGACCGCTGGTCCATCCGAACTTTCAAAACCTGAAAGGGTAATAGATACGATCAGATTGTAAATCATGATAGACTGATTGAGATACAACTAAGCTCTCTATTACTGAGTGCTGGTGGGTTCTGACTCGCCTTGCATTTGAAAACTCTACCCCACTCCATCCAAACGCTGCACTGCAATATAAATAGATGCCTCTGCCTCTACCTCTACCTCTACCTCTACCTCTACCTCTGCAATATAAATAGATGCCTCTACCTCTGCCTCTACCTCTACCTCTAAATACATGCCTCTACCTTTGCTTCCTCGCACTGCAATATAAATTACCAATATATCTAATATTCCAAACATCAATTATTAGAACACGTCTTACCAAATTTGACAACTATTTAAAATGGGCACTCTTACAATAATTCTCAAAATTGTTTGATAATCTGAAATAAGACGAGATTATCATTGTGAAACAAAGCCATGTTTTTTTGGTTGTTTCTTTGATAAAATCGAGTTAGATCTTTTTAAAATATATGATTTTACCGTTGTTGGCAGCTGGCGTCGCCCTATTCATTTGATTTTGATGTTGATATTTCTGTACATTTGTTCCTTGACTTCCCCTCCTCGCTCATAGGAAAGCCATCCGACCTTCGCACTCGATCTTCTCCGCCCAATTTGGAAAACGATTTAACCAATAGAATGTCCAATTTCGACCGCTGGTCCATCCAAACTTTCAAAACCTGAAAGGGTAATAGATACGATCAGATTGTAAATCATGATAGACTGATTGAAATCCAACTAAGCTATCGATTACTGAGTGCTGGTGGGTTCTGACTCGCCTTGCATTTGGAAACTCTACCCCACCCCTTCCTCCGAACGCTGCACTGCAATATAAATATATGCCTCTACCTCTCCTTCCTCCCACAGACCCACATCTCTCTCTAGATATCCCCCATATCATTATCATGGCTGCTCGTGTCCTACCTTTGCTTCTGGCGGCTTTCTTTGTCATTAACACTGCATTTGCTGCAAATGCAAAAGCTCCCACCGTCGCAGACATACTCCGCAACGAGGATGTTCAAGCTGCGCTGACTAGTGCCTGGGATGACAGCTTCTTGCAAGATTCCGATTCCTACCAAGCGAGAGGAGGATGGATCTACGCTGACTCCAACTATCGCGACAACCACAAATACCTCCTCGTTCAGCATGCCAGCAAAGACCGTTCGACCCAAGCCACTCTCCAATACGTCCTCAAGGATTCCCAAAGTTTGTATAATTCAAATTACTATTGCTTTTAGTTATATATTCTGATTATGTAGTTAGAATCATAGTTGGATTGATTATGGAGAATATGAACAGATGAACATATCCAACTGGACAATCCAGAAAAGGATGGCGTCCCAAGCAGTGAGCATTACAAATTGGTCGCGGACTTCCACACTCATCCTTTCCCGGTGAGAGAGCTGCATAGGGCGAACACAGACGAGGTAAAAAGAGCATTTGACAAAGGTGTACCGGGGATTCTGGTTTCATGTTCGGGTGTTTTCTTCTATGGGCCTGAGCGACGTGATTCCCTTGATGGTCAGGCTGGGTACCCTGAGAAATCCAGTGAGAGTTACAATGGCCAGACTGATCAGAAATTCGGCGATAACAAATATGATGTGCATGGCCACTGCAAGCCTTAAATCAACAACTCCTGTGCTTGTTACTTAAGTTTTACTAGTACTATAGTTGTGTGTGCTTGGTGAGGTGTGAAAGTTGTTATCTGTGTGAAAATCACTTCCTTTCGTAGGTTTTGTTTGTAGTAAGTTGTGATATGAATGTGTCCTACTAAATGGATTGGGGAGACCAGTGACCACCTTATGTTAACACGTCTCTCCGTCCAGCTTGTATGGTGCCATTTAAGATAATAAAAATTTACGCCCGAGTAGTATGTTTATCATGTTGTCGTGCAATCGTTTTACTGTTAATTTTACATTATGTGGGTGAGCCTTTGACGTTTTATTTTCATATAGAGAAAAATAACTGTATTTAATTGGTTGATAGCAGTTGGGCCAACACCAGATGGTTCACCTTATTTCTAGTGTTTTCAAGGAGAAAAAATATGAAATAAATGAATTATATTTATATTATTATGGTCAAGGGAAGTGGTTTTGAAAGGTTCTCTAAACTTTTTACATTTTTTTGAAATATTAAACCTCCATAATTAAAATAAGAAAAGAGAAAATACCAAACTAAGGAGCCACACAAAAAGACTCCATCAACAAAGATTACCTAAAACATATTACTAAAGACCCAACACAAAATACCAATATAGAGCAACAGCCAAACATGAAGATACCATACTTATTAGCAAATCCAATAGGGGTAAGATCAGTCAAGTTTACCAACTCTATTTCCTCTTGGAAACTTAAAGAAATCTATTGTCTTGACTTTGTTTTCTTTGATGAATACAACTCTTTGCTTAGAAGAGGTATTACTCTAGGAGGCAACTTTCATTTTTGGGTTTGGATTGTTGTTTCTTTTCACCACCTAGGTCTAGAGTTGTTTGGGTGCCATTTGTAATCTCCACCTCTATATACTAAGTATATATGTTGGGATATGTTATCGTAAGAAGGAAGAAAAAAAAGAATTATTATGCAGGATGGTGTAAGAAGTAAAATATGATTATGTTAACTCTAACTACAAATTAGTTTTGATATTATATATAATTTTAATAAATAAATGTATTTTTGGGATGTATATTTAAAATTTATTTTAACTATTTTTTAAATCTAATATTATGACTTAAAAATAAAACTATTTAAAATAATGTTAAAAAAATGAAACTAAAGATGCAATAAGACAACATTACAAATTTGTTACTTATATAAAATTTCCATGGTCTACTATGACACTATATGACCTTACTAAAAGTGTGAATATTAGTTGTTTAACTAGTGTCCTCTCTCTCCCCTGGGTACTAAGTTGACATTTCAAAACATATGGATCAATTTTAATATATTTATTTTTAGTTTAAGTAACAAAAAAATGTTTAATAAACATACATACTCATTCAACTACTAGGATAAAATAACATGATAAAAATAATTCACTTGATAATATTTTAGACTATATAGAAAGGACAAGGCATTGAATCTAGTTTCAAAATATATCATTGAAGATATAATATAAAAATAGACTATTGCATAATGAAATGTTAAATTATCAAGGATGATCCACTTCACATGTTGAGGACTATATCATATGGATAGCTTACACCATGTAACACTATTTTTATTAAAGGAACTTATACTATCTAGAAATAGGTATTCAATTCCTAAATTATATCTCAAATTTTATTAAGGTGACTTTTGATACAACTTTCTTTGTATTATTTTTGGTCATTGCATATGCAACTAATTCTTTGTCTTAGTCAAATGCCAAAACAAAAAAGTTACATAGGAAGCATATTCTCACCTCTATTGAGTTATTAAGATTATTGGATCCCTTAGAACTTTGAATAAATATTACAAGCCTACTCATTTGTAAATAACTAACACTTACCTATGTTCCACAAAGGGAGGACTTGTGTGGTCTATCCACTCCAATTTGAAAAAACTTCAATGGGGTCGTATTTCTTTTAGGTGGTGAATGCATACTCCAACCCCTATGTGCAAGTGTAGTGTAATATGGATTGTCTCTCCTATGATGGTACCAACGTTATTCTATAGTTCTCTCCTCCTAACAATTGTTAGACCAAGATTCTTCTCATAGGTCCACTTACAAGGAACTTGCACTCAACCTTATCAACTTATGAGAAATATATCAACTACATCCTCCCTAGAATAATTTCAACCACTTTATATTGGTGATGTGCTCAATATCAATAGGATTAAACTTAAATGGTATTCATATCCCAATGATGCCACATAGGTAAACCTCAAACAATCACAACCACCTAACCAATTTTATAATTTTATCTTTTTGACCACCTCTCCATGTTTGAATTTATCCTTAGTATATCTAAGATGTAGCCTTATCTTGATACCAAATAATAATCTAACATATTTTACGTTAGATGATATCATTGAAAGCATGAGATTCCGGAAGAAAAACAGTATTGAGATGCAATATAAACAAAAACTAACTCGATGCATGAAATAGGATGAACGTAATCAAATCAAGACAAAACATAAAGAGAAAGTAGGAGCACAACCCTTTTATATTAATTCCAAACCTCGGTTACAATCCATCTCCTCCCCTTTTAGGGGCTAGGAGCGTTAAATAGATCTTGGTTACAATTGTGACTTAGTCTTCCTCCTTCCGCATGCCCACATGCAAAATGGGCGGGCCAAAGTGTTGCCGCCGCTGATGTTGATGAGTCCTTGGTTCTTGCTACTTCTCCTGCAATCAAAGAAACAATAAAGGCGTTAGTAGCACCTGCTGCAAATAGTGAAACATTTGTTCCTTGAAATTAGTGAAAGATGTATGCCCAAGATTGACGAAAATAATGAATAAAATGATCCTAAATGACCTGCAAATCTGACAGAGGTCAGAAGACATTACCAGAGGGCCACTGCCATTGAAACAGTCGGCCAATCTACTTTCAACTGGAATTCGTCCCTGGGCAGGACGAATTTTGACTGTTATTCGTCCTCGGGTGGGACGAATTCTACTGTGATGAAAAGCCGAGTTGATGCCGCTCCAATGTCGAACCTCGGGACCTCCAAAACACCTGCAGACAAAGGGGTTAAGTAATTGGGGCCATTTTGGGACGACCCAGATGGTCGGATTCTCCCAATTTGGCCTCTATCCTCGAGAATTTGATGTCGCTACCTGCAAGTTAGTGAGGGCCACAAAATCGACAAAGCATGATGAAATCTGATCAAAACGTTATGGAATTGAAGCTATGAATTATCTAGACAGCATAACATGAAATGCAATATGAACAAATGATCTAGAATACTTTAGAATGAAACTTAGAAAATGCGGGGTGCCCGAGTGGGCCTCCCACCGTTGGCACTTGATTTCGGCGCCAATCCACTAGGGATGGGCCCAAAACCTCTTAGGATTGTGTTGTCGGCAAATTGGTGGATTCAATGTGGTCAAATGTTGGGTTTGGGTTCGGATCCACGCTTCCAAAAGCCACCCAATAACCTCCCTTGCGAAAGAGATTAATGGATGTGAAAAGGTGAATCAAAAAAGGATGCAATAGGGTGTTCAATTTGGCAGCACTTCGTTGCTTGAAAATGCCTCCAACTTCTCCTCATTTGGGTGGGAAAGTCCACCATTTTATAGACCCATGGGGTCTCTTTGGAGGGGCATGCAGGGATGCCATGTGGCGGCCATGCCTTCCCAAGAGGGAGGAGACTCCTCCCTGACTTGGGCTTCCATGACTGCCCTTGTGACAGTCCACTAACCGCCAACCTACCCACCTACACGCGCATGCACGGCAGGAGGCAATAATTGACTGTCCTCGGCTGCCACTTGGCGGCATTTTTCTTTTTGCCCGTTAAACCTGGAATTCGTCCTGACCAGAGATGATTTCAGAATTCGTCCCTGGGTGAGACGAATCCTGGGCAAAGTGCCTGAATGTGCCAAATTGCTTCTTGACCTTACAAAATTGCTATGAAAGTGGTTAGGACCACTGTTTAACCTCTGAGGGCTGCCCTAGGGGCTGTGTGTGTCAAAGCGATCAGTGTTTGCAGTCACATAATCGGATTGGTGCTGTTTTGGTGTCTATAGATGCCCCTTTTTGGGATGCGCTGTGCATGGCGCAGCGCCGAGCAAAAATAGATAACCAAAGCACTAATGATTAGGGTTTCTTGGTAACCTAACCAACTTTTGATGCCCCAAGCATGGAAAGGGCATGCATTCTTGAATCCTTGCTTCTGACGAGCTAAGGAATTTGATTTCAAGTGATTAACCTATTTTGGTGAGGTGTGACTTGAGCTTGGACATTGATCAGTCATGATTAGGCAAAGGGCGCAACCTTTTGTCCATAGGGGAACCTTGTGTTCATGCTTCAGGAATGCCAAGTGTTTGATCAATTTGTGATAATTGCTTGTTTACTGCCCCAAGCAGGAGCGTAATTGTCTTTGTCAATGATTCTTTGAATGCATGTCATTGCCTTGATTGGGTGTGTGTTTGTTGATTGGTGACTAAGTGTGACTACCCCCTCAAGCGACGAATCGATGAGGGAATGACCTTCATGAGAAAAGCGACGAGTCACTTGACCCAAGATGACTTGTGCAAGGGTGCCTTTAGATGGTTTATCGTTAAGCATGTGCAATTTTTCCAACATTTGGACCTATTTTTGGTGGGTGTTAACCCTTTTTGCGACGTTGTTTGGAGCTGAAATTGGCAAAAATCCGTCTTCCCATGGAGCGGTCCGGCTAAGATAGCCTTCTTAGGGAGTAGGATAATGACAATTTGTGACCCCAACGTCTATTTTGTATGCCCGGGATGTCAAGTGCAACAACACTCACATCGGGCAAATTTATTGTCTGTTTTTAGTGCATTTTTGTTCATTTTTTTATGTTTTTGAAGTTTCTGGCCTGAATTCGTCCCAGGGTGGGACGAATTCTAGCTTTAGAATTCGTCCCTAGTAAAGGATGAATTCCAGCTCAAAGGCCTATTTAAGGGCCAAAACTTGAGTTTGGGCTCATTTGTGTCTAATTTTTCTTGCGATTTGGAGCTCTGGGAGGAGGAGGTTAATTCTGTGAAGCGAAGCGCTACCGAGATTTTCCCTGCCATCATGAGTACACAAACTGGTTCGAGCGGCGGAGCCGAAGCGAGACCTGTAAGTGCTCCCTAGAGTTTATTTTTGTTTTTAAAACTGTAAGTGTGTTGTTTTTCTATACAGTTCTTTTCCATGATTTTAATTAATTTTTTTTTGAATTGTTTTCTTTTGCAGGTTGTTAGGAGCCGGTACCGTGTACCCACTACTTTCACTGAGGCATGGGGGGCACTGACTGAGGTTGACTGGGAGTGGCTTGATGCCCTTGGGCTCAAGCAGGTGGCTCGACTAGAGCCTGTGGTCCCGGATCAGGCCTATCTGATGGCCCTGATCAAACTTTGGGATCCGTGGACCAACACCTTCCATCTCTCGATAGGGGAGATGACTGTGACTCTGGAGGATATCTATCGGCTTCTTCGAATTCTGATAGATGGACTGCCCATCAGGACATCGCCGCGTGATCAGCGGACTACTACTGACGAGATGCTTCGGGCATGGGGAGCGGTTGGGTGTAGAGAACCCAGTGGAGACGGCCGAGGTGGACTGCCAGGTTGGCGAGATTTTGGTTGGATGGTGGCAGGAGAGGGGTGTGTTAGGAGTGAGGCACGCATTCCTGATGGGCCTCATTTCTAACATGTTATTACCTGACTCGTCAGGCATGAGGTTCCCATGGAACCTATTGGATTTGGTGTGGCAGTTGGTAGAGTGCCCGATAGAGGCACCGTTGATCTTGAGATGGGGACAGACATTGTTGGCACAGCTCTACGGGGAGCTGTATGGGGTCCGTTGTCGACAGTGAAAGGGGGTCAACTGTAGTTATCTATTGCAGTGCTAGGGTTGGCAGCACATAGCAGTTGAGAGGCCAACCGGGTTACCATGGACGACTCGGGCGGCGATGGAGGATAAGGAGATAGGTTATGCAGTTTTGTGGTGGCGGTCCATAGAGCAGGGGCAGAGTCGACGGTGGGCAGGTGCCGTAGGGCACTATGCTGATGCCTTCTCTCGGCTCACTCTAGGGGAGGTGGTTTGGCACCCTTATCGGGACTGTCCAGCCTGGCCGAAGGCTGGAGAGTGGCTTCGACGGGTATGCAGGGAGCGGTGGTTGATTGGGCGACACGGGACCGAGCATGAGTTCTTCTCATATAGCCAGGTTACACGATAGTTTGGGGTGCGCCAGGGGTTTCCTGGTGAGCCCGTGGTCTATCGATATCGGGGAGATGAGAGGACTCTAGATCGACCGGTCATCGCGCCATTGGGCGAGGATTCAGATGCGGTGATCGACGTCCCGGACGTGGATGACGTCGGGACTACCACTGAGTATGACTCGTGGTGGGTACTACGATGATGGCGAGGAGAGGGACCACTGGGAGGTGCGGAGGTGGCAGGAGGGTGTTGAGGCACCAGGGGATGATTGGGGAGCTCCGTTGGAGGATGCGGACATGGTTGAGGTGGGGGATGAGGATGTAGATTTGGGAGCTCCGGATCAGCCGGACATGCAGGACATGGAGGAGCAGTGGGAGCCAGAGCAGGCTGCTATTCCAGAGAGTCCTGTGCTTCAGGTGGATATGGAGGAGATGGAGTCTGGGGTATGCATTGAGAATGCATGTTGGCAGAGCTGCTACGGATACGAGATCAGGAGCTGGGGGACGCGCTACGGGAGAGGGATCTCCTACGGGCTCAGCTAGCAGAGCGGGATAGGGTTTTGGCATAGCGCGATGATGCAGTAGCTTACTACCATCGACGGGAGGTAGAGTGGTTTCGACATCGGCTAGATTTGGAGAGGGAGGTCATCCACCTCGGTGGGCGGCTACCTGAGCCATCGAGAAGTGGATCTTCATGCCGAACGAGGGATAGTGCTACTGAGCAGTCAGCATCATCTCGTCGCAAGCGATTGGATGAGGGAGGCGGTAGCAGGCATGATGCGGGGGCTAGTAGTAGCCGCCCTACAGGGTCCCATAGGACCCACACCATGGGGGGTAGTTCCCGTCGCACCGATCCTGCGTGATCATGGTGGTCGACGCCTTAGGGTGGGTGATTTTGTTATATGATTGCGGGGTCTGAGGACCAGTTTTGTAGCCTGTGGGCATTTTTTTTTATTTTTATATATATATATATATATCGGTTTTATTTTGGTTATGCACATGTGATGATTTGATCTTTATGCATGATGGCTGATGACTATGGATGTATGCATGTTTATTTATTTTGATGAATGCATATGTTATGATGAATGCAAATGTTTTTGATTTATATGTGATATGCAAAATGAAATGGATGGATGGAATTTGTGATGGTTGGTTATGGCACCATAGACTGTTTAGGACTCTGTTTATTTCATTTTTAGGCGATTGCTGTGGTAAATGACTTTGTATGTATACATGTGGTTTTTCTCTCTTTTTTGTATTTTTTGATGGTATTGCAAAGATGGAAAGTAGCGCAGTTGGTTTAGAAATGTAGCTAAGGTTTTCTGAGACTCAGACGGTTTTAACTCACTAGCCATGACTGTACTTTGTCTTACAAGACTTTTGACCAAGGTATGAATCGAACTCATTTTTGACCAAGCTATTTCACATCCTTGTGTGTGCAATTGAGTTCATTTATGTGGTATTTGTCAGGATACCGCCAATGCCAGGTGGGCTTTCAACCGAACCTGTACTGAGGATCACCTAATTAGCTCCACTAACTCCTTTGTTGTATTTAGTTAGATTAATCTATGGTGTTATCCAGGATACCATAAGCTAGCTCATCCTTATGCAAACATTGGTCTGCATATACGCAAAGCGAATGTGACAGACATATCGTCATGCGGGTAGGATACCACCATTGCCAGATAGGCTATCAACCAAACCTGTAATGAGGATCACCTAGATGGTTTTCGAATGCTGAGAATTCCAAAGATTCAAGTTCAGGTTGTTTGTTTGCTGAATGATTTGGGAGACTTGCTTGTCTATATAGTGATGCAAATCACTATTTATTTTTCTATTTATTTTTCTTTTTGAGCAAGGATTTTGACTAGTGGTGATAACCACTGTTACTTGATTTTGTACTTTGAGCGGTGTGAGTTTGAACTTGTGAATGGCTTTGATCCTCATGGCCTTGGGGATGACTACCCATCCTGGTTAGGGGTGGATAGTACGAATCCTTACGACGTTGGGGACCAAGGGGATGATGGAGATTATGAAGTAGGGGCATTGATATTTTAGGCCTTGGGGATGACTACCCATCCTGGTTAGGGGCGGATAGTATGAATCCTTACAACTTGGAGACCAAAGGTGAATTGAAAGTGTTAGGATGATGATTTGTTGGAATTTTGTTCGTGAATGGCGTTGATCCTTTTAGGTCTTGGGGATGACTACCCATCCTTGGCAAGGACGTGTAGTACGAATCCTTACAACTTTGGGAACCAACTATGATTGGGATTTGGTAGTGGTGAAAACCACTGTATATGAAGGTGAATGAATAGGGAAGAGCTCGTCCTTTTATCAATTCTCAGCATTCTAGAACCATTCGCACAGGGGGATGAGCAAGATAACCGTTTCGCTTATGGTGACCTGGATTACTATGCAGGTTTCATCTTTCGTTCACATAACTTGGGAATTTTTATGTGTTTTAATTTGTGTTGGGATGCTACGTAACAAGGTGTATTTCAAGTGTAACTCTACCTTCGTAAAATCTGTCTGACTCGGTACATTACGTGGCTAAAGAGCAAAATGATGACTGAATTATGAAAACTCTTGATACATTATAAGACCACTGACTCTATTGTGGTAAACAATAGTGAATGGCGTTTGTTTGTTGTTTTGTAAAATGGAAAAGTGTGGAACGAGATGGACTTAGCAGAATAATTACAGTTTATGGTGCCTTTGACCTTTACGACCACAAATATGCAATGTATGGGTGCGATGCTTAATGCAACTACATATTTTTGTATTTTTGATGGATTGATTTTTGTGAATATGAAGATGAGATGCGAGAAAAGCTCTCTATTGATGAATTTGAGCATGCCTAGAAATGAGATGCAAATTTTTGTTGTTTTTGATGATTTTTTTGTTGTTTTTGAATTTTCTTGATTTTTGACCAAGCGATTGTGGAAATCCTTGGAGCATTTTGGGGTTGACCAAGCGATTTTAGAGATCCTTGGAGCATTTTGGGATTGACCAAGCGATTTTAGAGATCCTTGGAGCATTTTTGGGATTGACCAAGTGATTTTAGGGATCCTTGGAGCATTTTGGGGATTGACCAAGCGATTTTAGGGATCCTTGGAGCATTTTGGGATTGACCAAGCGATTTTAGGGATCCTTGGAGCATTTTTGGGATTGACCAAGTGATTTTAGGGATCCTTGGAGCATTTTTGGGATTGACCAAGCGATTTTAGGGATCCTTGGAGCATTTTTGGGATTTGGCTCTCTTAGATATGAAATGGGCGCAAATGACTGATGTTCAAGGGTTCTGTTTCCTTGATTCCATCAAGAGAAGCTAGCCGGTATGTCTCGGGTCCTATTTTGCTATCAATGACATATGGACCTAACCAATTTGCCACAAATTTGTCCCTTAGGTGGGATGGCAAACTAGAATTCTGTTGGTTTTCCTTCAAAACCAAATCACCAACCCGAAAGTCCCTCAGGTGAACTTTCATGTTGTAAGCTTTCTTAAGTCGCTCTTGATAAATACGTAAATGCTCGAGAGCATTAACGCGTCATTCATCAAGCAACGTAAGCTGGTCTAACCGGGCCTGCCATGCAGAGTCATCATCGATGAACTCCTGCATTGATATGCATAGGGAAGGAATCTCCAACTCTAGAGGCATGACTGCCTCGGAGCCATACACGAGCGAAAATGGAGTGGCCCCAGTGGGTGTCCGAATGCTAGTGCGATAGGCCCATAGGGCAAGTGGGATTTGAATGTGCCAATCCTTATGACTGTCTGTGACGGTATTTTTGAGGATGGCAACTAGCATTTTGTTTGACGCCTCTGCTTGCCCATTCGCCTGCGGATAATAGGGTGTCAAAAAACTATGCTAAATTTTGTACTTTGTGGTCAAAGCACGCACGTCTTTGTTCTTGAATGGCATCCCATTATCCGAGACTATTTTGGATGGAATACCAAAATGACATATGATGTTATGCAAAATGAACTCCACAATGCGGGGTCCTGTCGTAGAGGTAAGCGAAACTGCTTCCACCCACTTGGTAAAATACTCGTGGCCGTTATGATAAACGTGTGATGGCCTGACGATGCAGGGGAGATCTTTCCAATTAGATCGAAGCCCCACTACGAAAATGGCCAAGCAGACTGGACTGTCTGCAAGGCCTAGGAAGGTACGTGCATCAAATTGGCATGATGTTGACACTTCATGCACTTCTTGACATATGCGCAACAATCTCGCTCTAAAGATGGCCAATAATAGCCCATGCAAAGAATGCGCTTTGCGATGGCCATACCACTGAAGTGGCCACCACATGTACCATCGTGCGCTTGGGCGATCGCCCAAGTGGACTCTTGTTGGTCCAAGCAATGAAGGAGGATTCCTTCATAGCTACGATGATACAAAATGTCTCCTATCAAGACATACTTAGCCGCTTTTTACTTGAGTGCTCATTTTGCGGCATGAGTCAATCCAAGCGGGAGATTACCTAACTTGAGGTAGTCTCTAATGGGTAAATACCAGTCCTGTTGATCAAAAACCTCGATAGTATGAATAGCCAATCCCTCTTGAAGTTCATCCCTAGCGAATGTTGAATGGGATAGAACCTGTAAGAATAGCGTTGTGTTGCTATTAATGGGAGTAGGGGAGAACAAGGACCCCCAATTGGCATGTTTCAGATGATCTTGGATTCGAGAGAACTTATCCGAGGATGGTTCAATCTGGATCATGTGGATTCCTGGCGTCAAGTCTGAGCTTGCACGCTCCATCATGGATTGCGATAAGGTTTTGACTTGAATGGTTGTCATATCACCGGAAAGGTCTTGCGGGATTAGTGACCCCAAGGAGGCCATTGTGTCCGCAAAATGATTCGATGATCGAGGGAGTGCCTCGATGTCATACCACTCAAGTTTTGCTAAGAATTTGTCCACAAGGGCTTTATAAGCCTGTAGAACTGGGCATTTGCATTGATATACCCCTTTGACTTGATTGACTATTAACAACGAATCACCAAAGATGTTCAATCATTTGATGTTCATGGCGATTGTTGTCTGAAGACCTATGAGCAAGGCTTCATACTCTGCATTATTGTTGGTGCATGGGAAGTTTAATTTAAATGACAGGGGCATTGGAGCGCCCTGCGGTGTGAAGAATACAATTCTCGTGCCACCACCTTGCTCACATTTAGAACCATCGAAGAATAGGGTTATGTCGGCCTGTGACTCAGGCTCATCAGAATCTGGCGATTCTGAGACATGGAAGACCCCATCATCGGGTAGTTCTATGACTAGAGGCTGATCGTCTTCAAGAGGAGCCTCCGCTAGTTGATCGGCTATGACTTGTCCTTTGATAGATTTTTGTCCAATAAACTCTATGTCAAATTCTATCAACAACATGATCCATTTTGCCGTGCGACTACTATGATAAGTACGACTCATCATGTATCGCAATGGATTCTCCTTAGACACAACATACGTAGTGTTGCTCAACATGTAGTGGCATAGCTTTTTGGTAGCAAACACCACTGCCAAGCAGAGTTTCTCGACGTATGCATAGTTAAGTTCATAACTGACCATGGTGCGGCTAAGATAGTAAGTAGCCTGTTCCTTGTGAAGTTCATTCTTCTGGGCTAGCATGGCACCCAGTGCCACCTCAATAGCTGAGATGTATAAGTAGAACGACACTCCTGGTCTAGGTGGTGCCAATACTGGTGGCAAAGCCAGGTATTGTTTGATTTCATCAAAGGCTGACTGGCACTCGTCATCCCAGTGAAATGTAACCCCCTTGTGCAATAATTTGTTCATGGGTCGGCACTTGTCAGATAATTGCGCTATGAAGCGTTTAATCGACGTGACCTTTCCCTCGTAGACTTCGAGCTGCTTGATGGTAGTTGGGGGAACCATTTCAAGGATTGCCTTGACTTTCTTTGGGTCCACCTCGATGCCTCGCTTTGAGACTATGAAACCCAAGAGTTTTCCAGATGTGACGCCAAATACGCACTTCTTGGGATTTAGTCTAACTTTATGCTCCATGAGGCGATCGAGGATCTTGCTTAAGTCATCGATATGATTTGAGCGCAATAGAGACTTGGCTAACAAATCATCCATGTAATCTTCCAAAGTTTTATGCATGTAGTCATGGAAGATGTACGTCATGGCACGTTGGTAGGTGGCACCAGCATTTTTAAGGCCAAAAGGCATGACCTTATAACAAAATGTCCCCCAAGGCGTTGTGAACGCCATTTTTAGTTGGTCTTCAGGATTGATACGAATCTGATTGTATCTCGAGAAACCATCCATGAGGGAGAGCATTTCGTGACCTTCTGTAGCATCTACCAATGCGTCGATGCTCGACAAGGGGAAATCATCCTTAGGACTCACTTTGTTTAGATCTCAAAAATTAGTGCATATGCGAATCCTCCCATCGGGCTTTTTGACGGGCACCATGTTGGACAGCCATGGCGGATAATCCACGCAGATGACAAACTATGCATCCAACAACTTTTGCAATTCGTCTTTGACCATCAAGGCCACTGTTGGGTGCATCTTACGTAGTTTTTGCTTTACGGGCTTGATTGTCGGATCAAGCGTTAAATTATGCGTGACTAGCTACGGGTCTAGTCCCGGCATATCCTTGTATGACCATGCAAAAACCTCCTTCTTCTCTTTGAGAAGGGCAATGTAGTCGGCTTGCTCTTCGGGGAAAGACTTACCCCCAGCTTGAGAATCTATGGATTCATTGGATCTATGCCGATATCTACGTCAGTCGTCTCCTCGACTGACATGTGGGATCCGTCCTCCAACTGATGTGGAGTCGGGATCAAATGGATATCATCAGCTGAATTTAAATCTACGTTGGGAACCTCGGGTTCCTCTTCAGCCTAAAAAATATCTTGAGTTGTCCCTGGGGTAAAATGAGGCATCTTACCGAAAGGCCGAGTACTACGATGGTGAGAGAGGTGAATTGACGCGATCTCGGTCGATGGCATCTGTGTCTAGATGCAATGACCATGCTGGATCGGCCGGATTGCGGATGGGTGCGGTCAAATCAATGGAGATCATGTGGATGGAATGAATTTGGTCTCCATTACCATGGGTATGATAACTTGAACATTCTGGATGCTCCCTATACTCTGGATCTGGCTCTAGGGGAATGGGCACGAACGGATCTGCCCTATGTGCTGATAGGAAGACAGGGTCTTCCCTCGACACTGATGTCATTATAGGGTCTCGGGGTGGACGGTGCTCATCATAGATTTGGAGCCATGGATCCAACACTTGGTCCCACCCCACTGGGTCTACATACCACTCATGCCCTAACCTTATGCCTAATTGTCCCATCAGATCTTCATGAGTTAAAGGGTGATTGTGCCATCGTGCATGATTGAGATAGTCCATCTTAGTCTCATCTTCTGAATCACCGTCGGAGATCCAAAAATGTTCATTTTCTTCAACAACTGCTTGCGACATTAAGGGTTCACCTTGTTCCAGCAAATTAATCTGGTCCCATTGCGGTTGTTCCACTCTTGGTGGAGGGACCTGATTCTCTTGACACTGTATTGGCTCAACTGGAACCTCTAAAGGGAACAGCTTCAAAAATATCTCTGGACACCGTTTATGTTCTCCTTGGGAGTTAGTGTCCGAAATTTCACCTCTCTCTAGCAAAGGAGAGGGATTACTGATGTTACCAAGGGTGTTTGTTGACCATGGGAGGTAATCTCCCAATGTATATTCTGTATTTGGGTTGGCATAAGGATCTGATGCCAATCCACCCTTGTTGCCTATTCCTAGGCCTTGCATGTTTTCCACCAAGATGTCTAAGGGCAGGGGGTGGTTGAACCCTACTCCCGACTTATCATATGGCATTTGGTATCTTGGTTGGCAAAGGACACGCACCCCTTGCTCATATCTGCCTAGCCCGTATCCATGCCAATTGCATTGGCCGAGATATCTCAGAGCGAAGTCCGGGTTTGACAGATAATTGACATTTTCTGCAAAAGGCTCTTCGTCTTCGTCCTTTTGCTTGCATGGTTCAGGACCATGATCAAGGCCCCCATACACAAAATTAGTCTGGTTTGGTGGGTAACCTAGAGGAACAACTGTTCCTATGGGAAGGCGAGGTCTCCCCATGTCTTGTACTGATTCTAGCATGGGCGTTGCCACAACATTCTGCACTAGATACTCCCCCAGGCCCGTACTGGCCATTTCAACCGTAATTGTTGATGCTTGGGAGGGAGGGAACGGGAGGCCTTCCTGAGTCCATTCCATGTTTGGTGGGTTAGGAGTCTCAGCTTCCGTTGTGCTAGGTATTTCTTCTATTGATACAGTTGATATTGTTGGCAACCCCTCTTCTAGGGGCTGAGCCTCTTCCAGGATCTATTTTCCTTTGTCCTTCTATTTAGCCATGACAGGTGGCATTGGTAGTGAAGGAGCAGATGATGAAGACTCACCTGGCTGGGATTTTGATGATTTGGTCACCAGTGGTGCCCACGGTATTGGACCCTGTTTAGATGGATTTAACTGGAAATCCAAATGCGTTGAAGGGAGGGTCGATTGAGGCATTAATTGCATCGCATTGCAATATTTGAAGGGTTCTAAGTCCATCGGGACTACATGAACTTCTCCTTCAAATGCATACTTTAGACACTGGTGAGCGATCGAAGGGACACACTTCATGTCCCTGATCCATGGCCGCCCTAGCAGTATGTTATATGCCATCTCGCCTTCCAAAACATGGCACAATGTAGGTATTGTCTTTTGTCCTACCTGGACAGGCAGAACAATTGTGCCGACTGTCGAGCATATTGCATCGTTGAATGCTCGCAGTGTGTATGTGGAAGCCATGATATGAGAGGCTGGCAGCTTCAGATGTTTTAATGCTACAGTGGTAATGATGTTATTGGACGAGCCAGTATCTACCAACACTCTCTTGTACGGGATCCCGTTGACCCGCGCGATAACGTGCAGGGGTGGATCTGCCATGTCATTCGATATTGTTTTAACTTCATCCTCTCTAAAGGTAATGACCGGCTCCGTACATCGTTTCACATGTCCCACGAAGTTATTGAAAGAATTCGCTTCGTGAGGCTGTAACTCGATGGCTTTCAAAATTTCCATGAGAGCTTCTCTATGGGGTGTTGACTGTTGAATAAGCTCGTAAATGGAAAGCCTAGCCGATGTGGTCCGCAAACTCTGCATGAGTTTGGTCCGTATCGTGACCTCGGGTCTAGGCGGAGGCAACTCGCACAGGGCATTGTTGAGGTTGCGACGTTGTTGGAACTTCTCTTGTAGCTGCCTCGGGGGCAACTCCTGGGTACTTTTTGTTCCTGGTCACTATGCTGATCATTCCCACAAATCCTTGCATGGGAAGATTCTGTCGCACCTCATTGACCTGAAGAGGTTTTTCCTGTGCCTCGTGGGCAGGCAAAGGGTCCTTGAATACCCCCATCTGTTGATTATTTGGCGCTATGGGGTTGTCCACGGCCAATGTTTTATTATCGATCAAATCTTGGATTAATCCCTTGAATTTCCAACATCCATTCAGGTCATGTCCCCTTCGCCTATGGAACCTACAATATAATTCCTCTCTGTATCCCTTAGGCTTGGGAGCGTTAGGATCTACAGTTTGGATTTCTGGAAGGGTGACTAAATTTGCCACTGACAAGCGGTCAAATAGGGAGTCCCTGGACTCCGCATAAGGGGTGAATTGTCGCCTAGGGTGACGCTGCTGATTTTGCTCCTATTTTTTATTATCTCTTTCATAACTAGGAGGCACTGCTTGATAATTAGCCTTTTGGGGCTGTATTTCTTGCATGAGGCTTGGGGACATTTATCGCAACTTGATTAACCATAGCGGGTTGTGATTGCGTAGTCCCTGGTCTTAGTGTTTTTGTTCCACTCTTTCTTTTTAGGCTTGGCGATTGCGCCCTCCCCTATTTTGATCTCTTCTATAACTCTGGCTTGCGCCAAAGCTTCTTCTAGGCTGGCGTATTGCTGCAGCAACAATAGCCCAGAGATCGATTTCAGACAACTCCATGCAAACATCTGTGTGAGGTCAGACATAGGGGGAAGGTAGGGTAGCTTAGAAAGCAAAGCCCTCCATCGATTCCTGTATGCTGCCATTGTCTCTTCCTCATATTGCCTGAGGCTGGCCAGATCACTCAGTGATGCCTTCTTCTTTGTGTTGAAGGCAAAGCATTCAAGAAACGCATCTACTAATTGATCTAGGTTGTTTATGCTGTGTTTTGGTAACTGTGTGAACCAATCCGAGGTAGGACCTACGAATGTGGTTATGAATGTCCTAAGCAACAATGCATCATTATCTTGAATGCCGAAGCATTGGCTCAGGAATCTTGTGACATGTTCTTGTGCATCCTCTTCACCTTTAAAGACTGCCAATTGAGGCAACTTGAAATGTTCAGGGTAAAGAGGTGTGGGCACTGAGGGATGCACTGGATGACTGCAGAGTTGACGTAACATGGGCTTTTGATGCCCAGAAGCTTTTGTCTCCATAGACTCCAAACGCTCTAATAGCGCTTTGTATGCATCGAAAGATTTAATTTCTTCCTCTTTTGTTTGCTCCCGTTGTGAGTTATGGGAGACTGGAGGCCTATGGGGGGGTGGCCGAATGGCAGCCCTCCCACCTTGATAGGGCATTTTGGCCCATTCTATTTCTGGTTCATATTCCTCATGAACTTCTTGAGGAGTCTCTGGGCGAGACCTATGACCCTGAGTGAGTCCCCGCTGAGGGTACCCATCATTGTTTCGGGGAGTGGCCTCCCTCTCGGGTCTATAAGGTCTCGGAGGCAAAGCTTGACGAGGTCACGGAGACCTGTCCTACACCAAAGGGTTATGCCTCTCATATTGTTCTGCTTTTTGGGTGCGAGGGGTTGGCACCCTCTCAGGTAGTTTATAACGTAGCTCATCCGCTTCGTGTTGCATGCGCTCTTTATTAAGGCGGTATAAGTACTCTAACTCCTGATGACCTTGCTCAAGCTGCGTGATTCGGGCTTGGCGGGCGGCATGTCTAGCGACTGCCGGGTCAATTTGGTCCGCCATATTTTGCTCAGGAGGCTTGAATGTTTCTCCTATGTATTTGCCTCGATCTTGATGATCTAAAATTTCAATGGGTCGCTTCCCTCTGTCGAGGTAGGCGGCATTTACTTGAGGCTCTGGCCTCAATGGGTGACCATGATATCTAGCAGGTGCGGAAACGCAAGGTTCCCATGCTGTATGTTGTTCTCGAGGAATGCGATGGTCTTCCTCGTACTCCCTTTCATGGGTGTGAAAGGGGCAGGCGGAGTTAGCTCGCCCTGTGTGGAGAGCCCTGCGCTCTGGGTTTTGTCTTTCTATTCTAATGGGAGGCAAAGGAGAGGTACCATATTCACGTTGTCTCTCCTCATGGACACTGTGCCTCTCTAGCACTTCATCGTGCTGTGGCCACTCAGATCTAGCCTCAAAAGGCGGTTTTCTATTTACGTCGAGTGCCACATGTAAAGCTTCTTCCCGAAAGGGGCTGTGTTGAATGGGCATACTCCATAGAGGAGGGTCCCAATAATTCCTTCTTGATGTGGCCTGATGTGGACTCTCTTGTAGGCCAGACCGCCAAGGCGGTATGGCCAAGTCCTCAGGGCTAAAGCGAAGGCGACCAGCGCCCTCTCTTTGTGCACCTTCTGCAGCATCCGCCCTTGATTGGGCTTGGCTACGGGTGTACACCATTGTGGTGCTTCTCTACTAGCTAAGCAGATTTTTATCTCGTTTATGATGATTTTTTTTTTTGTTACACTAAGCAGAAATGAACACACACATACACAAACGGTGATTATCTCTTTTAAGGATTAATAGTGTGTCCTAAACTGGTTTAGTGCATTTTGATGTTTTGTTTTGTTTTTGCAAGTTTTGAAGAACGTTTAAATGCATAATGTTGGCTCATATGACTCCCATAAATGGTCACCCCTTCAATATACCATTGTCGGACCGATATACCAACCTCTCTATATACCCGCCCTTACGAGAGGGAAACTATAGGTACGTGAGAGCAGATGGTACATGGAACATAGGCGGTACGGAAGGGGGATTGTCCTGTTAATGACACCTACCATAGAAGACTTATCCTCGTGCACATGGGAATCACCCCAGTGACACTCGGTCAGCTTTCATCAGGATTTACGCCTAACAACAGTGACAATCGGGGAAATGGATGCAAAGCTAAGCCAAGGTGGTGATGAACCCACCGTTGGTCTTGCTCAAGGGCTGGGGTCTTACGACCAGCTCCTTGGTTAAAAACATGCCACGTGATGTGTGTGTGGTTTATTTTACTTAAAATTGAAACATGCAAGCAACCACTATTTTCTTTAAGCATGCAAGAATTGACAGAAAGTGAAAGCAAAAAATCAAAAAATGACAAAGACAGTTTTGGAACCTTACCTCTTTCTGCCTAGACTTGCTGTTTCTGATCTTCGGCTCTAAAAATTTACAGACAAAAATTCGTCCCTCTCGTGAGACGAATTACGTAACAGAATTCGTCCCCGTTTGAGATGAATTTAAATTCGTCTCGTGGTCGAACGAATTATAGTAAAGTATTCGTCATAGTTAGAGACGAATAATAGTCCGCTTTAAAAAAATTGTACCTATCAAGCACAAAACACAAAAATTGGATCAGTTATTTGATCTTAAAAACCAGGGGACAGAGTCCCACCGTGATCGCCACTGAAAGCATGAGATTCCAGAAATAAAAGGAAAACTATAGCTATGCAATGTAAGACAAAAATAACTAATGCTTGAAATGCATGAAATAAAGGAGATGTAATCGAATAAAAAAAAGATAAATGGAGAAAGTAGGAAGCACAACCCTTTTTATTCAATTTTCTTATCCTCGGTTACAATGACGTCTCCTCCCTTTTTAGGGGCTAGGAGCGTTAAATAGTTCTTGGTTACAATTGTGACTTAGTCTTCCTCCTTTCGCATGCCCACATGCAAAATGGGCGGGCCAAAGTGTTTCCTCCATTGATGTTGATGAGTCCTTGGTTCTTGCTACTTCTCCTGCAATCAAAGAAACAATAAAGGCGTTAGTAGCACCTTCTATGAATAGGGAAACATTTATTCCTTGAAATTAGTGAAAGATGTATGCCTAAGATTGTCAAAAATAATGAATAAAATGAATATAAATGACCTGCAAATCTGACAGAGGTTAGAAGACATTACCAGAGGGCCACTGCCATTGAAACAGTTAGCCAATCTACTTTCAATTGTAATTCGTCCCTGGGTAGGATGAATTTCGTTGTTATTCGTCCCCGGGTGGGACGAATTCTACTATGTTAGGAAAGCCGAGTTGATGCCGCTCCAATGTCAAACCTCGGGGTCTCCAAAACACCTACAGACAAAGGGGTTAAGTAATTGGGGCCATTTTGGGATGACCCAGATGGTCGGATTCTCCCAATTTGACCTCTATCCTCGAGAATTTGATGTCGCTACCTGCAAGTTAGTGAGAGCTACAAAATCGACAAAGCATGATGAAATCTGATCAAAATGTTATGGAATTGAAGTTATGAATTATCTAGACAGCATAACATGAAATGCAAGATGAAAAAATGATCTAGAATACTTTAGAATGAAACTTAGAAAATGTGGGGTGCCCGAGTGGGCCTCCCACCGTTGGCACTTGATTTTGACGCCAATCCACTAGGGATGGGCCCAAAATCTCTTAGGATTGTGTTGTCGGAAAATTGGTGGATTAAGGTGGTCAAATGTTGGGTTTGGGTTCGGATCCACGCTTCCAAAAGCCACCCAATAACCTCTCTTGCGAAAGAGATTAATGGATGTGAAAAGGTGAATCAAAAAGGATGCAATAGGGTGTTCAATTGGGCAGCACTTCGTTGCTTGAAAATGCCTCCAACCTCTCCTCATTTGGGTGGGAAAGTCCACCATTTTATAGACCCATGGGGTCTCTTTGGAGGGGCATGCAGGGATGCCATGTGGCGGCCATGCCTTCCCAAGAGGGAGGAGACTCCTCCCTGACTTGGGCTTCCATGACTGCCTTTGTGACAGTCCACTAACTGCCAACCTACCCACCTACACGCGCATGCACGGCAGGAGGCAATAATTGACTGTCCTTGGCTGCCACTTGGCGGCATTTTTCTTTTTGCCCGTTAAACCTGGAATTCGTCCTGACTAGAGACGATTTCAGAATTCGTCCCTGGGTGAGACGAATCCCAGTTAGTATTCGTCCCTGGGTGAGACGAATACTGGGCAAAGTGCCTGAATGTGCCAAATTGCTTCTTGACCTTACAAAATTGCTATGAAAGTGGTTAGGACCACTGTTTAACCTCTGAGGGCTGCCCTAGGGGCTGTGTGTGTCAAAGCGATCAGTGTTTGCAGTCACATAATCGGATTGGTGCCGTTTTGGTGTCTACAATCATGTTTTAGGAAACCTTGTATTACCATGAATACTTTTGATGTTCCATATTGCCACTAATATTGGATCCCATTAAACTACTTAACCTTGATGCCCTACACTAGCATACATTTGACTTGTGATACATACATCACTTAACACTAAAAATATTCTATTTATTGCAATATACACTTCATCCTTTTACAAAACTATAATTATCAATTCAAGGATACCATTGGCACCTTGTTGACCTTTGATATGCCATAGTGGGTATTCCAATCATTTGTTCGCTTCAAAATATAAGGATAAAGTTCTTCTATATGAAGTCCTACATCTTTTGCTATCATATAATTATGAATTTTCTTTAGTAAGGGGATGATCCACCCAAAATATTATTTCTAATATGATTTCCAAAGACTATATTTCTCATCATCAACATCCTTTTAAATTGTTTTTTGGCTTATTAACCACACTAATTGGTGATTTGTTTTAGATGTTCTAATTGATAAAACAAGATGCATTCAATTTACATTAAAAATAACTTTTAAATATAAATTTTCTTACCCAATATAAAGCAATTCCATTTACCATATAATTTTATTAAATTGTAAAAATCATAATAAAGAACTCTTTATGCATGAATGGTTCTAACTACTCACCTGTTTTTGATCATATCTAATAAATTCTAAAATTCTTGTATTATTAAATCATGATCTAAATATGGATACTAATAATAGTGCATGTGATAAACTAGGATACACTCAATAGTTAATCAAGTATACTTAATGTACAAATAGAGACACACTTAACTATTCACAATAAGTAATAGCGGGAATGACCTCATTATGATTCTTTAGTTGCAATGGTCTCACTTGATATATGATAAATAATAGGGACAAACTCAACTATATAAGGTCATACACCATGAGTCGATAGGGATAAACACACTACCCAACATCATAGCTAAAAATAGGAACACACACTATTATTCACAATAATTATGATTATAGATACACAAAAGCAAATCACAAATAATTAGTAATACTAGGTCTTAGTAATTTACATCATAATTTGAATGGGGATTGTAGACACCAAAACAGCACCAATCCGATTATGTGACTACAAACACTGATCGCATTGACACACACAGCCTTCAAGGCAGCCCTCAGAGGTCAAACAGTGGTCCTAGCCACTTACACAATAGTTTTGGAAGGTACCAATCTGGTTACATGGCAGTGCTCTGGTTATTTCCTGTTTGCTTTCTTCGACCGTTTCGCCTTCCCTGGTGAGAAGGCCCAACTATCGAATGTATCCTCCAAGTCCAAATACTGCTTTTAACACTTAAACAAATGCTACACCTAAACAAATGCTACACTTAAACAAATAACTTAGGCAAATGCTGCATTGGCACCCAAAGGAAAGCCTTGGCTGAAGTGTCGCGATATCACGACGTCACGATATCGCGACACTTCAGCACCCAAAGGAAAGCCTTGGCCGAAGTGTCGTGATATCGTGACGTCGCGATATCGTGACATGAAAGGAAATGGGTCACGATATCGTGACACTTCGATGCCCAAAGGAAAGCCTTGGCCGAAGTGTCGCGATATCGCGACATCATGATATCGTGACACTTCGACGCCCAAAGGAAAGCCTTGGCCGAAGTGTCGTGATATCGCGACGTCACGATATCACGACACTTCGGCACCCAAAGGAAAGCCTTGGCCGAAGTGTCACGATATCGTGACACTTCGATGCCCAAAGGAAAGCCTTGGTCGAAGTGTCACGATATCGCGACATCGTGATATCGCGACACTTCGGCGCCCAAAGGAAAGCCTTGGCCGAAGTGTCGTGATATCGTGACACTTCGGCACCCAAAGGAAAGCCTTGGCCGAAGTGTCACGATATCGCGACGTCGTGATATCACGACAAACTTCGCATTTACGCCTAGGCAGAATTTAACCAATCGAAGGCGGACGTTGACCAATCAAAGGCGGAATTCAACCAATCAAAGGCAGACATTAAAACATTTAAAAGTGCCATTAAAACAATTTAAAGCAGACGTTAAACAAGTGGCAGCCGAGGACAGTCAATTATTGCCGCCTACTGTGCATGCGCGCGTAGGTGGGCAGATTGGCAGTTAGGGGACTGTCACAAGGGCAGTCATGTAAGCCCAAGTCAAGGAGGAGTCTCCTCCCTCTTGGGAAGGCATGGCCACCATGTGGCATCCCTGCGTGCCCTTCCAAAGAGACCCCATGGGTCTATAAAATGGTGGACTTTTCCCACCCAAAAGACAAGCTGGTAGACATTTCAAGCGACGAAGTGCTGCCAAATTAAAACACCCGATTGCACTCCTTTTCGATTCATCTCTTCTACACCCGTAATCTCTTTCGCAAGAGAGGTTATTGGTGGCTGTTAGAAGCATGGATCTGGACCTAAACCCAACATTTTACTACAGTAATCCATCAATTCGATGACACCACATTCTCTGAGATTTTAGGCCCATCCCTAGTGGATTGGCATCAAAGTCAAGTTTTAATGGTGGGCGGCCCGCCTGGGCACCCCACACGTTCTTAGTTTCAATTTAATTTATGTTGTTTAAATAGTTTACGCTTTATGTTCGAATATATCCTGTAGTTAACAGTGTTCGAATATATATTTTAGAAGACAGTTATCGAATATATCCTGCGATGCAATGAAATACTAACTTGCAGGTAACAACGATCAGATTCACCGACTGTTTTGCTGGCAGCAACTTTTTGGTGATGTTTTCGGGTCTCTGTCAGAGTTGCACGTATTTAATCAATCTTTTGCACGTATTTCTTATTGATTTCTAAAGTCAAACGTTCTATCCTTTTGTTACAGGTGCTACTAACGTCTCCGTGTTTCTTTGATCGTAGGAGAAGCAGCAAGTAAAGATTCATTATCGCAAGTGGTGGCAACACTCTGGCCCGCCCATTTTTAATGTGGGCATGCGGAAGGAGTATTGATCATGATTGTAACCAAGACATGCTAACACTCCTAGCCCCTAAAAAGGGAGGAGATGTATTGTAACCGAGTTTGGAATTAATATAAAAGGGTTGTGCTCCTGCTTTCTCTTTATATTTTGTCTCGATTCGATTACGTTTGTCCTATTTCATGCATCGAGTTAGTCTTTGTTTATATTGCATCTCAATACTGTTTTTCTTCCGGAATCTCATGCTTTCAGTGGCGATCACGGTGGGACCCTGTCCCCTATTTTTTTTAGATTCAAAAATTGATTGAAATTTATGTTTTTGTGCTTAAAGGTACCGGGCCGAATCAGAAACAGCCGATTTGGGCGAAAAAAATAGCCATTTTGGGCGGAAAAGACAGTCGATTTGAGCAAAAAAGAGGTAAGGTTCCAAAACTGTACTTGTCATTTTTTTTAATTTTTTTTTTTATTATTATTATTTTTTGTTTCTATTTTTCTGTCAACTTTTACTTGCTAGGGTGATTCCCATGCACACGAGGATAAGTCTTCTATGGTAGGTGTCATTAACAGGACAATCCCCCTTCCGTACCGCCTATGTTCCACGTACCATCTGCTCTCACGTACCTATAGTTTCCCTCTCGTAAGGGCGGGTATATAGAGAGGTTGGTATATCGGTCCGACAATGGTATATTGAAGGGGCGACCATTTATGGGAGTCATATGAGCCAACATTATGCATTTAAACGTTCTTCAAAACTTGCAAAAACAAAACAAAACATCAAAATGCACTAAACCAGCTTTAGGACACACTATTAATCCTTAAAAGAGATAATCACTGTTTGTGTATGTGTGTGTTCATTTCTGCTTAGTGTAACAAAAAGAAAAATCATCATAAACGAGATAAAAATCTGCTTAGCTAGTAGAGAAGCACCACAATGGTGTACACCCATAGCCAAGCCCAATCAAGGGCGGACGCTGTGGAAGGTACACAAAGAGAGGGCGTTGGTCGCCTTCGCTTTAGCCCTGAGGACTTGGCCATACCGCCTTGGCGGTCTGGCCTACAAGAGAGTCCACATCAGGCCACATCAAGAAGGAATTATTGGGACCCTCCTCTATGGAGTTTGCCCATTCAACACAGCCCCTTTCGGGAAGAAGCTTTACATGTAGATCTCAATGTAAATAGAAAACCGCCTTTTGAGGCTAGATCTGAGTGGCCACAGCATGATGAAGCGCTAGAGAGGCATAGTGTCCATGAGGAGAGACAACATGAATACGGTACCTCTCCTTTGCCTCCCATTAGAACAGAAAGACAAAACCCAGAGCGTAGGGCTCTTCACACAGGGCGAGCTAACTCCGCCCGCCCCTTTCACACCCATGAAAGGGAGTACGAGGAAGACCATCGCATTCCTCGAGGACAACATACAGCATGGGAGCCTTGCGTTTCTGCACCTGCTAGATATCATGATCACCCATCGAGGCCAGAGCCTCAAGTAAATGCCGCCTACCTCGACAGAGGGAAGCGACCCATTGAAATTTTAGATCATCAAGATCGAGGCAAACACATAGGAGAAACATTCAAGCCTCCTGAGCAAAAGAGGGCGGACCAAATTGACCCGACAGTCGCCAGACATGCCGCCCGCCAAGCCCGAATCATGCAGCTTGAGCAAGGTCATCAGGAGTTAGAGTACTTATACCGCCTTAATAAAGAGCGCATGCAACGCAAAGCGGATGAGTTGCGCTATAAACTACCTGAGAGGGTGCCAACCCCTCGCACCCAAAAAGTAGAACAATATGAGAGGCACAACCCTTTGGTGCAGGACAGGTCTCCGCGACCTCGTCAAGCTTTGCCTCCGAGACCTTATAGACCCGAGAGGGAGGCCACTCCCCGAAACAATGATGGGTACCCTCAGCGGGGACTCAATCAGGGTCATAGGTCTCGCCCAGAGACTCCTCAAGAAGTTTATGAGGAGTATGAACCAGAAATAGAACGGGCCGAAATGCCCCATCAAGGCGGGAGGGCTGCCATTCGGCCACCCCCCCATAGGCCTCCAGTCTCCCATAACTCACAACGGGAGCAAACAAAAGAGGAAGAAATAAAATCTTTCGATGCATACAAAGCGCTATTAGAGCATTTGGAGTCTGTGGAGACAAAAGCTTCTGGGCATCAAAAGCCCACGTTACGTCAACTCCGCAGTCATCCAGTGCATCCCTCAGTGCCCACACCTCTTTACCCCAAACATTTCAAGTTGCCTCAATTGGCAGTCTTTAAAGGTGAAGAGGATGCACAAGAACATGTCACAAGATTCCTGAGCCAATGCTTCGGCATTCAAGATAATGATGCATTGTTGCTTAGGACATTCATAACCACATTCGTAGGCCCTGCCTCGGATTGGTTCACACAGTTACCAAAACACAACATAAACAACCTAGATCAATTAGTAGATGCGTTTCTTGAACGCTTTGCCTTCAACACAAAGAAGAAGGCATCACTGAGTGATCTGGCCAGCCTCAGGCAATATGAGGAAGAGACAATGGCAGCATACGGGAATCGATGGAGGGCTTTGCTTTCTAAGCTACCCTACCTTCCCCCTATGTCTGACCTCACACAGATGTTTGCACGGAGTTGCTTAAAATCAATCTCTAGGCTATTGCTGCTACAGCAATACGCCAGCCTAGAAGAAGCTTTGGCGCAAGCCAGAGTTATAGAAGAGATCAAAATAGGTGAGGGCACAATCGCCAAGCCTAAAAAGAAAGAGTGGAACAAAACCACTAAGACCGGGACTACGCAATCACAACCCGCTGCGGTTAATCAAGTTGCGATAAATGTCCCCAAGCCTGTGCAAGAAATACAGCCCCAAAAGGCTAATTACTAGGCAGTGCCTCCTAGTTATGAAAGAGATAATAAAAAATAGGAGCAGAATCAGTAGCGTCGCCCTAGGCGACAATTCACCCCTTATGCGGAGTCCAGGGACTCCCTATTTGACCGCTTGTCAACGACAAATTTAGTCACCCTTCCAGAAATCCAAACTGTAGATCCTAACGCTCCCAAGCCTAAGGGATACAGAGAGGAATTATATTGTAGATTCCATAGGCGAAGGGGACATGACTTGAATGGATGTTGGAAATTCAAAGGATTAATCCAAGATTTGATCGATAATAAAACATTGGTCGTGGACAACCCCATAGCGCCAAATAATCAACAAATGGGGGTATTCAAGGACCCTTTGCCTGCCCACGAGGCACAGGAAAAACCTCTCCAGGTTAATGAGGTGCGACAGAATCTTCCCATGCAAGGATTTGTGGGAATGATCAGCATAGTGACCAGGAACAAAAAGTACCCAGGAGTTGCCCCCGAGGTAGCTACAAGGGAAGTTCCAACAACGTCGCAGCCTCAACAACGCCCTGTGCGCTTGCCTCCGCCTAGACCCGAGGTCACGATACGGACCAAACTCACGCAGAGTTTGTGGACCACATCGGCTAGGCTTTCCATTTACGAGCTTATTCAACAGTCAACACCCCATAGGGAAGCTCTCATGGAAATTTTAAAAGCCATCGAGTTATAGCCTCACGAAGCAAATTCTTTCAACAACTTCGTGGGACATGTGAAACGATGTACGGAGCCGGTCATTACCTTCAGAGAGGATGAAGTCAAAACAATATCGAATGACATGGCAGATCCACCCCTGCACGTTATCACGCGGGTCAACGGGATCCCGTACAAGAGAGTGTTGGTAGATACTGGCTCGTCCAGTAACATCATTACCACTGCAGCATTAAAACATCTGAAGCTGCCAGCCTCTCATATCACGGCTTCCACATACACACTATGAGCTTTCAACGATGCAATATGCTCGACAGTCGACATAGTTGTTCTACCTGTCCAGGTAGGACAAAAGACAATACCAACATTGTGCCATGTTTTGGAAGGCGAGATGGCTTATAACATACTGCTAGGGCGGCCATGGATCAGGGACATGAAGTGTGTCCCTTCGATCGCTCACCAGTGTCTAAAGTATGCATTTGAAGGAGAAGTACATGTAGTCCCGATGGACTTAGAACCCTTCAAGTATTGCAATGCGGTGCAATTAATGCCTCAATCGACCCTCCCTTCAACGCATTTGGATTTCCAGTTAAATCCATCTAAACAGGGTCCAATACCGTAGGCACCACTGGTGACCAAAACATCAAAATCCCAGCCAGGTGAGTCTTCATCATCTGCTCCTTCACTACCAATGCCACCTGTCATGGCTAAACAGAAGGACAAGGGAAAACAGATCCTGGAAGAGGCTCAACCCCTAGAAGAGGGGTTGCCAACAATATCAACAGTATCAACAGAAGAAACACCTAGCACAATGGAAGCTGAGACTCCTAACCCACCAA
The DNA here is from genome assembly GCA_028583015.1 of Wollemia nobilis. Taxonomy (NCBI): domain Eukaryota; kingdom Viridiplantae; phylum Streptophyta; class Pinopsida; order Araucariales; family Araucariaceae; genus Wollemia; species Wollemia nobilis. The sequence continues at coordinate 437,142 of JAQPPZ010001802.1, read as the reverse complement.
ACATGGAATGGACTCAAGAAGGACTCCCATTCCCTCCCTCCCAAGCATCAACAATCATTGTTGAAATGGCCAGTACAGGCCTGGGGAGTATCTAGTGCAGAATGTTGTGGCAACGCCCGCATTAGAATCAGTACAGGACATGGGGAGACCTCGCCTTCCCATAGGAACAGTTGTTCCTCTAGGTTACCCACCAAACCAGACAAATTTTGTGTATGGGGGCCTTGATCATGGTCTTGAACCATGCAAGCAAAAGGACGAAGACGAAGAGCCTTTTGCTGAAAATATCAACTATCTGTCAAACCCGGACTTCGCTCTAAGATATCTCGGCCAATGCAATTGGCATGGATACGGGCTAGGCAGATATGAGCAAGGGATGCGTGTCCTTTGCCAACCAAGATATCAGATGCCATATGATAAGTCGGGAGTAGGGTTCAACCACCCCCTACCCTTAGACATCTTGGTAGAAAACATGCAAGGCCTAGAAATAGGCAACAAGGGTGGATTGGCATCAGATCCTTATGCCAACCCAAATACAGAATATACATTGGGAGATTACCTCCCATGGTCAACAAACACCCTTGGCAACATCAATAATCCCTCTCCTTTGCTAGAGAGAGGTGAAAGTTCGGACACTAATCCCCAAAGAGAACATAAACGGTGTCCGGACATCTTTTTGAAGTTGTTCCCCTTAGAGGTTCCAGTTGAGTCAATACAATGTCAAGAGAATCAGGTCCCTCCACCAAGAGTGGAACAACCGCAATGGGACCAGATTAATTTGCTGGAACAAGGAGAACCCTCAATGTCGCAAATAGTTGCTGAAGAAAATGAACATTTTTGGATCTCCAAAAGTGATTCAGAAGATGAGACTGAGATGGACTATCTCAATCATGCACGATGGCACAATCGCCCTTTAACTCATGAAGATCTAATGGGACAATTAGGCATAAGGTTAGGGCATGAGTGGTATGTAGACCCAGCGGGGTGGGACCAAGTGTTGGATCCATGGCTCCAAATCTACGATGAGCACCGTCCACCCCGAGACCCTATCAGGACATCAGTGCCGAGAGAAGACCCTGTCCTCCTATTAGCACATAGGGCCGATCCGTTCATGCCCATTCCCCTAGAGCCAGATCCAGAGTATAGGGAGCATCCAGAATGTTCAAGGTATCATACCCATGGTAATGGAGACCAAATTCATTCCATCCACATGATCTCCATTGATTTGACCACACCCATCCGCAATCCGGCCGATCCAACACGGTCATTGCATCTAGACACAGATGCCATCGACTGGGATCGCGTCAATTCACCTTTATCACCATCAGAGTACTGGCCTTTCGGTGAAATGCCTCATTTTACCCCAGGGACAACTCAAGATATTTTTCAGGCTGAAGAGGGACCCGAGGTTCCAAACGCAGATCTAAACTCAGCTAATGATATCCATTTGATCCCGACTCCACATCAGTTGGAGGACGGATCCCACATGTCAGTCGAGGAGACGACTGACGTAGATATCGGCATAGATCCAATGAATCCATAGATTCTCAAGCTGGGGGTAAGTCTTTCCCCCGAAGAGCAAGCCGACTACATTGCCCTTCTCAAAGAGAAGAAGGAGGTTTTTGCATGGTCATACAAGGATATGCCAAGACTAGACCCATAGCTAGTCACGCATAATTTAACGCTTGATCCGACAATCAAGCCCGTAAAGCAAAAACTACGTAAGATGCACCCAACAGTGGCCTTGATGGTCAAAGATGAATTGCAAAAGCTGTTGGATGCACAGTTTGTCATCTACGTGGATTATCCGCCATGGCTGTCCAACATGGTTCCCATCAAGAAGCCCGACGGGAGGATTCGCATATGCACCAATTTTTGAGATCTAAACAAAGCGAGTCCTAAGGATGATTTCCCCTTGCCGAGCATCGACGCATTGGTAGACGCTACAGCAGGTCACGAAATGCTCTCCCTCATGGATGGTTTCTCAGGATACAATCAGATTCGTATCAATCCTGAAGACCAACTAAAAATGGCGTTCACAATGCCTTGGGGGACATTTTGTTATAAGGTCATGCCTTTTGGCCTTAAAAATGCTGGCGCCACCTACCAACGTGCCATGACGTACATCTTCCATGACTACATGCACAAAACTTTGGAAGATTACATGGATGATTTGTTAGCCAAGTCTCTTTTGCGCTCAAATCATATCGATGACTTAAGCAAGATCCTCGATCGCCTCATGGAGCATAAAGTTAGACTAAATCCCAAGAAGTGCGTATTTGGCGTCACATCTAGAAAACTCTTGGGTTTCATAGTCTCAAAGCGAGGAATCGAGGTGGACCCAAAGAAAGTCAAGGCAATCCTTGAAATGGTTCCCCCAACTACTATCAAGCAGCTCAAAAGTCTGCAGGGAAAGGTCACGTCGATTAAACGCTTTATAGCACAATTATCTGACAAGTGCCGACCCATGAACAAATTATTGCACAAGGGGGTTACATTTCATTGGGATGACGAGTGCCAGTCAGCCTTTGACGACATCAAACAATACCTAGCTTCGCCACCAGTATTGGCACCACCTAGACCAGGAGTGTCATTCTACTTATACATCTCAGCTACTGAGGTGGCACTGGGTGCCATGTTAGCCCAGAAGAATGAACTTCACAAGGAATAGGCTACTTACTATCTTAGCCGCACCTGGTCGGTTATGAACTTAACTATGCATACGTTGAGAAACTCTGCTTGGCAGTGGTGTTTGCTACCAAAAAGCTACGCCACTACATGCTGAGCAACACTACGTATGTTGTGTCTAAGGAGAATCCATTGCGATACATGATGAGTCATACTTATCATAGTAGTCGCACGACAAAATGGATCATGTTGTTGACAGAATTTGACATAGAGTTTATTGGACAAAAATCTATCAAAGGACAAGTCATAGCCGATCAACTAGCAGAGGCTCCTCTTGAAGACGATCAGCCTCTAGTCATAGAACTACCCGATGATGGGGTCTTCCATGTCTCAAAATCGCCAGATTCTGATGAGCCTGAGTCACAGGCCGACATAACCCTATTCTTCGATGGTTCTAAATGTGAGCAAGGTGGTGGCACAGGAATTGTATTCTTCACACCGTAGGGTGCTCCAATGCCCCTCGTCATTTAAATTAAACTTCCCGTGCACCAACAATAATGCAGAGTATGAAGCTTTGCTCCTAGGTCTTCAGACAACAATCGCCATGAACATCAAATGACTGAATATCTTTGGTGATTCACTGTTAATTGTCAATCAAGTCAAAGGGGTATATCAATGCAAATGCCCAGTCCTGCAGGCTTATAAAGCCCTTGTGGACAAATTCCTGGCAAAACTTGAGTGGTATGACATCGAGGCACTCCCTCGATCATCGAATCATTTTGCGGACACAATGGCCTCCTTGGGGTCACTAATTCCGCAAGACCTTTTCGGTGATATGACAACCATTCAAGTCAAAACCTTATCGCAATCCACGATGGAGCGTGCAAGCTCAGACTTGACGCCAGGAATCCACATGATCCAGATTGAACCATCCTCGGATAAGTTCTCTCGAATCCAAGATCATCTGAAATGCACCAACTGGGGGTCCTTGTTCTCCCCTACTCCCATTAATAGCAACACAACGCTATTCTTACAGGTTCTATCCCATTCAACGTTCGCTAGGGATGAACTTCAAGAGGGATTGGTTGTTCATACTGTCGAGGTTTCTGATCAACAGGATTGGTATTTACCCATTAGAGACTACCTCAAGTTAGGTAATCTCCCGCTTGGATTGACTCATGCCGCAAAATGAGCACTCAAGCAGAAAGCGGCTAAGTATGTCTTGATAGGAGACATTTTGTATCGTCGCAGCCTATGAAGGAATCCTCCTTCGTTGCTTGGACCAACAAGAGTCCACTTGGGCAGTCGCCCAAGCGCACTGATTGGTACATGTGGTGGCCACTTTAGTGGTATGGCCATCGCAAAGCGCATTCTTCGCATGGGCTATTATTGGCCATCTTTAGAGCGAGATTGTTGCGCATATGTCAAGAAGTGCGTGAAGTGTCAACATCATGCCAATTTGATGCACGTACCTTCCCAGGCCTTGCAGACAGTCCAATCTTCTTGGCCATTCTCATAGTGGGGCTTCGATCTAATTGGAAAGATCTCCCCTACGTCGTCAGGCCGTCACACGTTTATCATAACGGCCACAGAGTATTTTACCAAGTGGGTGGAAGCAATTCCGCTTACCTCTACGACAGGACCCCGCATTGTGGAGTTCATTTTGCATAACATCATATGTCATTTTGGTATTCCATCCAAAATAGTCTCGGATAATGGGACGCCTTTCAAGAACAAAGACGTGCGTGCTTTGACCACAAAGTACAAGATTCAGCACAGCTTTTTGACACCCTATTATCCGCAGGTGAATGGGCAAGCAGAGGCGTCAAACAAAATGCTAGTTGCCATCCTTAAAAATACCATCGCAGATAGTCATAAGGATTGGCACATTCAAATCCCACTTGCCCTATGGGCCTATCGCACTAGCATTCGGACACCCACTGGGGCCACTCCATTTTCGCTCGTGTATGGCTCCGAGGCAGTCATGCCTCTAGAGTTGGAGATTCCTTCCCTATGCATATCAATGCAGGAGTTCATCGATGATGACTCTGCACGGTAGGCCCGGTTAGACCAGCTTACGTTGCTTGATGAACGACGCGTTAATGCTCTTGAGCATTTACGTATTTATCAAGAGCGACTTAAGAAAGCTTACAACATGAAAGTTCACCTGAGGGACTTTCGGGTTGGTGATTTGGTTTTGAAGGAAAACCAACAGAACTCCAGTTTGCCATCCCACCTAAGGGACAAATTTGTGGCAAATTGGTTAGGTCCATATGTCATTGATAGCAAAATAGGACCCGAGACGTACCGGCTAGCTTCTCTTGATGGTATCAAGGAAATAGAACCCTTGAATATCAGTCATTTGCGACCATTTCATATCTAAGAGAGCCATATCCAAAAAATGCTCCAAGGATTCATCAAATCGCTTGGTCAAATCCCAAAAATGCTCCAAGGATTTATCGCAATCGCTTGGTCAAATCCCAAAAATGCTCCAAGGATTCATATAATCGCTTGGTCAAATCCCAAAAATGCTCCAAGGATTCTAATCGCTTGGTCAAATCCCAAAAATGCTCCAAGGATTCTAAAATCGCTTGGTCAATAATTAAACAAAAATGCTCCAAGGATTATATCGCTTGGTCAATCCCAAAAATGCTCCAAGGATTCTATAATCGCTTGGTCAATCCCAAAATGCTCCAAGGATTTCCACAATCGCTTGGTCAAAAATAAGAAAAGTTAAAATTCAAAAAAATCATCAAAAACAACAAAAAAAAATTTTTGCATCTCATTTCTAGGCATACTTAAATTCATCAATAGAGAGCTCTTCTCGCACCTCATCTTCATATTCACAAAAATCAATCCATCAAAAATACAAAAATACATAGCCGCATTAAAGCATTGCATCCATACATTGCATATTTGTGGTCGTACAGGTCAAAGGCACCATAGGCTGTAATTGCTCTGCTAGTCCATCTTGTTCCACACTGCTCCATTTTACAAAAACAACAAAAACACCATGCATTGCTTTTTACCACACTAGAGTCAGTGGTCTTTTAATGTATCAAGAGTTTTCGTGATTCAGTCATCATTTTGCTCTTTAGCTACGTAATGTACCGAGTCAGATAGATTTTACGAAGGTAGAGTTACACTTGAAATACGCCTTGTTACGTAACATCCCAACACAAATTAAAACACATAAAAATTCCCAAGTTGTGTGAACGAAAGATGAAACCTGCACAGTAATCCAGGTCACCATAAGTGAAACGGTTATCTTGCTCATCCCCCTGTGCGAATGGTTCCAGAATGCTGAGAATTGACAAAAGGACGAGCTCTTTCCTATCCATTCACCTCAATAAATAGTGGTTTTTACCACTACCAAATCCCAATCATAGTTGGTTCCCAAAGTTGTAAGGATTTGTACTACACGTCCCTGCCAAGGATGGGTAGTCATCCCCAAGACCCAAAAGGGATCAACGCCATTCACAAACAAAATTCCAACAAATCATCATCCTAACACTTTCCATTCACCTTTGGTCTCCAAGTTGTAAGGATTCGTACTATCCGCCCCTAACCAGGATGGGTAGTCATCCCCAAGGCCTAAAAGATCAATGCCCTTACTCCATAATCTCCATCACCCCCTTGGTTCCCAACGTCATAAGGATTCGTACTACACGTCCCTGCAAAGGATGCGTAGTCATCCCCAAGGCCACAAGGATCAAGGCCACTCACCAGCCCAAACTCACAATACTCAAAATACAAAATCAAATAACAGTGGTTATCACCACTATTCAAAATCCTCGCTCAAAAAGAATTAATAGAAAATAAACAGTGATTTTCATCACTATATAGACGAGCAACTTTCTAAATCATTCAGCCAACAAATATCCCGAACTTGAATCCCTAGAATTCTCAGCATTCGAAAACCATCTAGGTGATCCTCATTACAGGTTTGGTTGATAGCCTATCTGGCAATGGTGGTATCCTACCCGCATGACGATATGTCTGTCACATTCGCTTTGCATGTGCGTAGACCAATGTTTGCATAAGGATGAGCTAGCTTATGGTATCCTGGATAACACCGCAGATTAATCTAACTAAATACAACAAAGGAGTTAGTGGAGCTAATTAGGTGATCCTCAGGATAGGTTCGGTTGAAAGCCCATCTGGCACCGGCGGTATCCTGACAAATACCACATAAATGAACTCAATTGCACACACAGGGATGTGAAATAGCTTGGTCAAAAACAAGTCCGATTCATACCTTGTTCAAAAGTCTTGTAAGATAAAGTACAGTCATGGCTAGTAAGTTAAAACCGTCTGAGTCTCAGAAAACCTTAGCTACATTTCTAAACCAACTGCGCTACTTTTCATCCTTACAATACCATCAAAAAATACAAAAAAAGAAAAACCACATGTATACATACAAAGTCATGCATCACAACAATCGCCTAAAGACAAAATAACAGAGTTCTAAATAGTCTATGGTGCCATAGCCAAACATCACAAATTCTATCCATCCATTTCATTTCTGCATATCACATATAAATCAAAAACATTTGCATTCATCATAACATATGCATCCATCAAAATAAATCAACATACAACAATCGCATTTATCATACCATGTGCATACATCAATATAAAGTAGCATGCATCCATCAACATCAATCATTGTGCATAACATAAAATCATGACATATACACAAAGCAAGAAAATCAAAACAACAAAAACATCACAAAAATGCAACACAAAAACATAGCAATAAGCATTGCCGGACACAAGTGCTCTTGCACTTAACCTCTTGGCATAGAAAATCGATGTCGGGGCTCAAAATTGTCACTCTCCTACTTCCCCAAGAAGGCTACCATAGCCGGACCGCTCCACGGGAAGACGGGTTTTCGACGATTTCACCCCATTATGGCATCACCAAAAGGGTTAACACCCACCAAAAATAGGTCCAAATGTCGAGAAATTGCACATGCTTAATGGTAAACCATCTAAAGGCACCCTTGCACAAGTCATCTTGGGTCAAGCGACTCGTCGCTTTTCTCATGAAGGTCATTCCCTCATCGATTCGTCGCTTGAGGGGGTAGTCACACTTAGTCACCAATCAACAAGCACACACCCAATCAAAGCAATGACATGCATTCAAAGAATCATTGACAAAGACAATCACGCTCCTGCTTGGGGCAGTAAACAAGCAACAATCAAATTGATCAAACACTTGGCATTCCCGAAGCATGAACACAAGGTTCCCCTATGGACAAAAGGTTGCACCCTTTGCCTAATCATGACTGATCAATGTCCAAGCTCAAGTCACACCTCACCAAAATAGGTTAACACTTGAAATCAAATTCCTTAGCTCGTCAGAAGCAAGGATTCAAGAATGCATGCCCTTTCCATACTTGGGGCATCAAAAGTTGGTTAGGTTACCAAGAAACCCTAATCATTAGTGCTTTGGTTATCTATTTTTGCTCAAGACTGCGTCACCCATAGCGCTTCCCAAAAAGGGGCATCTATAGACACCAAAACAGCACCAATCCGATTATGTGACTACAAACACTGATCGCATTGACACACACAGCCTTCAAGGCAGCCCTCAGAGGTCAAACAGTGGTCCTAGCCACTTACACAACAGTTTTGGAAGGTACCAATCTGGTTACATGGCAGTGCTCTGGTTATTTCCCATTTGCTTTCTTCGACCATTTCGCCTTCCCTGGTGAGAAGGCCCAACTATCGAATGTATCCTCCAAGTCCAAATACTGCTTTTAACACTTAAACAAATGCTACACTTAAACAAATGCTACACCTAAACAAATGCTACACTTAAACAAATAACTTAGGCAAATGCTGCATTGGCGCCCAAAGGAAAGCCTTGGCCGAAGTGTCACGATATCACGACGTCGCGATATCGCGACACTTCGGCGCCCAAAGGAAAGCCTTGGCCGAAGTGTCGCGATATCGCGACGTCGCGATATCGCGACATCGTGATATCGCGACACTTCGATGCCCAAAGGAAAGCCTTGGCCGAAGTGTCACGATATCGCGACATCGCGATATCGCGACACTTCGACGCCCAAAGGAAAGCCTTGGCCGAAGTGTCGCGATATCGCGACGTCGCGATATCGCGACACTTCGGCGCCCAAAGGAAAGCCTTGGCCGAAGTGTCACGACATCACGATATCGCGACATCGCGATATCGCGACACTTCGGCGCCCAAAGGAAAGCCTTGGCCGAAGTGTCACGACGTCGCGATATCGTGACACTTCGGCGCCCAAAGGAAAGCCTTGGCCGAAGTGTCGCGATATCGCGACGTCGCGATATCGCGACGTCATGATATCGCGACAAACTTCGCATTTATGCCTGGGCAAAATTTAACCAATCAGAGGCGGACTTAACCAATCAAAGGCGGAATTCAACCAATCAAAGGTAGACATTAAAACATTTAAAAGTGCCATTAAAACAGTAGAAACCAAAATAGCACCAATCCGATTACGTGACTGCAAACACTGATTGCTTTGAAAAACACACCCCCCAGGGCAGCCCTTAGAGGTCAAACAGTGGTCTTAACCACTTTCATAGCAATTTTGTGAGGTCAAGAAGCAATTTGGCACACTTAGACACTTTTCCTAGTAATCATCTCACCCAGGGACAATTGCTAACTTGAAATCGTCTCACCCAGGGACGATTTCTGAAATCGTCCCTGGGTGAGATGATTTCCAAGTTTAACGGGCAAAAAGACAAATGAGGCCAAGTGGCAGCCCAGAACAGTCATTTGATGACTCCTGCCTTGCACGCGTGTGTGAGTGGGAAAATAGGTCGTTTGAGGACTGTCACAAGGGCAGTTATGAAAGCCCAAGTCAATGGAGGACTCCCCTCCCTCATGGGAAGACAAGACTGCCACATGGCGCCTATGACCAAAACATGGCATTTGTGCTTCCCTCCCAAAAGAGACCCCTTGGGTCTATAAAAGGTGGGACTTTTCTCACCCAAAAGATATAGGTTGAAGGATTTTTCAAGCAACGAAGTGCTGCCGAGTTGAAGACCCACTTGCATCCCTTTTGGTTCACCTTCCCACATCCACCAATCTCTTTTGCAAGGGAGGTTGTTGGGTGGATTTTGGAAGCTTGAATCGGACCTAAATCCAACACATGGACACCTGAATCAACCAATTCACCGACCCCCCCAATCCTAAGAGGTTTTGGGCCCATCCCTAGTGGATTGGCACCGGAATCAAGTGCCAACGGTGGGAGGCCCACTTGGGCACCCCCGCACTTTTCTTAAGTTTTATTTCAGAAGCATTCTAGTTTATTTTCTCATGCTGCATATTGTGTTTCCTGTTTGGTGAATTCATAGCTACAATTTCATAACCTTTGATCAGATTCTAGTATGTTTTGTGTCGTTTTGTAGTTTCACTAACTTGCAGGAGGCGATATCAAATTCCCGAGGGTAGAGGCCAAATTGGGAGAATCCGACCATCTGGGTCATCCCAAAATGGCCCCAATTACATAACCCCCCTATCTGCAGGTGTTTTGGAGACCTCGGGAGTCGACATTGGAGCGTGTCAGTTCAGCTTCCCCAACACAGAAGAAATCGTCCCACCCAGTGACGATTTACAGTCAGAAATCGTCCTACCCAGGGATGATTTCCAGTTGAAAGCAGATTGGCCGACTGTCTCAGTGGCAATGGCCTGTTGGTAACATTTTCTATCTTCTGGCAAGTTTTCAGGCTGTTTAGAATCATTTTGTTTACTGTTTTAGATAAATGTTTGCATGCATATTTCGTTAATTTTAAAGAACAAACACCTTTCATTTGCAGCAGGTGCTACTGACATCTTGGTTGTTTCTTTGTTCGTAGGAGAAGCAGCAGAGGTTAAGAACTCATCGACATCAGCGGCGACATCATCTTGGCTAGCCCATTGCAATCATGGGCATGTGGAAAGAGGAACATTGAGTGATTGTAATCGAATTCTTTTAACGCTCCTAGCCCCGAAAAGGGAGGAGACGTCATTGTAACAGAGATCAAGGGATATTAATGAAAGGGCTGTGTTTTCTCCATTTGCTTGTGTCTCTTCTAATGCGTTTCTTTTCCATTTCATGCACTTTACGTTTCTAGGACTTAAGCGCATTTGGTTTTGGTTATATTGCAATTAGTGTTTCCTTTGCCCGGAATCTCGTGCTTTCAGTGGCGATCACGGTGGGACCTGTTCCTTGTTTTTTTTTTAAGATCACAGAAAACTAATCGGGTTTTTGTGTTTTGTGTTTTACAGGTACATTTTTTTTTGCAGACTGTTAATCGTCTCTGACTGTTATGATTACTTTACTGGAAATCGTCCCACCCTGAGACGATTTTAAAATCGTCTCTACCAGGGACGATTTCTGTTCTGTAAATCGTCTCACCAGGGGATGATTTTTTGTCTGCAGATTTTCAGAGCAAAAATTTAGAATCAACTAGAGCAGGCAGAGAAGAGGTAGGGATTTTTATAATCTCTGTTAAAATTTATGTTTCTATTTCTGTTTCTTTAACTGTTTTCATTTTATCCTGCATTGCCTAAGGAAAATCATTCATGCTTGTTTCATTTTCGTTAAATAAAATGAACCTCACACACTCCACGCAACAATTTTAAACCAAGGAGCTGGTCGTAAGACCCCAGCCCTTGATCAAGACCATCGGTGGATTTCATCACCACCTTGGCTTGATTTGCATCCATTTCCCGATTGTCAACTGTTGTTAGGCGTAAATCCTGACGAAAGCAGACCGAGTGTCGTTGGGGTGATTCCCATGCACGCGAGGATAAGTTTTCTATGGTAGGTGCCATTAAAAGGATAATCCCCCTTCTGTACTACCTACGTACCATGTACCTTCTGCTCTCATGTACCTATAGTCTCCCTCTTGTAAGGGCGGGTATATAGAGAGGTTGGTATATCGGCCTGGTTGGTATATTGAAGGGGCTACCGTTTTGGGAGTTATATGAGCCGTCATAATGCATTTAAACGATCTTCAAAACCTACCAAAAACAAAACAAAACATCAAAATGCACTAAACCAGTTTAGGGCACACCAATAATCCTTAAAAGAGATAATCACGGTTTGCATATGTGTGTGTTCATTTCTGCTTAGTGTAGACAAAAAGAAAAATCATCATAAACAAAAGATAAAAATCTACGCATTTTGTCATTTTCTCCAAAAAGCTCCAAGGATTCCCGTAATCGCTTGGTCACTCCAAAATTCCCCAAAGGTGTCCATGAACCCTTTGGTCAACCCAAAATCACCCCAAATGTGCCCATAAGTGATGCAGGACCATCCAACAAAAAATGGGAAATCTTGTATTTTTCTCTAAATTTTAGTGCATCTTGCCGGGGCCATAACTTCTCAACCGTAGCTCCGTTTGACATGAAATTTTATAGGGAGTTGGTTGGGAGAATTTTAAAATTGTGTGCCCCAAAATTCCATCATCTAGTGCCCCAAAATCAGGTTTAAAATTGCGTGCCCATTTTTTTGCACTTTTTGAGCTGTTCGGATGTCAATATCTCCTAATGTATTTAGAGCTAGGACTTGAAACTTCATTTTTGTCTTATATACTATAAGAGGGATGCACAAACCAATTTTGGGCCCCATCTGACTCATTTTCAATTTTAGGGTTTTTTTAGAGAGACATCGTCATGGTGCTCACCCATAGCCAAGCCCAATCACGGGCGGAGGCTGTGGGGAATGTCCCAGGAGGCATGAGTCACCTTCGTTACAATCCCAAGGATTTTGTCATACCACCTTGGTGACCTAACACACAAGGTAGTCCCCTCCACACCTTAAAGGAAAGGGACTACAGGGACACCTCTTCGAGGGGCACTCCTGTTCAACATACCATTCAAAACAAACCCTCCCATGAGGGGTACATCCATAGGAGAGCTCCCTTAGAAGCTCGCTATGAGCGGTCATCACGCGATGAAGTGCTAGGTCAACATAGGGTTCGACGGGAGGAACCACATGATTACATTATCCCTCCTTCACCCCCTCTAGTTGTTAGGACTACAAAGAAAAATCCAGAGCACAAGGCTCCTCAGGCGGGGTGAACTAACTCTATCCATCCCTTTTTCACTTATGAAAGAGAGCAAGAGGAAGATCCCTACCTTCCTTGAGAGCAATATATAGTGCGGGAGCAATATGCCTCTCCACCTGCTATCTATCAGGACCACTCACTGAGGCCAAAGCCCTGAGGGAATGTCCCTACCCCCAACAAAGGGAGGTCACCTATAGAGATCTTGGATCACTACGATAGAAAATATCTAGGAGAGGCATCTAGGCCTTCTAGACATGATGCGATAGGACCAACCATCTTAGAGTCTGTCAAGCACATCGCACGTCAAATGCAATTCACGCAACTTGAGCTAGAGCGACTAGAGCGACTACATTTAGAGTAATTGTACTATATTAACAAAGAACACCTTCAGCGCCAGAAGGATGAGTTGTTCCAACACACTATGCAGGAGAGCCAACATGAAAGGGAGTACGAGGAAAATCATCGCATTCCTCGAGGACAAAAAATAGTGCGACCTCAAGTACATGTCGCCTACATCGACAGAGGGAAGCGACCCATTGAAATTTTAGATCATCAAGATCGAGGCCAACACATAAGAGAAACATTCGAGCCTCCTGAGAAAAATAGGGTAGACCGAACTGACCCGATAGTCGCCAGACATACCACCCATCAAGCCCAAATCATGCGGCTTGAACAAAGTCATCAGGAGATAGAGTATCAACATCTCTTGGATAGAGAGCGCATGCAACATGAAGCGGATGAGTTATGCATAGAGCAAGGTCATCAGGAGTTAGAAGACTTATACATGCAGTGCAAAGTAGATAAGTTGCGCTATAAACTACCTGAGGGGACTCCAACCCCTCACACACATAAGACAAAACATTATGAGAGGCACAACCCCTGGGTGCAAGACAGGTCATCGTGACCTCATCAAACGCTACCCCCAACACCTCCTAGATAGGAGCGGGAGGCTACTCTCTCGATTCCTGAAGCACCACCCTCGACGCCTCCTAGACATGAATGGGAGGCCTCTCCTATAACCAATGACGGGTGCCTTCCTCAGACATCCACCCAGGCTTATGAGCCACCCTTAGAAATTCATCAAGAAGTCTATAAGGAATTAGAGCAAGAAGAAGAGCGAGATGAAAATCCCCACCAAGGCATGGGGGATACTATCCAGCTACCCCTCCATAAGCCCCAAGTTCCTCAACAAGAACCAACCAAAGAGGAGGAACTCAAATCTCCCGATACATGCAAAGCACTAGAGCACTTAGAGTTGGTAGAGACCAAGATTTTGGAGCTCCCAAGGCCCAACTTACATAAGGCTCCTTTCGAAGAAGATCAACCTTTAACCGTAGGGCTACCTGATGATGCAGTCCTCCATGTCTCAGAATCTATAGATTTTGATGAGCTATACACATTGTCCGAAGGTGAGGATGAAACAGACATAGCACACAACAATCACATAAGATAGCATCGACATCCCATAAAAATTGAAGAAGCATGTCAACAGATAAACATAATACTAGGGCATGAGTGGCGCGTTAACCCACCACAGTGGGACCAAGCATTACATCCACCACGTTGGGCATACAAAGAGCAACTTCCACCAAGAGACATCATAGCAACATCAGTGCCACGGGCGGACCCTGTCCTCATCTTCATGCATAGGGATGATCCATTCATGCCCATACCTCTAGAGCCGGATCCGAAGTGCAAAGACCATCAAGCTGGGGGTACCTCTATCCCCTGAAGAACCATAATCCAAACCAAAAAGCTCCAAGGATTATCGCAATCCCTTGGTCACCCAAAAAGCTCCAAGTATTATCGCAATCACTTGGTCAAAACAAAAAAAAGCTCCAAGGATTATCACAATCTCTTGGTCACTCAAAAAGCTCCAAGGATTATCGCAATCTCTTGGTCACCCAAAAAGCTCCAAGGATTATCACAAATTCTTGGTCACCCAAAAAGCTCCAAGGATTTTCGTAATTTCTTGGTCAAAACCTAAAAATCTCCAAGGATTATCGCAATCACTTGGTCACCAAAAGGCTCCAATGATGTCCAAAAATACTTGGTAAAAAATCAAAACAACAAAAACAACAAATAAATGCAACACAAAAACAAAAAGCAATAAACATTGCCAGACACAAGTAGCTTGCACTTAACCTCTTGGCATAGAAAAACTGATGTTAGGGTCTACATTGTCACTATCCTACTCCCTAAGAAGGCTACCATAGCCAGACCGCTCCAAGGGAAATGGATTGTCGACAATTTCACCCCCAAATGGCATCACAAATGGGTCAAAGCCCACTAAAAAACAGCAAGAAAATCAAAACAACAAAAACATCAAATATCCACAAACAATAGCAATAAAAGTGTTGAACAAAGGCACATTTGTGCCTGACATGCAATGGCATAGCAAAACTGATGTTGGGGTTTACATTATCACTATACTACTCCCTAAGAAGGCTACCATAGCCGGACCGCTCCATGGGAAGACGGATTTTCGAAATTTTAATCCCCAAATGGTGTCACAAAAAAACAATCAAAAACAACAAAAATTTGCATCTCATTTCTAGGCATAATCAAATTCATCAATCGAGATCTCTTCTCACACCTCATATTCATATTCACAAAAATCAATCTATCAAAAATACAAAAATATGTAGCTGCATAAGCATTGCATCCATACATTGCATATTTGTGGTCGAACAGGTCAAAGGCACCATAGGCTGTAATTGCTCTGCTAGTCCATCTTATTCCACACTGTTCCATTGTACAAAAACAACAAAAACACCACGCATTGCTTTTACCACACTAGAGTCAATGGTCTGTTAATGTATCAAGATTTTCTGTGATTCAGTCATCATTTTACTCTTTAGCCATGTAATGTATCAAGTCAGACAGATTTTACGAAGGTAGAGTCATACTTGAAACAAACCTTGTTACGTAACATCCCAACACATATCAAGACACATAAAACAATTCCCAAGTTGTGTGAATGAAAGATGAAACCTGCAAAGTAATCCAGGTCACCAAAAGCAAAACGATTATCTTGCTCATCCCCCTATGCGAATGACCCCAAGAATGCTGAGAGTTGGCAAAAGGACAAGCATCCTCACTACCCAATTCCTTAAGAATCCCTAGTTCTCAATAATTGCAAAACATCAAACATCAAAATTTGACATCATACAGTGCACACATCAAAGGCGCAAGCAACAGTGATTCTCGTCACTCCATATCCCCAATCCCTTGCTCAAAAGAAAAACAAATCAAAATAAACAGTGATCTCATCACTACAAACGAGCAAGTATCCCAATATAATTGAAGAAAAAAAGGGAGTTGAACTTGAATCCCCGGAACTCTCAGCATTCTAACAGGTCATGAGGCAAGCCTCGCATGCGGTTTGTTTGATAGCCTATCGATGATCGGTGGTAAACCTCTCGCATGACAATATATCTGTCACATTAACTTGCGTACAGATCAATGTTTGCATGTGGATGAGCTAGCTTATGGCATCCTAGATAACACCACAGATTAATCTAACTAAATACAACAAAGGAGTTAATGGAGCTAATTAGGTGATCCTCAGTACAGGTTCGGTTGAAAGCCCACCTGGCACTGGCGGTATCCTGATAAATACCACATAAATGAACTCAATTGCACACACAGGGATGTGAAATAGCTTGGTCAAAAACAAGTCCGATTCATACCTTGTTCAAAAGTCTTGTAAGATAAAGTACAGTAATGGCTAGTGAGTTAAAAAAATTTTGAGTCTCAGAAAACCATAGCTACATTTCTAAACCAACTGCGCTGCTTTTCATCTTTGCAATACCATCAAAAAATACAAAAAAAAAAAAAAGCAAAACCACAAAAACAACAAAACAACAAAAACATCACAAAAATGCAACACAAAAACATAGCAATAAACATTGCCAGACACAAGTGCTCTTGCACTTAACCTCTTGGCATAGAAAAACTGATGTCAGGGTCTACATTGTCGCTATCCTACTCCCTAAGAAGGCTACCATAGCCAAACCACTCCACGGGAGGACGGATTGCCGACAATTTAATCACCAAATGGTGTCACAAAAACAACAAAAACAACAAAACATGCAACATAAAAACAAAGCAATAAACATTTCCGGACACAAGTGCTCTTCCACTTAAACTCCGGGCAAAGAATATCGATGTCGAGGTCCAAATTATCGCTCTCCTACTTCCCCAAGAAGGCTACAATAGCCGGACCACTCCACGGGAAGTTAGATTTTCGATGATTTCACCTCATTATGGCATCACCAAAAGGGTTAACACCCACCAAAAATAGGTCAAAATGTTGGAAAAATTACACACGCTTAACGGTAAACCCTCTAAATGCACCCTTGCACAAGTCATCTTGGGTCAAGCGACTCGTCGCTTCTCTCACGAAGGTCATTCCCTCATCGATTCGTCGCTTGAGGGGGTAGTCACACTTAGTCACCAACCAACAATCACACACCCAATTAAGGAAAACGACATGCATTCAAAGAATCATTGAAAAATACAATCACGCTCCTTCTTGGGGCAGTAAACAAGCAATAATCAAATCAATCAAACACTTGGCATTTCGTGAATCATGAACACAAGGTTCCCCCTGAGGATAAAAATGCCCTTTGCCTGTTCATGACTGATCAATGTCTAAGTTCAAGTCACACCTCACCAAAAAAGGTTAATACTTGAAATCAAATTCCTTAGCTCGTCAGAAGCAAGGATTCAAGAATGCATGCCCTTTCCATACTTGGGGCATCAAAAGTTGGATAGGTTACCAAGAAACCCTAATCATTAGTGCTTTGGTTATCTATTTTTGCTCAGCACTGCATCACCCGCAGTGCTTCCCAAAAAGGGGCATCTATAGACACCAAAACAGCACCAATCCGATTATGTGACCGCAAACACTGATCGCTTTGACAAACATAGCCCCCAAGGCAGCCCTTAGATGTCAAACAGTGGTCTTAACCACTTTCATAGCAATTTTGTGAGGTCAAGAAGCAATTTGGCACACTTAGACACTTTGCCTAGTAATCGTCTCACCCAGGGACGATTTCTGAAATCGTCCCTGGGTGAGACGATTTCCAAGTTTAACGGGCAAAAAGACAAATGAGGCCAAGTGGCAGCCCGAACAGTCGGCTTGATGACTCTCGCCTCGCACGCGTGTGTGAGTGGGCAAATAGGCCGTTTGAGGACTCGTCACAAGGGCGATTATGAAAGCCCAAGTCAATGGAGGACTCCCCTCCCTCATGGGAAGACAAGATCGCCACATGGCACCTATGACCAACACATGGCATTTGTGCTTCCCTCCCAAAAGAGACCCCTTGGGTCTATAAAAGGTGGGACTTTTTTCACCCAAAAGATACAGGTTGAAGGAGTTTTCAAGCAATGAAGTGCTGCTGAGTTGAAGACCCACTTGCATCCCTTTTGGTTCACCTTCCCACATCCACCAATCTCTTTTGCAAGGGAGGTTGTTGGGTGGATTTTGGAAGCTTGAATCGGACCTAAATCCAACATATGGACACCTGAATCAACCAATTCGCTGACCCCCCCAATCCTAAGAGGTTTTGGGCCCATCCCTAGTGGATTGGCGCCGAAATCAAGTGCCAACGGTGGGAGGCCCACTTGGGCACCCCCACACTTTTCTTAAGTTTTATTTCAGAAGCATTCTAGTTTATTTTCTCATGTTGCATATTGTTTTTCCTATTTGGTGAATTCATAGCTGCAATTTCGTAACCTTTGATCAGATTCTAGTATGTTTTGTGTCGTTTTGTAGTTTCACTAACTTGCAGGAGGCGATATCAAATTCCCGAGGGTAGAGGCCAAATTGGGAGAATCCGACCATATGGGTCATCCCAAAATGGCCCCAATTACATAACCCCCTATCTGTAGGTGTTTTGGAGACCTCGGGAGTCGACATTGGAGCGTGTCAGTTTGGCTTCCCCAACACGGAAGAAATCGTCCCACCCAGGGACGATTTACGATCTAAATCGTCCTACCCGGGGATGATTTCCAGTTGAAAGCATATTGACCGACTGTCTCAGTGGCAATGGCCTGTTGGTAACATTTTCTATCTTCTGGCAAGTTTTCAGGCTGTTTAGAATCATTTTGTTTACTGTTTTGGATAAATGTTTGCATGCATATTTCGTTAATTTTAAAGAACAAACACCTTTCATTTGCAGCAGGTGCTACTGACATCTTGGTTGTTTCTTTGTTCACAGGAGAAGCAGCAGAGGTTAAGAACTCATCAAAATCTGCGGCGGCATCATCTTGGCCCGCCCATTGCAATCGTGGGCACGCAGAAAGAGGAACTTTGAGTGATTGTAATCGAATTCTTTTAACGCTCCTAGCCCTCGAAAATGGAGGAGACGTCATTGTAACAGAGATCAAGGGATATTAATGAAAGGGTTGTGTTTTCTCCATTTGCTTGTGTCTCTTCTAATGTGTTTCTTTTCCATTTCATGCACTTTACGTTTCTAGGACTTAAGTGCATTTGGTTTTGGTTATATTTCAATTAGTGTTTCCTTTGCCCGGAATCTCGTGCTTTCAAAAACAATTTAAAGTGGACGTTAAACAAGTTGCAGTCGAGGACAGTCAGTTATTGCCGCCTGTTGTGCATGTGCGTGTAGGTGGGTAGATTGGCAGTTAGGGGACTGTCACAAGGGGAGTCATGTAAGCCCAAGTCAAGGAGGAGTCTCCTCCCTCTTGGGAAGGCATGGCCGCCACGTGGCATCCCTGCATGCCCTTCCAAAGAGACCCCATGGGTCTATAAAATGGTGGAATTTTCCCACCCAAAAGACAAGATGGTAGACATTTCAAGTGATGAAGTCCTGCCAAATTAAAACACCCAATTGCACTCCTTTTCAATTCATCTCTTCTACACCCGTAATATCTTTCGCAAGAGAGGTTATTGGTGGCTGTTAGAAGCGTGGATCTGGACCTAAACCCAACATTTTACTACAGTAATCCATCAATTCGATGACACCACATTCTCTAAGATTTTAGGCCCATCGCTAGTGGATTGGCATCAAAGTCAAGTTTTAACGGTGGGCGGCCCGCCAGGGCACCCCTCACGTTCTTAGTTTCAATTTAATTTATGTTGTTTAAATAGTTTATGCTTTATGTTCAAATATATCCTGCAGTTAACAGTGTTCGAATATATATTTCAGAAGACAGTTATCGAATATATCCTGCGATGCAATGAAATACTAACTTGTAGGTAACAACGATCAGATTCATCGACTTTTTTGCTGGCAGCAACTTTTTGGTGACGTTTTCGGGTCTCTGTCAGAGTTGCACGTATTTAATCAATATTTTGCACATATTTCTTATTGATTTCTAAAGTCAAACAGTCTATCCTTTTGTTACAGGTGCTACTAATGTCTCCGTGTTTCTTTGATCATAGGAGAAGCAGCAAGTAAAGATTCATTATCGCAAGTGGCGGCAACACTCTAGCCTGCCCATTTTTAATGTGGGCATGCGAAAGAAGGAGTATTGATCACGATTGTAACCAAGACATGCTAACACTCCTAGCCCCTGAAAAGGGAGGAGATGTATTGTAACCAAGTTTGGAATTAATATAAAAGGGTTGTGCTCCTGCTTTCTCTTTATATTTTGTCTCGATTTGATTACGTTTGTCCTATTTCATGCATCGAGTTAGTCTTTGTTTATATTGCATCTCAATACTGTTTTTCTTCCGGAATCTCATGCTTTCAGGGAAAAAATCAATCATTCATATTAAGTGTAGAATGGGCATTCACTTAGTACATAAAACATAATTTGAATAAGAATTATGACCCCTCTGAATGTCCCCTTATGAATAGGAATACACACAACCATTCAAAAGGATCAATTTTAGATCAATTTAATAGATATATTCCTTGTAACTATCCTCATATGGAGGGTATTTTTCATCTGTTGTAATATTATATTCCTTTTTGGTGATATTAATGGTTTATCGTCATTTTTGTCTTGAACATCACTCATTGTATTCATGCTAATCACCTCTTTATTTCTCTTGTACATATTAGCCTTTTTCATTAGAATACATTGCTTCCTATGATATGCAATGTATTCAAATTTTCTTTGTTTGGTAGCATGATGTGTCATTAATGAAAATAATTAAATTCTAAGTACCTTATGTAGGGATTCCTAGTCCTTCTTGTTAGCCTCCATTTCTAGCCCATTATAATCTATATATGAAGAGCCATTACATTTAATAATTTATTTTTCATATTTAAGCTAGTTTATCTCAAGTAAAAAAACATGTTGCTTTAAATCATTAGTGTCTTGTCTTTGAGTATATGGGATTCTTCCCCTTTAATAAAAATAATAAAGGTTTTGGGTACAACCAATGACGCACCTTTATGATAGTAATAGAATAACTAATTTCAATACAAAAATAGACACATAAACACAAATATCTATAGGTATACTAACTAATATTTTTTGTGATAAACATAAAGTGGTTGTAAACCTTGATTTGACACATAACTTAACTATTGGTACACTTGACTAATATTTTTAACTTTATAATTATAATATTAAAAATTATTATCTCTATATCATCAACTTCCTTTCTTTTTACATCATTTTCTTGACAAAAGTGGAACCCCTTTTGATTCATTTGATAAATTTGATGCAATTTTTTACCTTCATATCTATTATGGTGGGAATACAAGCTCAAACATCGAATATGTAATAATTTTTCTCAAATCATACAAAAATTTTATTTTGTAGTTTCCAAATGGTCTTGGGCCATCTTTTCATCTCATTATAGAATACAATCCCAAAATTAATGAAATCCATCATGAGGAAGTGATTTTTATTTATCCAAAACCACCTATAAAGCCTTTTCTCCTTCAACTATTCTTCTCATCGAGCAAAGTGAAGAAATTTTGCATTTTTGTGTTCTAGATAATGTCTTGATTATGAAAATTCTCTTGAAGATATATTACAAGCATGTCAAGATCATAATAATCGGGATAAAAGCTATTGAATTGACCTACAATGAATGATATTATCAAAAGCCTTATGTAATTAAAGAGGTATATATATCTACTCTAATATTAAAATATAAATGCAAATATATATAGCTAAAGGTTTGTATAATATAAATATTTTATTTTCTAAGCAATAGTGTGATGTTCATATAGATATATGAACTAATCACCAGTACTATTATCTAAACTATACTGCTAAGGCTTTAGAGATATGGTTAATTTATGATTTCAAAGTTACATTTAATAACCTTTTCTCGAACTCCAATGGATTGGATGCATTATAATGGTATAATAGTAGATTATCCTTCACAAACATGTAGATTATAAATGACAAACACATTGCTATTAAATATTCCATGACCATATTCAATTATAATTTTTTTACACATGAACTTGTCCTCTCTATCTCTCACTATCTCACTCTCTCTCAAAGATGTTAAATGTAATAGAGACAAATGATAGTTGAGTGCTCCCATTGAAAAATAAAATTTAAATGGGAATGTTGACTAATGAATCAAATCTCAACCATAAATAACACCTTCCCTTTCAAGAATTCGATTCATTACTTCTTCTTTTAATTCAATAAAATATTTGGTATTTCAAGAATTAGGATTGGAAATCTGCAATTTATTTTTCACAAAGTACCAATCCTTGCATTCTCTTGTTCACCAATGCATAGTAAGGATCCCAAATCATGTTCAATCATATTAAAGTATTCTCTAATAATCTAGGTTTTAGGAGGAAGAGATAAAATAATCTACTACTAGATTTCAAATTTGCTTGAAGTATCATTGAGGGTGTAGATATTGAGAATGCCTATGGGCTGACCTATAAGCTCAAGAATGATCCAAATTGCATGAGATACCAATTCTATTATTCAAGTCATAAAGTTAGAGTGGTAGGAATTCAACATATTATTTATTACTCCTCTTATAAGAGTATGATAGGTGGAGTAAAAGTGGACCTAGGTGCAAATGATCTAATAAGTACTATGTAGGATAAATTTTATTACCTTGACTTCTTGAAGTTAGAAAATATTGATAGCACCAAATCTCTAAGAGATATTAAAAATAATTTGGTTGACCAAGCACTTTCTAATTATGTCTATCATACCATGAAAAAAATACTTCACAAGAAATGATCAAGGAGAATAACTTGTTATACTTCCTTAGTATCCTTAAAGTCTATGCGACATTCAAACACTTTTGAGATAAGATGATGATGATTATTGTATATGAAGTTGACTTGCATTCTCTTTTCCAATGGATCTCCTAAGTGTTCCTTAATAGCACTCCAAGATCAGTGAGTTACCCTTGTGGGAAAGCTACTTGGAGGTATTGAGGGTGAAGAGAGAGCGGGGATTGGAAAGGAGATGATGGCACACAATTAGTAGCTAGTAGTATTAAGAACATGAGGTTATGAGGGAATAAAAATATCAACTATAGGGATGGATATAGGAGTGGTAATGTTGAAAATAGGACAAGAAAAATATACAACTAAAATAATGGGAGGTGAGGGTTTGCATGAGGTCTTCCTAGGTCTAAAGGATAAACATTTTTTTTTTTTTGTTCATCACTGTTATCTATTTTTTTGACCCATTAACATATGGTGTCATTGGTGCAATAGGAGTAGATGTCAAAGGGTACTTGGAATTGAAATGTTCCTCTATAATAGGATAATAGTTAATTTTATGAGTTTCAAAGTGACATCTATAACATGTATTTTGAATGTTAATATAAACCACATTATGCTGGAAATGGATGTCTTTGACTTAGATGTGAATACACTCTTTGAGGTCCTTAGGAAGGCCAATATCAACACACAAATGCTTGAAAGGGTGGACGACATAGAAATTTTGTTGTTCTATTAAAATAAATTTGCCAAGGCGAATGGCATGTTATTGTAGAAAAGGCCATCGTAGAAGAGGAAAACTAGATAATTCTACCCACACTCACATTATCAAGGAGACATTAAAAAGATAATATAATTATGGTATAATGGTTAAAGAAAAAAAAGGATCTTCCTAGTAACCTGAGGCATCTATTAGCATAACCATAGCATTGGCATGTTGAAGGTTAGTAAAGCAAGTGGAAAAACCTCTTAGTGAGGTTTTGTATATGTTCCACTTTAGTACCTTGGGTATGTTAGAATTTCTATAGTAATTCTATATTATTACTTTATTTAAATTGTTAGGGTAGTTAGTTAACTACCTAGGTTAGTTACGCTATTGTTAGCGTATATAATATTTGGTCTATATTGTTATTTTATTTTAGACCTAAGTTGTTGATTAGATCCTATGGTTATGAGCTAATCTGGGCTCTAAATTGTATTATTTATATTGTTTCTAATCAATGGAAATATAGTTCGTTTTGTTCAACATGGCATCAGAGCCAGAAGTCTGAGAGAGGAGGCGGAAATAATTTTTTGTAGAGCTGGTCTGAGAGAGGAAGCTTGTGGCAAACAAAAAATACTTTTTAAAAATATATATATATTTTTTTCAAGTGCTGCAGCACCCAGGCCGCAACACTGAGGCCGCAGCATTTTTTTTCCCTCCCTGTGCACGCACTCCCACGCACATTTTTTTTTGTGTTTTTTTTCCCTCCCCGGCATGCCCTCCCATGCATGTTTTTCCATGCGTATTTTCCACCCCCCCCACATCCACATCGCATGACTCCCACATGACGTCGTGGACTACCCCCCCATGTCATGAGACTCCCGCACGACATCGTCGCAGCCCCCCCACATCCACATTGCACAACTCCCGTGCGACGTCAAGGACTACCCCCCCCTACTCATCGCCACTACAACAGAGGCAGCCATGGCCCCTGCCACCACCTGTAGCAAAGGCAGTCGCGGCCCGCTGCCACTGCCAGTAGCGAAGGAACTCGCAGCCACATGGCCGCGAGGCAGACGGGCCTGATAGGACCCTCCTCAAATAGGAGGGGGCCCCTAATCCTGTCGGATCAACCCGCTAGTCCACCTAGTGGTGGACTGAGTGGTAGGGCTCAGGGAGCCCTCAGGTCACGGGTTCCAATCCCGCCGACCCCCCCTCTTGAAAAAAAAGGTAAAAAAAAAATTTCTAAAGTTTTTTTTTAATTATTTTTTTTAGTTAAAATTAAAATTTTGATTTTAATTTATTTTACATAGTTTTTAAGCTATATAAATTAAAATTTGATTTTAATTTATTTTTTAATAGTTAAATTAAAATTAATTTTTTTTTAACGGTTTTTTCAAAATCAAAGGGGGAAAGTGAGTAATTTTTTGAAAAGCAAATTTGGCATTATTGTAAAGGTGCATTTTCGGCTACGCCCGACACCTAGTGGGTCATTCCTGTGGGCACTTTTTATGTTGTAGGTTGCATTTTTTTTTGTTTTGCACTACTTCATTAAAAGTTAAAAAAAAAAATCAAATTCACTCCCTAAGTCCCCAGAATAATTAAAACCCATCCGTGCAATTTATTGCACTGCAGCGTTCGGTATTTGTGATACCTCTGGCCAGCACTTACAGGTAAAGTTGTCATGATTGCGCTACTGTATCCACCGCCTAATATAGCTACCAAAATGACATCTGAGCTTGTTCTCTATAAATCGTCGGGGAGAGATAAGTTTGCCATTTTGCATTTTTTTACTCCATCCATTACCCTAATAGTTCTTGTGTTTAGGCATAAATCCTGACGAAAGTTTTGAAATCCAAAGTGTTTAGGGGAAGTTACGCCCCACGCATGAGGATTGTAGACTTTCTATGGTAGGTGCCATCAACAAGACTATTCCCTTTCAGTACTGCTTAAGTACCATGTATCGTATGATCTCTAAAAATTACCTATAGTTTCCCTCACGTAAGGGCGGGTGATTTTTTTTTATCTTTCTAAATACCTATAGTTTCCCTCATGTAAGGGCAGGTATTTTGTACGGTATAACGGCCTAGCAAAAGGTATATCGAAAGGGGGACCAATTGGTGTTATAAAGAACCTTCACCATGTCTACAAAATTAATGATTGATTCTCATCAGTTGTTGAAAGGTCCGAATTACACACCATGGAAAAACAAGATGAAGGCAATCCTAGCAATTGATGACTTATGGGATGTTGTATCTGGAGCAACAACAAGACCTTCATCTAATGCTAGTGCTACAGCTCCATCTACTACTCAAAAAGACTTTGACAAGAAAGACAACAAAGCAAAAGTGCTCATTTTGCTTGCTATGTCTAATGAAGTTCAACCCCATATTGCTAACTGTGAATATAGTAAAGAGGCATGGGATGCCCTTAATACTATATATGAGGGAAATAATGATTCCACTATTCTATTTCTTCAATATCAATTACATAGTCTATGCATGAAGCAGGGGGAGATAGTTAAATTTTTTCTTTGTAGAGTGTTTGAATTGAAAGAAAAGTTGAATTCTTTGGGAGAACCAGTTGATGACAAGCTCCTTACCTCAATTGTATTGCGAGATTTACCTTATTCTTATCAAGTGTTGATCACTTCCCTTCAGGTATCACAATAGAAAGTTACTTTTGTAGATTTGGTTAATATGCTTCAAGAGGAGGAGGCATGCCAACTACAGTGAGATGATTCTTCTAACACTGCCCTCTACATCAATAGGAAAGGGCAGAACCGAAAGAAGGGTAATTTTTAGAAGGGAGGGAATTCACAAAAGGATTCAAAAGGGAAACAAACTCAACAACCTCAATAGAAAAAGAGATATTGCAAGATATGTGACAAAGAAGGTCATGATACAAATAGATGTTGGCATAAGAATAAACAATCAAAATAGAAAGGCCGGAACAAACCACAAAAGAACAAACAACAAGTGAATGTTGTTGTTGAAGAATATGACATGGATTCTAAGAGAGCCCACAAATTTCTCATGACTGCCACAGTGTCCAAGTAGATAGATCCTATATGGTATGTTGATTCTGGAGCCAGTAAGCACATGACTGGTGACAAATCATGGTTTGAGTCTTTTGAGGCCAAAGAGGGCAAACCGTTCACTATTGCTAATGATAAAACCTACAAGTTTTAGGGAGAAGGAATGGTCTCTGTCACTCTTCCTGATGGCAAGTGCCAGATTGAGAAATTCCTCTATGTTCCAGGACTGGCAAACAACTTATTGTCAGTGACACAAATTCTGGATAAAAATATGGTTGTAAATTTTAGTGTTGATGGGGGCAAGAAGTGTTGTTCTATCACTAGGAGAGGTTAGAACATTACAACCGCTTCATATAAGCATGACTTATTTTCCCTAGATACTATCTCTTCTCCAGATGTAGCCATGATTGCTTCTACAAAGGAGGCAACTTCCCTATGGCACAAGAGATATGGAAATTTGAGTTCTAGTTACTTACTTGAGTTAAGTAAGTATGAAATGGTAAAGGGTCTTCCTTCCCTTTCTACCACTTTACCAGTTTGCTCTGACTGCTTGGTAGGAAAGCATCATAGAGTGCCTTTTGAAAAGAGCTCTACAAGAGCAAAGAAACCTCTGGAGTTGGTTCACACCGATTTGTGCGGTCCCTTCACTCCCAATAGTTGTGGGGGTAAGAGGTATTTTTAGTTATTCATGGATGATTACTCATGAAAGATGTGGGTATTATTTCTTCAACTAAAATCTGAAGCATTTGGCTTTTTTCAGCAATTCAAGAAATCTATTGAAAAGGAGTCAGGAATTCTATAAAGATCCTCCACTCAGATCGTGGGGGGGGATTTAACCTCTAAAGAATTCATTAAGTTCTTGAAATAAAATGGGATCACACGACAGTTAACTACTGCTTATACTCCTCAACAAAATGGAGTTTCTAAAAGGAGGAATCATTCCATCATGGAAATGGTTCGTTGCATGCTCACAGGAGCTAGTCTTGAGCAACTATATTGGGCAGAATCTATCACCATAGTAGTATATCTATTGAATAGGGCACCCACAAAGGCCCTACAAGGAATGACTCCACAGGAATCATGGAGTGGTAGGAAACCCTCCATTTATCATCTATGCATTTTTGGATGTAAAGCTTTCATGCACATACCAAAATAGAAAAGGAAGAAGCTAGATGAGAATACATTGAAGTGTATTCTTCTTGGGTATGATGAGCACTCTAAGGGTTATCGTTTGATTGATCCCTTGACCAAGAAGATACACATTAGTAGAGATGTAGTTTTTGATGAGGCTTTCACATCAAAAAACACATCAGATGTATACCTAGACCTTGTGGAAACTAAGGTTGATAAATCTCCTTCATCAAAGGTTGGAGGTCCTTCTTCATCTTCTTCAACACCTCAGAAGAAGAATCCAAAGTGGTATACAAATACAATAAAAGAATCTAAGCTATCCACTCCACCATATTTGACATTGGATAGGCCTCATACTCGCAACATGGCTTGATAGGAGAAAGATGCAATAGAGAATACTGGGGTTGATGATCTCTGTCAATATTTTGAGGAACTTTCGATAGATTCAAAGAGAGATACAGAAGATATGGATATTGATAATGATAGGGTGTTTATGTCTTCAATAGACGATCTTGAACTCGCATCAGTGCAAGATTCTCTTGGTGATCCTTAGTGGAAGGCCAATATGGATGCAGAGTATAAGTCTTTGATGAAAAACAAAACTTGGAAGCTTGTCGATCTGCCATATGGAAATAATCCCATAGGTTGCAAATGGGTGTATAAAGTTAAGTATAAGGCATATGGGACAATAGATAAGCATAAGGCCCGACTTGTTGCAAAGGGCTATGCTCAAATAGAAGGCATTGACTATGAGGAAAATTTTGCACCTACTGCTCGGATGAAAACCATTCGAGTTCTTTGTGCTATGGCAACACAATATGGGTGGAAAGTACACCAAATGGATGTCAAGAGTGCTTTTCTAAATGATGATCTCCAAGAAGAAGTCTACATGACTCAACCGAAAGGATTTGAAGTGGAAGGCCAACAACATAAAGTTTACAAATTGGTAAAATCCTTATATGGTTTGAAACAGGCCCCTCGGGCTTGGTATATAAAAATGGATAATCACCTTCTGCAGCATGGATTTAAGAGATGTCCGTCAGATGCAAACCTCTATTTTAAGAAATAAGGTTCTGAAATAGTGTTGCTTGTACTCTATGTTGATGATCTGCTCATTATAGGGAGTTTAGAAAATATGATTTCTACTGTCAAAAGAGACTTGTGTCAATCTCTTGAGATGTCAGATCTCAAAATTCTCCATTATTGTCTTGGTCTAGAAGTTAGACAGAAGGAGCACTACATCAAAGTGTCTCAAAAAAATATGCCAAGACCCTGTTGGAAAAATATCGCATGACTGATTGCAATCTAATGTAAACTCTGATGGAAATAGGAATTTAGTTATCATGATATGATGATTCAACTTAGGTAGATGGTACTCTCTATCGACATTTGATTGGGAGTCTCATATATCTGACCAACACTAGGCCATATATCGTATTTTTTGTCAACTATATTTCGAGGTTCATGCAGGAGCCTAAGACTACACACTAGAAAGTAGCAAAGCGAGTTCTTCACTATGTCTGTGGCTTAATGGAATATGGCCTAGAATATAAGAGGAACAACAAATTCTTCTTACAGGGATACATGAACTCCGACTATGCCGGATCATATGATGATCGTAAATCAACTTCAAGATATTTGTTTCATCTTGGATCTGGTCCTGTCTCTTGGCATAGCAAGAAGCAATAGGTGGTTGCTATTTCATCAACAGAGGCAGAATATCGCACCGCACGTGAAGCTATGTGCGAAGTGATATGGTTGCATCGCATCCTAACAAGTATGGGTCTTCCATCAAAATATCCAATACACTTGTTCTACGACAACATGGGTGTTTTGAATCTTGTCAAGAATCCAGTACATCATGAAAGAACCAAGCACATTGACACACAATGTCACTTCATTCGAGATGAAGTTCCAAGGCATCGAATTCAGCTTCAGTACATTCCCACCGATGCTCAAGTTGTAGACATTTTCACTAAGGCACTTGCACGTGTCAAATTTGAATTGTTTCGTAGCTCTCTTTGTATTGCCAAATGATGTAATCAGGGGGGATGTTAGTACAACTAGTAGTTCTTCAATTACATAAATAATGTAATAAGGGGGGATGTTAGAATTTCTATAGTAATTCTATATTATTACTTTATTTAAATTGTTAGGGTAGTTAGTTAACTACCTAGGTTAGTTACGCTATTGTTAGCATATATAATATTTGGTCTATATTGTTATTTTATTTTAGACCTAAGTTGTTGATTAGATCCTATGGTTACGAGCTAATCTGGGCTCTAAATTGTATTATTTATATTGTTTCTAATCAATGGAAATATAGTTCGTTTTTTTCAACAGGGGATGCCATGCATTGTGTATCTAATAATGGATAAGGGTGATATCAAGTATACACCCTAAAAAGTACTATATAAGCATGTATTTCTCAATCCACTTGTATGCTTTATAAAAATTTTGCATAGAAGCACAATATTAGGGGTGGAAACATTACTTTGTGATATACTTCCATAAATAATTGTTTAGATCCATAATACTTTATTGAGAGATGGAATTTTTACTAGAGTTAAAATTCATAATAAAAAATATTATCTGCCTAGAATGAAAAAATAGAAAAGGTTCTATAGTAAATATAATGAAAGTAAAAATCCTGTAGTAAACCTTAAAAATGAATTCAATATGAAATAAATTAAGGATAATAATGTGCAAAGTTCTAGATCTTCTCACAAGTGAAACTCCAATCATCCAACACATGCATTTATTCAATCATCTACCATGATAAAATCATATGATCACTTAAGTTGGCATTTTTACATTTATGCAAAGAGCAGAAAGACCTCAAATTTAATTCCTGGACATACCACCCAATAATGAGGATATGGATAAACTAAATCTCGATGAAACACTACATTATCAAGGACAAAATATGTCAGATGTTGATGATTTCCTCACTTGTTAAAATATAAAACCATTCATATGTTTAATACGTAATTATTATTACTATTTTTGAAATTTATTATATGTATTAAAATGACAAATATTTCCTTTTTGATGATAAAATTGATTATTAAAACCATACAATTTATTAATACGTAAAAATTATATTAGGATTTTGGTAGCAAGAATAGATTATGAGCATCCCAATGAAGATTTATAACATATTAATTGCTAGTAGTTTTTTATTCTCCCTCTTTAACATTTTAAATATGTCAACTATTTATGTAGGGGAGTCTTGAGTAGTTCAGGGGGTTCTTCTGTTCTCTTGATTTGTCCTGCTTGTTATCCTTTCTCTATCATGTATTTTTTAACTTTTTATGGGCTTGCTTCTTATCTCATTTTGCTTCTCGAGTACTTTGCTTATGGTTCTTATTGTTGGTTTGGTTTGTGGGCTTCACTTCGAGTCTTTGTAGCTTGTATGAGAGTGTTCTCTTATCGGTTTATTTCTAGAATTGGTTCATGTTCACCTGGTGTTCCACTCCTTCCTATCTCTTATTGACAATCATGTAATTATATAAATAGATTGGGAACCTTTTCAAAACCCCTTATTTCCATCTTATCAAAAACAATTATATCAGGATTTCATCGTAGACTTAAAAAACACTAATATTAAATTAAATTAAAAAAAAAAATTATTTGTAAGATATTCATTATTATATAATAAGATCATTGTTATATGATTTAAGTGAAATGCATTTGTATAAAACTTAACTACATAGATATATTATAATATCTTGACTATTATGAAGTTATTGTTTGTTTAGTAAAACTTGAACATGGTCTCTATAAAATATCTCTTTTTTGATATAAGGTCAAAATAAATGATGATGAGCCTAAAAAATTTAATTTCATTTTAATATTCAATAATACGATTCGTATTATTGAATATAATTAGCATGAAACTTGGTACATATATGAAGTGCTAAGCATTTAGATTAAAATAATTTTGTAATTATTTTTCTTTAGGTTTAGAGTTGGCCTTTCTATAAATTGGATGTTTTGAATGTTCGTTTTCTTGATTTAATTTTTATATGTAATAATTATTATGGTTTATCGATTATAATCAAAAAAAGGATAACAATTTGTTTCCTTCTATAGTAATGTATGTCTCCTTTAGATCCTACTCACTTGTTTCATCAATCAATTTTCTTTTTTTATCATGAATATGAAATCTATAATAGTCATAATAAGAATGCAAATGGTCTTAATATCATGTGAAAATCAATCTATTATAATGTGAGGAAGACTATTATGGAAATATATGTTGGATGGAAGTTAACAAAGAATGACATTATATTTTTTATCAAATTATCTTTATAAACCATAGCCATGACCATGAAATGTCCAAGGATTTAGGTTTAGATAAAAATCACAAAGTATTTGGTAATGCATATGAACAACCTAAGAAATTACTTATTAGGACATAGGATAAAGGACAATAAGGACTACCTCATGAACCTATGGATTATAATGAATAAAATATATCATATTATAAATAAGTCCTTATATAAAATTTATTCTATTTCATTTATTGTAGGAGATATCTTAGAATGGTATTAGTTTTATAACAACCACCTAGGCTTCCATTATTAGACTCCTTATTTTTTTTACACTTAATAATTAAATATAATTATTTCCAAATTTCCTTGATTCGATTAGCAATAATTATGTTCAATACACCAATCCCTACTTCACATAATTCTTTTAATGTGAGAGTACTAAGTATTACACTCATTCAAGCCATTTCTATCATTGGCCACATGAGATAGCTTGCATCCCTTTCATTCCATTGAAAGGAGTGACTAATCCCCATTATCTATGTGGATCATTTTGTATGAGAACACTTAGTGTATTGAGTGTATTTCTAACTCTTACATCATTTGAGAGTTATCCATTTTCCATGAAATCTACTTTAAGTTCCTTATATATAAATTATCTATCCAAGGTAATTCTATCCAAACCTTTAATGATCCCATACGGATCTAAAAATTAGTCATTATAAAAGCATTTAATCTATTCAATATGATTTGATGTAAAAGCTAAAATAGAGCAATACCTAAATGTAACAAACAAGCTCTACATAACAATATATTTAGACACATCACATTGTGCACATGCGGGTCCCAAAAATTCAATACAAAACTCACTAACTTAATCAAGCTTAAATTATTTACAAAGTCAACTCATAAACCAGCCAATCATTAACACACCACATAAGGGAAGTAACAAGATTATATTTAATTTCCTTAAAATAAGCAACACTTCATTTAGTAGTGGTAGACTGCCATTATTGCCATGAAAATTATAACAAGATTCACAAACTGATCTAAGCTTCATTGAATTTCAATCATCAATTAATCACTTCACTCAAGTATTGGAATTCATTGCTCCACTAAAGAGGTGATCAACATAGAATTACATCACTACCAGTTCAACTAAGATAGCCAATACATGTCTTTATATTTATAAAAAAATATTTCACAATTGTGGTTCAACCATCACTATGCATCTTAGCATGAGTCACACATAATTTTATCATAGATATCAATGAAAAATAAGTGTTCTTCTGATAACTCTCCATTAGCCTAGCTATATGTAAGACATCATTCCTCTTCCACACATCAATTCTAGCCACTAGGAAATATTACCTCCCTTTGGGATCAGAGACGACTCCAAAACATTGGTTTTAGAAACTAGTCACTATGGTATAATTTCAGCCACCATATGGATATACCTATTTCATCTAATATCCTTCCAAAATAATGTAGTATAATGTAGTATAATGAGGAATATGAATTAGCCTGGGGATATGGAAGCCTTGGGGTCTACTCAGTTAAGGCTAGATATGAAGAGATCCTCCCTGAGCCTCCCCCACACTCTTTTCCGGTTCAGCATTGGAGAAGGATCTGGAATTCAAAGGGTTGGCCGAAAGTGAATTTCTTTGCTTGACAACTTATGCATAATGGACTTCTCACCTTTGACAATCTCAGACATAGGGGTTTCAATGGCCCCTCTCAATGTGCTTTATGCCTCCAACATGAGGAAACTGCAGATCATTTTTTTTTTGAATGCCCTTTTACTCATCAGATTTGGGAATGCTGGTTCTCTCAATTTAAACTCTAGGCTAATGGTGTTTTCAATCGTACCAATATTTGGGAAAAATGGAAAAG
The DNA here is from genome assembly GCA_028583015.1 of Wollemia nobilis. Taxonomy (NCBI): domain Eukaryota; kingdom Viridiplantae; phylum Streptophyta; class Pinopsida; order Araucariales; family Araucariaceae; genus Wollemia; species Wollemia nobilis. Next base: position 403,287 of record JAQPPZ010001802.1, on the reverse strand, counting down.
GGGCAGGTTCAATTCCATAGCTCTCCGAACTGGCTGGCAGTTAGGCTTTCTCTTCATTTGGTGGCAAGTTTGGTTGGAGAGAAACGCCCGGATCTTTAGAGACACTTTCTCCTCGATTGACGGCGTTTGGCAGGTCATCTGGAGCAAAGTCACAGAAACTGTTGCTATTTATGTTGATGAAGAGAATCAGGCTGCTCTTGGGCATCTTGAAGAGGGGGTTGAGGGACATGAGAGGCAAGGCAGAGCATGCTGGAAACCTCCCCCTATTGGCTGGATCAAGATCAATACTGATGGGGCTGCAAAAGGCAACCCGGGCAGTGCAGGAATTGGTGTTGTATGTCGGGATCACTCGAGTGCGGTTATTTACTAGGAATTGCAAGGATTGGGTAGAGCCACGAACAATGAAGCCGAAGCCTTTGCCATTAAGTCAGCGTCTATCTGGGCTGTTAAGCAGGGTTATCGGAGGATAATTCTTGAATCAGATTCTCAAGTCCTGATCGGCGCTCTTGATTGCTTGCAGAATTTCTCATTAAAATCCTGGAGACTACGGATTTTGATATCCCAAATCAAGGAGTTATGGAGGGAGTTAGATGATGTTATCCCTGTGTATGTGAGTAGAAATTTGAACACGGTAGCTGACTTCCTTGCGAAGATGGGTGCTGAGAAAGAGGTAGGTGTTCAGCTGCACAGTGATATGCCTATGATAGATGAAGAGATTCAGAGTGGTCTGGAACGATCCCTGCATCCATGAGCTCAAAAATGGCTAAGGTTAGTTTTTGTCGCGATATCGCGACATATTGCGCCGTCGCGACCTTGTTTGGAAAGCTGTCGCGATTTCGCGACATGCTGCTCTGTCGCGACCTTTCCTGGACAACTGTAGCAATTTCGCTACCTTTTTTGTTGCCACGGCCTTGGGAGGAAAATTGTAGCGATTTCGCGACTTGTTGCGTCGTCGTGGTCTTTGATGAGGTGTCACGATTTCACGACCTTTTTTGTTGGTTCTGCTGCTGGAGGAAAGGCGTCGCGATATCGCGACGCTTTGAGAAAAATTGCGTGAAGGGGAAAAACCGTCGCGATATCGTGACCTTTTTTGTGAAAAGCTACTCAAAGGAAAAGTTGTCGCGATTTCGTGCCATTTTTGAGGAAAGGACGCAAAGGGGCAAACCCGTTGCGATTTCATGAAAATTCTGGAGAACAAACTTCATGAAGGATAAATGTCGCGATTTCGCGACTAGTTTGAGAAAAGGGCACCATGGGGAGAACATGTCGCGATTTCGCGACCTTTTTTGTCAATTCTGCTGTTGGAGAAAAGTTGTCGTGATTTCGCGACGCTTTGAGCAAAATTGTGTTAAGTGGAAAAACCGTCACGACATCGTGACATTTTTTGTGAAAAGCTTCTCAAAGGATAATCTATCGCGATTTCGCGACATTTTTAAGGAAAGGAAGCAAAGGGGCAAACTTGTAGCGATTTCGTGACAGTTCTGGAGAACAAACTGCATGAAGGATAAACGTCACGATTTCACGACTAGTTTAAGAAAAGGGCACCATGGGGGAGAACATGTCGCGATTTCATGACACTTTTGCGGAAGGGGCGCCCATTGGAATTCTTGTTGCGATTTCGCGACACTTCCGGCCAACTGGGGCTTTAAGGAAAAGCCGTCGCGATATCGCGACACTTTCTCAAGGTTGCTGTTTAAGGGAGAACTCGTCGTGATTTCGCGACAATTTTGGTGAGCAGGTGCCTTCTGGCTTTCTCGTCGCAATTTCATGATGTTTTTGGCATTTGGGTGCTTTGGAGCTGTGCTGTCACGATGTCGTGACATTTTTTGAGTTGTGTGGCCTCGGCGCAGTTTTGTCGCGATGTCACGACATGTCGCGATTTCGTGACATGTCGCGTTTTTGCGATCGGTTGTCGTGGCGCGGCGGTTGTTAGGTTTGGTGTCGTGATTTCGTGACTTGTTGCGTTTTCGTGACTTGTCGCGTTTTCACGCCCTTTGTTCTTCTGGTCTCTTTGCTCTTGGTTGGGATGCCCTTTCTCCCTCTTGTAACTGTAATTTGTTTTAATGCAAGCTTTTTTTATTTTTTTCAAAAAAAAAAAACATTGTTGTTTTAGTAAAATAAAAAACATAATAGTCATTTCTTTCATTCTCTAATAATGGAAAATCATTTAACCAACATCCCATTCTACATAGCATCAATAATTTATTTCTGCTATAGTTTAATTTGTATAATAAATATTTAATTCATAATTTCTATCTGAAAGCACGAGATTTCGGGCGAAGGAAACACTAATTGCGATGCATTCAAAATCAAATACGCTTAAGTCCTAGAAATGTAAATTGCATGAAATGAAAGAGACGCATTGGAAGAGACACAAGCAAATGGAGAAAACACAGCCCTTTCATTAAACTTTCTTGATCTCTGTTACAAATACGCCTCCTCCCTTTTTAGGGGCTAGGAGCGTTAAAAGAATTTGACTACAATCGAGACTTAAGGTTCCTCTTTCCGCGTGCCCACACTTGAAATGGACGGGCCAAGATGATGCCGTCGCTGATGTCGATGAGTCTTTGACCTCTTCTGCTCCTCCTGCGAACAAAGAAACAACGAAGATGTCAGTAGCACCTGCTGCACATAAGAAGTGTTTGTTCTCTAAAATTGCCAAAAGATGCATGCAAACATTTGTCTGAAATAGTAAGTAAAATGACTCTAAATGACCTGAAAACCTGACAGAGGAAATAAAACATCACCAGAAGGCCACTGCCATTGAGACAGTCAGCCAATCTGCCTCCAACTGGAATTCGTCCCTGGGCAGGATGAATTTTGACTGCTATTCGTCCCTGGGTGGGAAGAATTCTTCTGTGTTGGAAAAGCCGACTCGATGCTGCTCCAATGTCGAATCTCGAGACCTGCAAAATGCCTACAAACAGAGGGGTTATGTAATTGGGGCCATTTTGGGACGACCCAGATGGTCGGATTCTCCCAATTTGGCCTCTATCCTCGGGAATTCGATATCGCCACCTGCAAGTTAGTGAAACAACAAAGCGACACAAAGCATGATAAAATCTGATCAGAATGTTATGAAATTGAAGCTATGAGTTAACCAAACATAATAACATGATATGCAACCTGAAACAATAATCTAGAATGCTTTTGAAACAAAACTTAGAAAGTGCGGGGGTGCCCAAGTGGGCCTCCCACCGTTGGCACTTGATCTTGGCGCCAATCCACTAGGGATGGGCCCAAAACCTCTTAGGATTGGGATGTCCGCAAATTGGTTGATTCAGGTGTCCATATGTTGGATTTGGGTCAGATTCAAGCTTCCAAAAGCCACCCAACAACCTCCCTTGCAAAAGAGATTGGTGGATGTGAGAAGGTGAATCAAAGGGGATGCAAGTGGGTGTTCAACTCGACAACACTTCGTTGCTTGAAATCTCCTTCAATCTATCCTCTTTGGGTGAGAAAAGTCCCACCTTTTATAGACCCATGGGGTCTCTTTTGAGAGGGAAGCACAAATGCCATGTGTTGGTCATAGGTGCCATGTGGCAGTCATGTCTTCCCATGAGGGAGGGGAGTCCTCCATTGACTTGGGCTCTCATAATCGCCCTTGTGACAGTCTTCTAACGGCCTATCTATCCACCCACACACGTGTGCGAGGCAAGAGTCATCAACTGACCGTCTCGGGCTGCCACTTGGCACCATTCTTCTTTTTGCCCGTTAAACTTGGAATTCGTCCCTAGGTGAGACGATTTCAGAATTCGTCCCTGGGTGAGACGAATTCCAGTTAGTATTCGTCCCCGGGTGAGGCGAATACCGAGCAAAGTGTCTAAATGTGCCAAATTGCTTCCCGACCTTACAAAATTGCTATGAAAGTGGTTAGGACCATTTTTTTGACCTCTGAGGGCTGCCCTGGGGGCTGTGTTTGTCAAAGCGATCAGTGTTTGCAGTCACATAATCGGATTGGTGCTGTTTTGGTGTCTACAGATGCCCCTTTTTGGGATGCGTTGTGCATGGCATAGCACCGAGCAAAAATAGATAACCAAAGCACTAATGATTAGGGTTTCTTGGTAACCTAACCAACTTTTGATGCCCCAAGCATGGAAAGGGCATGCATTCTTGAATCCTTGCTTCTGACGAGCTAAGGAGTTTGATTTCAAGTGTTAACCTATTTTGGTGAGGTGTGACTTGAACTTAGACATTGATCAGTCATGAATAGGCGAAGGGCGTTTTATCCACAGGGGAACCTTGTGTTCATGATTCACGAAATGCCAAGTGTTTGATTGATTTGATTGTTGCTTGTTTACTGCCCCAAGCAGGAGCGTGATTGTCTTTGTCAATGATTCTTTGAATGCATGTCGTTTTCCTTAATTGGGTGTGTGATTGTTGATTGGTGACTAAGTGTGACTACCCCCTCAAGCGACGAATCGATGAGGGAATGACCTTCATGAGAAAAGCGACGAGTCGCTTGACCCAAGATGACTTGTGCAAGGGTGCCTTTAGATGGTTTATCGTTAAGCATGTGCAATTTTTCCAACATTTGGACCTATTTTTGGTGGGTGTTAACCCTTTTGGTGATGCCATAATGGGGTGAAATCATCGAAAACCCATCTTCCCGTGGAGCGGTCCGGCTATGGTAGCCTTCTTGGGGAAGTAGGAGAGTGACAATTTGAACCCCGACATCGAATTTCTTATGCCAAGAGGTTAAGTGCAAGAGCACTTGTGTCCGGAAATGCTTATTGTTTTGTTTTTGTGTTGCATTTATTTGTTGTTTTTGTTGTTTTGTTGTTTTTTGTGACACCATTTGGGGATTAAATTTTCAAAAATCCGTCTTCCCGTGGAGCGGTCCGGCTATGGTAGCCTTCTTAGGGAGTAGGATAGTGATAATTTGTGACCCCGATGTCGATTTGCTATGCCAAGAGGTTAAGTGCAAGAGCACTTGTGTTTGGCAATGTTTATTGTTGTTTTGTGTTGCATTTTTTGTTGTTTTTGAGTGGGTTTGACCCATTTTGTGAATTTGGGGTGAAATTGTCGAAAATCCATCTTCCCATGGAGCGGTCCGGCTATGGTAGCCTTCTTAGGGAGTAGGATAGTGATAATTTGTGACCCCGATGTCGATTTGCTATGCCAAGAGTTTAAGTGCAAGAGCACTTGTGTCTGGCAATGTTTATTGCTTTTTGTGTTGTTTTGATTTTCTTGTTGTTTTTGAGTGGGCTTTGACCCTTTTGTGACGTCGTTTGGGGATGAAATTGTCGAAAATCCGTCTTCCCGTGGAGCGGTCCGGCTATGGTAGCCTTCTTAGGGAGTAGGATAGCGACAATGTAGACCCTGACATCAGTTTTTCTATGCTAAGAGGTTAAGTGCAAGAGCACTTGTGTCTGGCAATGTTTATTGCTTTTTGTTTTTGTGTTGCATTTATTTGTTGTTTTTGTTGTTTTGATTTTCTTTGATCTTGTGCATGATGGTTGATGAATATGGATGTATGCATGTTGATTTATTTTGATGGATGCATATGCTATGATGAATGCAAATGGTTTTGATTTATATGTGATATGCAGAGAAATGAAATCGATGAATGAAATTTGTGATGTTTGGCTATGGCACCATAGACTGTTAGGATTCTATTTATTTTGTTTTTAGGCGATTGCTGTGATGCATGACTTTGTATGTATACATGTGGTTTTTCTTTTTTGTATTTTTTTGATGGTATTGTAAGGATGAAAAGTAGCGCAGTTGGTTTAGAAATGTAGCTAAGGTTTTCTGAGACTCAGACGGTTTTAACTCACTAGCCATGACTGTACTTTATCTTACAAGACTTTTGAACAAGGTATGAATCGAACTTGTTTTTGACCGAGCTATTTCACATCCCCGTGTGTGCAATTGAGTTCATTTATGTGGTATTTGTCAGGATACCGCCAGTGCCAGATGGGCTTTCAACCGAACCTGTATTGAGGATCACCGAATTAGCTCCACTAACTCCTTTGTTGTATTTAGTTAGATTAATCTGCGGTGTTATCCAGGATGCCATAAGCTAGCTCATCCACATGCAAACATTGATCTGTACGCAAGTTAATGTGACAGATATATCGTCATGCGAGAAGTTTACCGCCGCTTACCGATAGGCTATCAACCAAACCGGTACTGAGGCTTGCCTCATGACCTGTTAGAATACTGAGAGTTCCAGGGATTCAAGTTCACTCCCTTCTTTTCTTCAATTGTATTGGGATACTTGCTCGTTTGTAGTGATAAGATCACCGTTTATTTTGATTTGTTTTTCTTTTGAGCAAGGGATTGGGGATATGGAGTGACGAAAATCACTATTGCTTGTGCCTTTTGATGTGTGCACTGTAGGATGTCAAATTTTGGAGTTTTGACGTTTTGCAAATTTTTTGATGTTTTGCAATTATTGAGAACTTTAGGGATTCTTAGGGAATTGGGTAGGGAGGATGCTTGTCCTTTTGCCAACTCTCAGCATTCTTGGGGTCATTCGCACAGGGGGATGAGCAAGATAACCGTTTCGCTTGTGGTGACCTGGATTACTTTGCGGGTTTCATCTTTCGTTCACACAACTTGGGAATTGTTTTATGTGTCTTGATATGTGTTGGGATGTTACGTAACAAGGTTTATTTCAAGTATGACTCTACCTTCGTAAAATTTGTCTGACTTGATACATTACATGGCTAAAGAGAAAAATGATGACTGAATCACGAAAACTCTTGATACATTAAAAGACCACTGACTCTAGTGTGGTAAAAGCAATGCATGGTGTTTTTGTTGTTTTTTGTAAAATGGAACAGTGTGGAGCAAGATGGACTAGTAGGGCAATTACAGCCTATGGTGCCTTTGACCTATACGACCACAAATATGCAATGTATGGATGCAATGCTTAATGCAGCTACATATTTTTGTATTTTTGATGGATTGATTTTTGTGAATATGAAGATGAGGTGCGAGAAGAGCTCTCTATTGATGAATTTGATTATGCCTAGAAATGAGATGCAAATTTTTGTTGTTTTTGATTATTTTTTATTTTTGACCAAGTGGTTGTGGACATCATTGGAGCTTTTGGTTGACCAAGTGATTGCGATAATCCTTGGAGCTTTTTAGGTTTTGACCAAGAGATTGTGAAAATCCTTGGAGCTTTTTGGGTGACCAAGAATTTGCGATAATCCTTGGAGCTTTTTGGGTGACCAAGAGATTGCGATAATCCTTGGAGCTTTTTGGGTTTTGACCAAGTGATTGCGATAATCCTTGGAGCTTTTTGGGTGACCAAGTGATTGCGATAATCCTTGGAGCTTTTTGGGTGACCAAGTGATTGCGATAATCCTTGGAGCTTTTTGTGTGACCAAGAGATTGCGATAATCCTTGGAGCTTTTTGGGTTGACCAAGTGATTGCGATAATCCTTGGAGATTTTTGGGTGACCAAGTGATTGCGATAATCCTTGGAGCTTTTGGGATTGACCAAGTGATTGCGATAATCCTTGGAGCTTTTTGGGTTTGACCAAGAGATTGTGATAATCCTTGGAGCTTTTTGGGTTGACCAAGAGATTGCGATAATCCTTGGAGCTTTTGGGATGACCAAGTGATTGCGATAATCCTTGGAGATTTTTGGTTTGACCAAGTGATTGCGATAATCCTTGGAGCTTTTTTGGGTTGACCAAGAGATTGCGATAATCTTTGGAGCTTTTGGGATTTGACCAAGTGATTGCGATAATCCTTGGAGCTTTTTGGGTTTGACCAAGAGATTGCGATAATCCTTGGAGCTTTTTGGGTGACCAAGAGATTGCGATAATCCTTGGAGCTTTTGGGATGACCAAGAGATTGCGATAATCCTTGGAGCTTTTTGGTGTGACCAAGTGATTGCGATAATCCTTGGAGCTTTTTTGGGTGACCAAGAGATTGCGATAATCTTTGGAGCTTTTTGGATTTTTGACCAAGTGATTGCGATAATCCTTGGAGCTTTTTGGGTTTGACCAAGTGATTGCGATAATCCTTGGAGCTTTTTGGTTGACCAAGTGATTGCGATAATCCTTGGAGCTTTTTGGGGTGACCAAGTGATTGCGATAATCCTTGGAGCTTTTTGGGTGACCAAGAGATTGCGATAATCCTTGGAGCTTTTTGGGTGACCAAGAGATTGCGATAATCCTTGGAGCTTTTGGGGTGACCAAGTGATTGCGATAATCCTTGGAGCTTTTTGGGGTGACCAAGTGATTGCGATAATCCTTGGAGCTTTTTGGGGTGACCAAGTGATTGCGATAATCCTTGGAGCTTTTTGGGTGACCAAGCGATTGCGATAATCCTTGGAGCTTTTTGGTTTGACCAAGTGATTGCGATAATCCTTGGAGCTTTTTGGTTTGGACTATGGCTCTTCAGGGGATAGAGGTACCCCCAGCTTGATGGTCTTTGCACTTCGGATCCGGCTCTAGAGGTATGGGCATGAATGGATCGGCCCTATGCACGGAGATGAGGACAGGGTCCACCCGCGGCACTGATGTTGCTATGATGTCTCTTGGTGGAAGTTGCTCTTTATGTGCCCAAAGTTGTGGATGTAATGCTTGGTCCCACTGCGGTGGGTTAACACGCCACTCATGCCCTAGTATTATGTTTATCTGTTGACATGCTTCCTCAAATTTTATGGGATGCCGATGTTGTCGCATGTGATTGCTGTGGGCTATCTCTGTTTCATCTTCACTTTCAACTAGTGAGTACAGCTCATCAAAATCTGGAGATTCTGAGACATGGAGGACTGCATCATCAGGTAGCCCTATGGTTAAAGGTTGATCCTCTTTGAAAGGAGCTTCATGTAAGTTGGGCCTTGGGAGCTCCAAAATCTTGGTCTCTACCGACTCTAAGTGCTCTAGCACTTTGCATGTATCGGGGATTTGAGCTCCTCCTCTTTGATTGGTTCTTGTTGAGGAACTTGGGGCGTATGGAGGGGTAACTGGATAGCACCCCCCATGCCTTGATAGGGCATTTCATCCCGCTCTTCTTCTCGCTCTGATTCCTTAGAGGCTTCTTGATGAATTTCTAAGGGTGGCCCATAAACCTGGGTGGATGTCTGAGGAAGGCACCCGTCATTGGTTATAGGATCAGCCTCCCGCTCATGTCTGGGAGGCATCGGGGGTGATGCTTGATAAGGTCGCGGAGACTCGTCTCGCACCCGGGGGTTGTGCCTCTCATAATGTTTTGTCTTATGTGTGTGAGGGGTTGGAATCCTCTCAGGTAGTTTATAGCGCAACTTATCCGCTTTACGCTGCATGTATAAGTCCTCTAACTCCTGACGACCTTGCTCTATGCGTAACTCATCCGCTTCGCGTTGCATGCGCTCTCTATCCAAGCGGTGTCGATACTCTATTTCCTGATGACTTTGTTTAAGCCGCGTGATTTGGGCTTGACGGGTGGCATGTCTGGCGACTATCGGGTCAGTTCGGTCTACCCTATTTTGTTCAGGAGGTTCGAATGTTTCTCCTATGTGTTGGCCTCGATCTTGATGATCTAAAATTTCAATGGGTCGCTTCCCTCTGTCGATGTAGGCGGCATGTACTTGAGGCCGCACTGTTTGTTGTCCTCGAGGAATGCGATGATTTTCCTCGTACTCCCTTTCATGTTGGCTCTCCTGCATAGTGTGTTGGAACAACTCATCCTCCTGGCGTTGAAGGTGCTCTTTGTTAATATAGTACAGTTCCTCTAAATGTAGTCGCTCTAGTCGCTCTAGCTCAAGTTGCGTGAATTGCATTTGGCGTGCGACGTGCTTGACAGATTCTAAGATGGTTGGTCCTGTCGCCTCATGTCTAGAAGGCCTAGATGCCTCTCCTAGATATTTTTGATCGTAGTGATCCAAGATCTCTATAGGTGACCTCCCTTTGTTGGGGGTAGCGGCATTCCCTCGGGGCTTTGGCCTCAGTGAGTGGTCCTGATAGATAGCAGGTGCAGAGGCATATTGCTCCCGCACTGTATATTGCTCTCGAGGAAGGTAGGGATCTTCCTCTTGCTCTCTTTCATAAGTGAAAAAGGGATGGACGGAGTTAGTTCGCCCCGCCTGAGGAGCCTTGTGCTCTGGATTTTTCTTTGTAGTCCTGACAACTAGAGGGGGTGAAGGAGGGATAATGTAATCATGTGGTTCCTCCCGTCGAACCCTATGTTGACCTAGCGCTTCATCGCACGATGACCGCTCATAGCGAGCTTCTAAGGGAGCTCTCCTACGACTGTACCCCTCATGGAAGGGTGTGTGCTGAATGTTATGCTGAATAGGAGTGCTCCTCGAAGAGGTGTCCCTGTAGTCCCTTTCCTTTAAGGTGTGGAGGGGACTGCCTTGTGTGTTAGGTCACCAAGGTGGTATGACCAAATCCTTGGGATTGTAACGGAGATGACTCATGCCTCCTTGGACATTCCCCATAGCCTCCGCCCGTGATTGGGCTTGGCTACGGGTGAGCACCATGACGATGTCTCTCTAAAAATCCTAAAAATTGAAATGAGTCAGATGGGGCCCAAAATTGGCGTGTGCATCCCTCTTATAGTAGATAAGACAAAAATGAAGTTTCAAGTCCTAGCTCTGAATACATTAGGAGATATTGACATCCGAACACCTCAAAAAGTGCAAAAAAATGCATGCCCAATTTTAAAACCTAATTTTGGGGCACTAGATGATGGAATTTGGCCCCGAAAACTGACTTTTTTTGGCAAATAGAATTCTAGGGAATTGTATTTGTTTAAAAATATCCCAACTAACTCCTTGTAAAATTTCGTGTCAATCGGAGCTACGGTTGAGAAGTTATGGCCCCGACAAGATGCACTAAAATTTAGGGAAAAATATAAGATTTCCCATATTTTGTTGGATGCTCCTGCATCACTTATGGGCATCACTTATGGAAATAGAAACAGAAACAGAAAATTTAACAGAGATTATGAAAATCCCTACCTCTTCTCTGCCTAGACCGGTTGCTTCTGAATTTCTGCTCTGAAAAGTTGCAGACAGAAATTCGTCCCTCGGTGAGACGAATTACAAAATAGAATTCGTCCCTCCCAGAGACGAATTTGAATTCATCTCAAGGTCAGACAAATTTCAGTAAAGCAATCGCCACAACCAAGGACGAATAACAGTCAGAAACCAAAAAGGTACCTGTCAAACACAAAACACAAAAATTTGATCAGTTTTTGTGATCTTAAAAACCAGGGAACAGAGTCCCATCGTGATCGCCACTGAAAGCACGAGATTTTAGGTGAAGGAAACACTAATTGCGATGCATTCAAAATCAAATACGCTTAAGTCCTAGAAATGTAAATTGCATGAAATGAAAGAGACACATTGGAAGAGACACAAGCAAATGGAGAAAACATAGCCCTTTCATTAAACTTTCTTGATCTCTGTTACAAATACACCTCCTCCATTTTCAGGGGCTAGGAGCGTTAAAAGAATTTGACAACAATCGAGACTTAAGGTTCCTCTTTTCGCGTGCCTACACTTGAAATGGATGGGCCAAGATGATGTCACCGCTGATGTCGATGAGTCTTTGAGCTCTGCTGCTCCTCCTGTGAACAAAGAAACAACGAAGATGTTAGTAGCACCTGCTGCACATAAGAAGTGTTTGTTATCTAAAATTGCCAAAAGATGCATGCAAAAATTTGTCTGAAATAGTAAGTAAAATGAATCTAAATGACCTGAAAACCTGACAGAGGAAAGAAAACATCACCAAAAGGCCACTGCCACTGATACAGTTAGCCAATATGCCTCCAACTGGAATTCGTCCCTAGGCAGGACGAATTTTGACTGCTATTCGTCCCTGGGTGGGACGAATTCTTCTGTGTTGGAAAAGCTGACCTGATGCTGCTCCAATGTCGAATCTCGAGACTTGCAAAATGCCTACAAACAAAGGGGTTATGTAATTGGGGCCATTTTGGGACGACCCAGATGGTCGGATTCTCCCAATTTGGCCTCTATCCTCGAGAATTCGATGTTGCCACCTGTAAGTTAGTAGGACAACAAAGCGAAAAAAGGCATGACAAAATCTGATCAGAATGTTATGAAATTGAAGCTATGAGCTAACCAAACAGAATAACATGAGATGCAACCTGAAACAATAATCTAGAATGCTTTTGGAATAAAACTTAGAAAGTGCGGGGGTGCCCAAGTGGGCCTCCCACCGGTGGCACTTGATCTTGGCGCCAATCCACTAGGAATGGTCCCAAAACCTCTTAGGATTGGGGTGTCTACAAATTGGTTGATTCAGGTGTCCATATGTTGGATTTGGGTCAGATTCAAGCTTCCAAAAGCCACCCAACAACCTCCCTTGCAAAAGAGATTGGTGGATGTGAGAAGGTGAATCAAAGGGGATGCAAGTGGGTGTTCAACTTGGCAGCACTTCGTTGCTTGAAATCTCCTTCAATATGTCCTCTTTGGGTGAGAAAAGTCCCACCTTTTATAGACCCATGGGGTCTCTTTTGAGAGGGAAGCACAAATGCCATGTGTTGGTCATAGGTGCCATGTGGCAGTCATGTCTTCCCATGAGGGAGGGGAGTCCTCCATTGACTTGGGCTCTCATAATCGCCCTTGTGACAGTCTTCTAACGGCCTATCTATCCACCCACACACGTGTGCGAGGTAGGAGTCATCAACTGACTGTCCTGGGCTGCCACTTGGCACCATTCTTCTTTTTGCCCGTTAAACTTGGAATTCGTCCCTGGGTGAGATGAATTCCAGTTAGTATTCGTCCCTGGGTGAGACGAATACTGAGCAAAGTTTCTAAATGTGCCAAATTGCTTCCTGACCTTACACAATTGCTATGAAAGTGGTTAGGACCACTGTTTGACCTTTGAGGGCTGCCCTGGGGGCTGTGTTTGTCAAAGAGATCAGTGTTTGCAGTCACATAATTGGATTGGTGCTATTTTGGTGTCTACACTATCCACAAGGAGAAACATATTTTCCACATTATCATTCATTTATTAACTTCTATCAATAGAAGAACATATCTTCCACCCTCAAATATGAACATACATATTAGCATCCACAACCAATTTATATCCATTTGATAAAATAACTCTTTACTCCCACTACCGTACAATCCATATATTTACAGTTAGTGGATACCATCATATTTTATTGGTCTGCCATTTCCACTTTTTAAAACATAATATTGTCTTGGGGTCACCCATTATTATGGGTACAACAAAACTTCGTTATACTATAACCCCCAACAAAATATTTCAAGATCTCTCTATTTTGCTTCTATCCATCCATTCTTTCATTGATTTATGTTGTAAATAGTGTTTATTCCATAATTTGGGTTATGTAAATGTATCCTCCAGGATACATATCTAGATTACTTTCCGTGCAAGTTATCTAGTTACTTCATGCAATGTAATAACTGGACAAGTGTCAATGTGCAAGTTGTACATGTGCAAGTTGTCCTATACATAGCTAGATAGAGTGTTTTACAAGAATCCTATTCTGCTTATATAAGGATGACATCTTAGATAGATAGACAAGACAATTGGGGGACATAGTCAAATAACATAGGTTAGTGGATAGTGTAGTTTTGTGTTTCACACCATTTATTGGTGATGGATATAATGTATATTTTTAGATTTGTTAAAGGAGTGCTCACTTACTCCATAACTACACTATAATATTTTGTATGATTTATATTTTAGCATACTTCAATCATCTAGAAGATTTAATTTATTTCAAAACATTTTGCATATTTTGATTGTTATCTCTCATGGCTCATTCATAAAAAGCTAATAGTGGTATCAGAGCCATGATAGATCTAATATATGCAGGTCAATAGGAAAACCACCATTGTTGGTTAGCCTAAGAATTTTATCAAACCAACATGTCATTGGACCAACCACTGGCAAAAGATCTCAGGAGTATCTAGGTGGTAGATTTTGGGAAAATCACAAATATAGGACTGAAAGGAATATTAGTTTCAAAAAATACTAAGATCATTTTCATCTAGAGTATTTTCCACAAAGTTCTTATACAAACTCATGTAGGACTCAACATTTCAATCCACTATATTGACAAATCATCTAGTGAAAGATCATCTAGGTTATCTGGAATTTGTTAACTAGTACCTAAAGTTTCTTTTGTTATAGGAAAATAATTCTCAGATGATGGGTACTCCTCCTATGACATAAATATAGGAGACTCTAACTTCATTTCTCAATAGTCAGTGTGCCCTTATATTTTAGAAGTTAGTTCATCATGTGAGAGAAGAATATTGTGAAAGAAGACTTTTAGTGAAGGATCATGGTGAAGATAGGATATTGAAGATATCCATTACCGGATTGTAGAATTCTAAAGTTTAAGAATAGGCTATAATAACCTTGATATAGAAAGGCCATAGAAGCCTTGAAGAAAAAGCTATAGAAGCCTTGATACTGAAAAGGCCATAGAAGCCTTGATACTAAAAAAGGCCATAAGAGCATTGGTATTGAAAAAGGTCATAGGAGACTTGACATTGAAATAAACCACATAAGCCTTGATCCTAAAGAAGAATAAATGATTCATAAGTACACTAAATATTTTATTACTAATATATTTATTGCAAGAATATAATATTTAATGAGTTGAAATACTTCCTACAATAAAGTTATGAAGATATTCTTCTGGAAATTTAGATTAATCCTATATCAAAATAGAAGATATCAGGAGAAGATATCATTGAAGAACTTTCAATATTGGAAGAAGAATAAGGACTAGGAGAGTCCTGCTCAAAGCTAGGAGTAGAAAAATTAGAATATCCAGCAGAAGATCTCACCACCAACACTTCCAGGTGTAGAAGGTTGAAGAAAATGTCTCAAGGAATATCATCAAAATTTGCCAAATAAAAGACCTTTTGAAGCTCTCATAAAGCATCTAGGAAAGTCTAGGAGAGTCTTGCTAAAGATCAAGATATTTCATTGAGAACTCATCGAAGAAATCTACTACCTCGATGAAGTCCTTGATAGTGAAGGACTTGGGATAATTGTCACCATTTGACAACAAGTCCAAGAGAAGAATTTGGAAATGAGTTCCAAATATGTGAAGGATATTTTGGCAAGGAGAGCCAAGCCCTATAATAATATCCTGCTTGAACTCAGAATTTTACAAGAAGAATTGAATATAGAATAATCTCACCAAATCTTGGAGATTTTAAGATTACCTCTCACAACAAGAAGGCACTAATATAGAGACATAGACTTATCTAAATCTATAGCAGAAGGAGGAGAACACAAGAGGAGAAAAAGCCACCAAATCCTAGGCTCATGAAAAAAAGTTGAAGACCATCATTTGGTGAAGAAGGATTTGTTCAGGACATCCTACTTGAAGCAACAACTTGGTATTTTTAGACACCAAGGTCTATATCCTATACAAATGTGGTAGAATAGCTACAGAAAAAGGTATGCCAATTATGGTGCAAAAAGATTCATTAATTAAATTATTTATCATATATATTAGAGCACCTGAATTTGGATTAAAGTTACAAAAAGGAAATTATATTACAGTATTCTAAAGTGCAAAAGAAAATAATTTTTTTTAAGGATTCAATTGCACATTTATTAGGATTTTATTATATTTTATATTATCTTCTATCAACTACCTATTATCTATTTTTGAAAAATAATACTAAGTCCTACAAATCTTGATTGTAGTGAAATTGTAGAATAAATCCTAAATATTCATTTTAGGTTATTCTTGATTAGTTGGAGTAGATTATTAGTGCATGAATTTGAGAGTTTATTGGAGTGATAAGGTGTAATATTAGTGCATTAAAAGTAAATAAATTTTACTATTATACCACTCTCAAAAATATATTAGTTTTGTGTTTCTTGAAAGGCACAAAGTCTGATTTGTATAAAGTGTCTAAATACACTATTTAAGTACAAAAATATGCAAATTGAAGTAGCCAATAGAAGCCACAAAAAAGGGTTATAATCATCCAAAATTTTGAGAAGAACTTAACTAACCAACAATATAAATATACGAGTATAAAAGTGAGAATTGGTGAGTCTCAAAATCAAAAGCATTACAAGTTGAATGCAGGAAAAAAATGCAGAAACTTTGCACCAATTAAAAATCTTCTATCTACTGTTATTGAAACTTGGACTTGTTATCAAAAGTATCCAATAAAAAAGGGAAAGATGTTTCTACCCTTTAAATACAACCTCAAACCTTTTTATTGCAAGAAATCCACCACAAAACCAGAATTTATAATCTGTAAATAGAGTGCAAAAGAAGGTATATTAAAAAGCCTTATTTTACAATATTATAATAAATTATATTGCACTACTCTTATATGGTTTTTGACAGCATAAGAGCATATTTGGAAGTGCCACATTAGGGCATGTATTCTACAGGGAATGAACTACCATAAAATGTTGGGCATCATTACTTTTCCTCCCAAGCTAGAAGGATCCATTCAAGGGCTCATCTTGGATGTACGTACCTACAGAATCAAAGCTCATTTTAGATCATTCATGAGCCACATTTACATAGACAAGCGAGTGCATATCGATAACAAAAATACTTCAAAATTTCTATAAGGAAATCAATACATTTAGAGGCATAAAATAAAGAGGTAAGGTGTTATATTCATGGTCTATAACTTGGAAAATACCAGTCACCAAGGTAAGCCTCAAATTGTTGTCCAAGATCCATAGCGTATTGCCCATGCATCTACGAAAAAAAATTACTTGTTGCCCAAGAAACGTTGTAAAGAAAAAGGATCATGGAGTTATAATATCCATATTGGAAGGGGTTACAAGAATGAGCTCCATGCATAAATAATGCTTGGAATTATGGTCATCATTAATCTCAATGGTCTAGAAACTCCCACTAATGAGTTACAAGTAAAGATGTGACCCTTGGTATTCTCCACTAGCTTCATATTCTCCACTAGCTTCACACAAGTGCCCATACATTTTCTAATTTCTCCAAGAGCATTGAACAAAGTTTTTGGAGCATTACATAAAGAAGGGAGCGCTCACATGTAACGGATGTGACACTTGTCACAATACCTATGATCAACAATGCTTAAAAGGTATCTTAATTCCAATATCAACATGCATGAGTGAAGTGTAGTCAAAGACATCCAAAGGAGGAATGTAGCATATTCAAGGCATGAGAGAAGTGTAATAGAAATGTTCAAAGTGAAGCATATAATACAAGGGTAATGATCATTAAAAGCTCCCCATTTTTTAATATCAACATTCAGCACCATACGTAAAACAATAAAGTCCAACCACTCTAAGGAATATCCATTAAAATGAGCACCCAAGGTACCTCTTATACATTGTTATACTTAGTCATAGAAAGCACCAAATATTGAGGATATAATGCATCCATAAGTTAAGTTCTAAATCTTATTCATTATTGCTTTTATAATTTGGAGTTATAAGGGTTATAAACTAAGGTTAAAGCTTAGATTTTGAAAGCTAAAAGGGTGAGTTATCTTATTAATTTAATAATTGTAATCTTACTTAGGAGGAATAAGGAATTCAATTTGGATTAAACCATATTGTAAATATTATTATCATTTCTCTAATTTTCCAAACTTGGGAGTCACAAGGATTACTCCATCAAATTTATTTATTTGAAAATTAGAAATAATCCAAGGGATATAAAAGAGGTTATTAAGGGTTTTAATTAACGTTGTATGAACACATATTTTACTTGTGTCAAATTTCTAAGAAGGGAATAAAATAATTCCAACATCAAAACATTTTCAAAATTGAAAAAGTCCTTAGTTCAATTAGGAGTAATAAGGTGTTGAAAATTTGATTTTTGATTCTTGCAAAACTTGTATAAAATCAATCAAAAATTGAACTACATTTTTACAAAAAGCATTATATCATACTTCAAAACACTAAAGAGCCTCTCTATATAAATTCTTAAAGTTCAATATTTCCAATGGGTAAAGGGATGTCATACAATGGTTTTAATACTTGCTCCGATAGGAACTAGCTCACAAAGCATAATCATAGGTGGTTTATTGATTCAGGAGCTAGTCATCATATAATAGGAAATATACAATGTTTTGACTATACTGAGGTTACCAAAGGTTACAAACTAAGAATCACAGATAGCCAAATATATCCTATTCATGGATATGGATATGTATCTCTCAGTAAATATTTTCTAAATATTCTACTACAAAAAGTATTGTATGTTCCTAGATAAACATTCAATTTTATCTCAGTAAGCAAGCTAGTAGAAAATAACTACATGTTTAATTTTAGATATATGAATGGTATAAATACATGTGTAATTATGAATCAATACGGAATAAAAGCAACATGTTGAATACATGAAAATACTTATATCCTAGACTAAATGGAAATCCCACAAGATATTTTTATATTACAAAATTATTCTAACCCATTTGTAGAAGAACGGGTTGAAGAAAATGAAGAATTAGTACATCAAAAATATAAGTATAGAAGGATAAAAAGTATGAGAGGAAAATTGCATCATGACCTACTTATTCATCAGTAATCATAATCAAATGAAGATACTTCCAAGGAGTACTACAAAGGTGGTTGCATAAAATATTGACCATAACATGTCAAAGATTATACAATGATAATAGAAGGCCTAGTTGTAGCCTACTCTGCATCATATGAAGACACAAACTACCTACTAAACCTGAATACAAATAATGCATAGTAAGAAGACTATGAAGATAAAGAAAAATAAGATGAAGAAAATCCGTATTGAAGACTAAAGCCTAAATAATGTAATATAGGGGGGTGTTGGAAATAGTGTTTATTCCATAATTTGGGTTATGTAAATGTATCCTCCAAGATACATATCTATATTAATTCCTATACATTTTATATAATTACTTCATGCAATGTAATAATTGTACAAGTGTCAATATGCAATTTGTACATGTGCATGTTGTCCTATGCACATCTAGATAGAGTGTTGGCCAAGCATCCTATTTTTATTATATAAGGATGGCCTCTTAGATAGATTGATAAGACATTCAAGGGACATAGTCAGATAGCGTAAGTTAGTGGATACTGTAGTTATGTGTTCCACACCATTTATTGGTGATGGATATGATGTCGATATATAGATTTGTTAATTGAGTTCTCACTTACTCCATAGCTACATTGTAATCTTTTGTATGATTTATATTTCAGCATACTTCAGTCATCTAGCAGATTTACTTTTTTTCATATTATTCTACATCCTGTGATTGTTATATCTCATGGATCATTCATAAAATGATAGGTATTATGTGTGATTTAATAAACATTAGTTGTTATAAGGATTAAGATGCACCATTATAATTGAATGCAAGATTATCTGTCACATGTCTTGTAATGCCTATTTATAGGCTTATGTTGTTAATGGAAAACTAAGTTTTTGGATTATCATTCATTTTCTTTATCTGTTGTAATTGATCCCACATAAAAAGACAAGGTAACATAAAAAAGTATAAAATGATTTCAGCTGACTGGTTTCTTCGACCCGTATATTCTTTGATTTGTTTAAATATAAAGCAACACAATAGAATATAATAACATTTCAATTCAACTAGATTGCTTCTACCCATTCATTATTTCATTGATTTTTTTGGGTAGGTAAAATTGCTTTAATACGAGTTTTAAATGGGTCCCAAACCCAAGTACATAAAATGATAGCATAATATGACACAGGCCTACAAATTGGCTAGTTACAACCTAAATGGAAAGGACCAAACAATAGTAGAGAAGGCTGAGTGGACACCTGACATCATAAATACAAAAATATAGCCTGATCAATACCCACACAAGGGTTGCTTAAGAGAAGTAACTCCCTGTAAACCTTTTAAAGGAGCTATAACAAAAACCCACATAGAGAATTCTTGCAAAATATTAGTAAAAACTATAATAGATACCTGAACAGGAAGAAAATTCAAAAAGGCCTCTGTAGGGGCAATAAATAACTTAGAAATAGTAATGGAAGCCCTGGAGCTGAGGTTCCTAGTTATGATGACCTCTTCGCATGTTATAAATATAAGGTAACACAACAAAATATAAAATGTTTTTAGCTCAACTATATTGCTTCTACCCATCCATTATTTCATTGATTTAAAGATAAGGTAACACAACAAAATATAAAATATTTTCCAGTTCAATTAGATTGCCATTCAAAAACACAATGCAACAATTCAACATAACCACACAGTGAGAAAAGCAAAGCATTTCCAAAAAGGAACCT
This sequence comes from Wollemia nobilis, assembly GCA_028583015.1. NCBI lineage: Eukaryota > Viridiplantae > Streptophyta > Pinopsida > Araucariales > Araucariaceae > Wollemia > Wollemia nobilis. The sequence goes on along the minus strand of JAQPPZ010001802.1, from coordinate 383,103 downwards.
AGTTTCTTCCACAATCTCTTTTGGCTCTACTTCATTGCTAACCTCTTCCGTTGCTCTCCTTCTCACGTTGCCCATCTGTTCTATCTCCATCCATCCCCTTTTCCTTGGGTTCATCCTTTTTCTCCATATCTCCACTACTCTATCATAAATGAAAAACATCAGCCGCATGATCCGATGAGCCACTACTCCAAGCATACTTTTCTTTAATGAAGTTCCCTTCAAGCTAGAGTTAAAGTTATTACTCTAAAGTATATCTCTACATTTGGGTTCATTGGATTCTGTTCAATGCCATTTTTTGAAATCTAGGAAAATATATTATGTTCCATTTTTTTAAACACAATAAAATAAATAAAATAATTTCATTTATCTATCTTCAAAAATTCATAAACGTCTTTCCCAAATACTCATTGCAATTATCAACTATAATCATTAAAATATTAACACTCTTTACTAGTATTAATGCCATTTCAATGAACTCTTTCATAAGGAAGCAATATGATATAAGAAGAAATCTATCTAACTTAATATATATTTTCTTATGCAATTTATGATATGCATCTCCATGAAAGAGGGCATTTATCCATGTTGCCTTCTCAAATATCTGATCAATTTACCCATCACATCATTTCCCCAAGGCAATATTTCTCGGTGACTATTTCTTTCTGCCACCATAAGGAGATCTATTTCTTGCAAAAGTGCACCTCATTAGCAGCATCATATTCATATATAGAATGCAAGTTTTTCATAGAACAAAACATGGAATTATCCTACATTCCACATTAAGATTTATATCTCACATTTTCAATAATAACAAGTATTTGAATACTAAAACTGAAATAGTCCATCATTTCATCCATAAGCCATATAGCAAACATAAATCCATCAAAATAAAAGTCTGCCAAAGGGTGGGTCATGACATCATCCCCCCTTAGGCTTAACATAGTCCTCTATGTTTAACCATTACCACATACAATAGTTTTTATACAATATTTTCAAACAGAAAAGGAAAATATTTTTGCATATCTGCTACTTTCTCCCAAGTAGCATTTCTTTCAGAATAGTGGTCCCACTAGACCTTACACTACTCTAAGGTTCCTTTCCTCATCGATTTGGATTGGAACTCAAGGATTATTACTAGTTGAACCTCTATAGCCTTTGGGTTCATCATCTACAAATTAGATAGATCCCACACATGTTCAGGGTTAGCAACATACTTTTTAAGCAATGAAATATGAAAGGTGTTGTGAATCTTGGATAGATTGGGTGGTAAGGCAAGTCGGTATGCCACAGGACTAATCTTCTCTATGATTTCAAAGGCCCCCATAAAGTGAGGATCTAGATTTGTGGACTTAATTGCACTCTTTCTTGGTTTTACCCTCAGAAACATGTTGTCACCCATTGCAAACTCTTTTGGTGATCTCTTAAGATCGACATAGCTTTTCTATCGATCTGCAACTTCCTTCAACCTCTCTTGGATTACCTTCAACTATTGCTCCATTTCTTTGACCATATCTGGTCCAAGCACAATCTGATCTTCTGGATTATCCCATGTCAAAGGTATCCTACACTTTCTACCATACAAAGATTCGAATGGAGCCATTCCTATGGTCGAATGATGACCATTATTGTAGGAAAATTCTACCAAATGGAATTTCTGGTCTTTGACCATACAGTACATGCAAAGCATGTCCTCTAGCACTTGGTTCACTCTTTTAGTTTGCCCATCAGTCTTTGGATGGTAAGAAGAACTGATATTCAATCTAGTACCAATGGCACGATGCAAAGATTGCCAAAACTCAGATGTGAATTTTGGGTCCCTATCTAATATAATTACCTCCGAAAAACCATGCAGCCAAAATATTTCTTTGGTAAATCTATTAGCCATAATTATTGCATCATCCTTGGTGTTCTTGGGTATAAAATGCGCAACCTTGGTTAGTCTGTCGACCACTACTAGGATTGCATCATGTTGGAATCTATTTTTAGGTAGTCCTACTATGAAATCCAATGAAATTACTTGCCATTTTTGCATAGGCACATCATGCGGGTACAACAATCCAGCAGGATGTCTATGTTCTACTTTTACTTTTTGGCATTTGAGACATTGAGTGATAAATTTTGTTATGTCTCTCTTCATTCCCGACCAAAAGTATATCTTTTTCATATTCTCCCTCATATTTTCTCCTCCTGGATGAGCAAAATATGGAGATCTATGAGCTTCATTCATAACCATATTTCTCAAATTCCTAGTCTCAAGAATTACTACCCTATTTTTAAAACATAAGAAACCATCCCTGATGTCAAAGTCCCTATTTTCATCAGGTTTCCTTTCCATCCTTTCCCAAATTTGGTTGTAGTATGCATCTTGATTTTGTATTTCCTTGACTTGTTCCATCAAGTCGACATGGATGCGAGATAAAACTGCTATATGTCTTCTTCTACTCAGTGCATCAATGACTTTATTCTCTTTTCCTTTTATATACTCAATGCCAAAATCATATTCTATGAGAAATTCCATCCACCTTCTCTACCTAGCATTGAGTAAATATTGAGTGAATATATATTGCAAACTTTGATGGTCTATCCTTAGCTCAAAAGGTCTCCCAACTAGGTAATATCACCAACTCTTGAGAGCGAACACTACAACTACCAACTCTAAATCATGGGTTGCATAATTAACCTCATGTATTTTCAATTTTCTAGATCCAAAGGCTACCACTACTTCTTCTTGTGAGAGCACTCCTCCCAAGCCTTCTAAGGATGCATTAGTACAAACTAAGAAACTTCCCTGAATATCAGGTACTTTTAGAATAGGAGGTATAGTAAGCTTCTGCTTAAGAAGCCCAAAAGCTTCCTCACATTTGTCTATCCACTTAAATTCTTTACCTTTTCTCTGAAGGTTAGTTATGGGTGAGGTGATCTTGGCATAGTCCCTCACATATCACCTATAGTATCCAGTTAGGCCCATAAAACTTTAAACTTTTGACATGCTTGTAGGTGATGACCAATTCAAAATGGCTTCTATCTTCTTAGGGTCCACTATGATCCCTTCAACCAAAATAATGTGTCCTAAATACTACACTTCTAACACATAAAACTCACACTTGGATAAATTCCCAAACAACTAGTTTCTCCTTAATAGCTCTAACACAACCCTGATGTGCTCATTGTGCTCTATCTTATTTTTATAATATTAAATTTCAATTTATTTTTTTTCATTTTTAGAATATATCAAAATATCATCCAAAAATACCAGCACAAATCTATCCAAGTACTTCCTAAAAATGTTATTCATCAAATTCATAAATGTTGTTGGAGCATTTGTTAAACCAAAAGGTAAGACAACAAACTCATAATGTCCATAACAAGTTTTAAAGGTTGTCTTGTGAGTATCCTCCTCACGGATTCTCAATTGGTGATATCTTGATTTCAAATCAATCTTTGAAAATATTGTGGCATCTTTGAGTTGATCGAAGAGATCTTCGATTCTTGGCAGAGGATATTTGTTCTTGATGGTTGCTTTGTTCAACATTCTATAGTCTATGCATAACCTCAAAGAACCATCCTTCTTCTTGACAAACAGTATGGGTGCACCCCAGGGTGATACACTTGGTTTGATCAATCCCTTCTCTAGTAACCCTTGCAATTGCACCTTCAATTCTTGCATTTCTATGGGATTCATCCTATAAGGAGCTCTATGGATGGGTTCTATTCTAGGTTGGAGCTCAATAGTAAAATCAAATTCCCATTTAGGGGGTAGTCCAGGTAAATCCTCTGGAAAGACATCCCTAAATTCTTGAAGAATTGGGTGTTTCTCAAACACCTCTTCCTTCTTCTCTTCATCAATTTTATTTATCTTAACTATATAGACCATTCCTCCTTTCTTTATGGCCTTCTTAAGTTGCATTGCCGATAGTATTTGAGGTTGAAAAGCCCCTTGTAGGCTAAACACCTTTTGCACAACACCCCTATCATCTGTATACTCAATCCATCTATCCTGAAATTTGAGTACTACCTTATGCTCTTGCAACCAATCCATTCCTAGGATTATGTCAAAAGCATGCAGAGGCACTACATACAAACATCCTATTGTTGTTCCACTAGGTAAGGTAATTTCTGCCATAGGGTAACATTGATTAATAGAGTAGGTTTATCCTAAACCATACTCGACCTTCCACCCATGAGCCAAGATTCCTGGTCTTACTGATATATCTTTGGCTAAACTAGTAGAAATAAAACTATCTGTAGCACCGCTATCAATCAAGATTTTAACATTCCTACCAAAAATATTACCTCTTATCAATAGTGGTGTGGCTTGACCCTCAAGTTTTTGGTTTCTTGTAGCTACATAAATCTTGTGCATGGGCTCTTTAGGTGTAGTCTCTTTGTACATTGGTTCTTTTCCTTTTGAACTCATCCCTACTCTTTATGGGAAATTATTGGCATAATGTGATCCTCTACAAAGATAACATCCATATTTCATTCCTGGATGTTCCTTCTATTTCTGACCCTCTTCTATTTTATCAATCCATGGAGAATTAACCTGTCCCTATGATGGTCTATTGTTTCCTTTATCACGGTTGTTGGAAGAATGATTCTTTCCTTGGAATCTTCTTCTGATATTCCCTTGATTTTGATCATTCTTTCTCTCATGCTTAGAGGAATATTTGTTTACCTGATATTTTTCCCACTTAAAAAAACTTGTACTATTCCTTTTCCTTAATGCTTCCCTACCCTACTCATCTAATCCTTCATAGTCAAAATAGGGTTTAAGATATGTTTCAACTTTCCTGACCAAATCATAGGCCTTTTGTAGAGTAGTAGGTTCCCTCATATCTACTTCTTACCCTATTCTAGGATCCACTCCTAGAATAAACTTGTGGATCTTCATCCTCTCATTATAAGTAGACATATATTTCAGCAACTTGACAAATCTTTGATAATACTTTTCCATGGTTCTAGTTCCCTATCAAAGATTAGTGAACTCCTCAAAATTTTGGGAATAGAAATGTTCTATGAGAAACCTATCTTTGAAGGCTTTAACAAATTCATCCCATTTTAGATCAATTGTTGCTACTAATTTTTTATCTACACTAAGAGTTTCCCACCAATCCAAACCATCTCCTTGCAAATGCAATGTGGCATAGGATGTTCGAGTACCCAAGGAAAAATTCTTCATATTGCAATAGGTTTCTATTTCCTTCAACCATACCTCGGCCTTATCACCATCTTCCTCTCCACTAAACTTGGAATATTTTAAGTGTTTCATCTCTTTGCCTAATTCAACTTCAAGTCGAATCCTGGCCAATTGTGCCTTAGTAAGGGGGTCATCTTCCTATCTCCTATTAGAGTTCCTAGCCTGTGTTTCCCTATTCAACATGGCATCCAACAACTATCTTTGTGTATCTACCTATTCCCATAGAAGAGCCACTATCTTAGTAAGGTTTTCCCTTCCATTATTGGGGTTCTCTGAATCCACCTCTAGGGTTCTATTCTCTACATTTGACTAGTATGTCTACCTTGTCGATGGGACAACACTTCCTCTTATTCTCTTTGGTGGTATTGTCCTTGGCCACACACAAAGAGATAGTAGGAATTCATTAGCAATTATTCATTTGAATTGCTCCTTCCACTACTAATCATTTATCCAATCATCTCAAGCCAACAAGGCTGATTTACTTCTAATAGGTATATTACCAGCAAGATCCAACTCCTTCCTAAGTATATTTTCTATTACATAACCAAACAAGTTTTGCGTAGTGAACCTATCCCACTATAAACCATGCTCTGATACCATATGTAACAACCACCTAGACTTCCATTCCTAGACCCCTTATTTTTTTATACACTTAATAATTAAATATAATTATTTCCAAATTTCCTTAATCCGACTAGCAATAATTATGTTCAATACACCAATCTCTACTTCACATAATTCTTTTAATGTGAGAGTACTAGGTGTTACACCCTTTCAAGCTATTTCCCTCATCGGCCACATGAGATAGCTTGCATCCCTTTCATTCCATCGAAAGGAGTGACTAATCCTTGTTCTCCACATGGATCCTTTTGTGTGAGAACACTTAGTGCATTGAGTGTATTTCTAACTCTTACATCATTTGAGAGTTATCCATTTTCCATGAACTCTACTTTAGGTTCCTCATATATAAATTATCTATCCAAGGTAATTCTATCCACACCTTTAATGATCCCATGAGGATCTAAAACTTAGTCATTATAAAAGCCTTTAATCTATTCAATATGATTTGATCTAAAAGCTAAAATAGAGCAATGCCTCAATGTAATGAATAAGCTCTACATAACAATATCTTTAGACACATCACATCATGCACATGTGGGTCCCAATAACTCAACCTGAAACTCACTAACTTAATCAAGCTTAAATCATTTACAAAGTCAACTCATAAACCAACCAATCATTAACACACCGCATAAGAGAAGTAACAAGCTTATATTTAATTTCCTTAAAATAAGCAACACTTCATTTAGCAATGACAAGCTACCATCACTACCACAAAAATTACAACAAGATTCACAAACCGATCTAAGCTTCATTGAATGTCGATCATCAATTAATCACTCCACTCAAGTATTGGAAGTCATTGCTCCACTAAAGAGGAGATCAACTCAGAATTACATCATTGCTAGTTCAGTCGAGATAACCAATACATGTCTTTCTCTTTACAAAGGAAATATTCCATAGCTGTGGTTCAACCATCACTATGCATCCCAACATGAGTCACACATCATTTGATCAGAGATCTCAACATCAAGTGAACAAGAAGTGTTCTTCCAATAACTCTCCATTAGCCTAGCTCATTGGAAGACATCCTTCCTCTTTCGCACATCGATGCTAGCCACCAAGAAATATTACCTCTCTTGGGGATCAGAGATGGCTCCAAAATGTTGGTTTTAGCAACCAATCACTATGGTATAATTTCAACCACCATACGGATATACCCATTTCATCTAATATCCTTCCAAAAGAATGCAATACACTATTCTTTACAACATTGTAGTTTCAGTAAAAGAAAGAACATCACAACCATTGCTTTCATTCTCTAAGGATGGAAAATAATTTAACCAACATCCCATTCCACATAGCATCAACAATTTATTTCTGCTATAATTTAGTTTCTACAACAAATATTCAATTCACAATTTCTATCCACAAGGAGAAACATGTTTCCCACATTCTCATTCTTTTCTTAACTTCTATTAGTAGAAGAACACATATTTCACCCTCAAAGATGCACATACATACTAGCATTCACAACCAGTTTATATCCATCTGATAAAACTAGTCTTTACTCCCACTATCATACAATCCATATGTTTACGGTCAGTGGATACCACCAGATTTGGTTGGTCAGCCATTTCCACTGCTTAAAACATAATACTGGCTTGGGGTCACCCATTATTATAGGTACAATAAAACTTCATTATACTGCAACCCCCAACAAAATGTTTCAAGCTCTCCCTAGTTTGCTTCTACCCATCCATTCTTTCATTGGTTTAAAGACAAGGTAACACAACAAAGTATAAAATGATTTCAGCTCACTGGTTTGCTTCTACCCATCCATTATTTCATTGGTTTAAAGATAAAGCAACACAACAAAATATAACAATGTTTCAACTCAACTAGATTGCTTCTACCCATCCATTATTTCATTGATTTAAAGATAAGGTAACACAACAAAATATAAAATATTTTCAGCTCAACTATATTGCTTCTACCCATCCATTCTTTCATTGATTTAAAGATAAGGTAACACAACAAAATATAAAATATTTTCTAGTTCAATTAGATTGCCATTCAAAAATATGATGCAGCAATTCAACATAACCACACAGTGAGAAAAGAAAAGCATTTCCAAAAAGGAACCTGGTTTCTTCCATAATCTCTTTTGGCTCTACTTCATTGCTAACCTCTTTCATTGCTCTCCTTCTCATGTTTCCTATCTATGTCCTTTTCCTTGGCATTTCATCCTTTCTTTTTTTATAATAAAAAATCCCCCCCCCCCTAAGCCCCCTCCTCCATATATTTTTTTAATGAGGTTTCTTAAGCTAGAGTTAAAGTTATTACTCTAAAGTATATCTCTACATTTGGGTTCATTGGATTCTATTCAATTCCATTTTTTGAAATCTAGGAAAATATATTATGTTCCCTTTTTTTAAAACAAAATATATATAATTAAAAAATTCATTTATCTATCTTCAAAAATTCATAAATATCTTTCCCAAATACTCATTGCAATTATCAACTATAATCATTAAAATATTAACACTCTTTACTAGTATTAATGCCATTTCAACGAACTCTTTCATAAGGAAGCAATATGATATAAGAAGAAATCTATCTAACTTAATATATCTTTTCTTATGCAATTTATGATATGCATCTCCATGAAAGAGGGCATTTATCCATGTTGCCTTCTCAAATATCCGGTCAATTTACCCATCACATCATTTCCCCAAGGCAATATTTCTTGATGACTATTTCTTTCTACCACCATAAGGAGATTTGTTTCCTACAAAAGTGCACCTCATTAGCAGCATCATATTCATATATAGAATGCAAGTTTTTCATAGAAAAAAACATGGAATTATCCTACATTCCAAATTAAGATTTATATTTCACATTTTCAATAATAACAAGTATTTGAATACTAAAACTGAAATAGTCCATCATTTCATCCATAAGCCATATAGCAAACATAAATCCATCAAAATAAAAGTCTTCCAAAGGGTGGGTCATGACAATTTTAGCAATAGTTTTTTAATAAGTTATGCATGGCTTATATTGGGGCCGCTCCCATTACAAAAACAAAACATTACATTGCTCTCATTACATTTCTGAAAATTTAATTAAAGCATATCCAACTTTGCATTTCTATTGGAGATATTCTTCATTTATCCTTCTATCAAAAATATTCTTCATCTTCCTCAAAATGCTTAGTTTCTACAATCAACTCCTTTTATATCAAATGCCTTCAAAATTTTAAATTCTATCAAGATGAAATTCAACATTGGGAATGGCTAAAATATTTGTTGCCCAGCTTCTATATCAAAAAATATCTTGTTTATAACAATCTCACAATTTCTTAATACCTCTTTTTAGGGTTCTTATTCATTCCCTTAATATTCCAAGATATTATTTTCATTATTATTTATTATTTTATTTATGGGCTTAACCTCACTTATTGTTAACACCAATGATGTTTGCTTTTGTTTTTCCATATCAATATTCGTTTGTTTTTCTTTTTCTTTTTGTTTTTGCCTCTTGGGTCTTCCTTTTTTTTCATTCTTAGCAATACTTTCATATTCATCAATCTCTTCAATCTTCTCACATTCTAAAGTGTAAGGAATAAACTCAAAAGAACACTTTTATATAGACCCTAAAGTGAAATAATACTATTTTGTAGCAATTACCTTCTTATTCTACCCTAAAAACCCCAAATTGTTATGGTTTTCCTTTGTCCTCATTTCTATATTATTCTGCTCTTGAAACCTTAAAGTGCAAGGAATAAAATCTTAGCCACTTTAAATTTAATTATTTGAAGAGGATTCTATACTACTTGGGGAAAATGAAGATGATTTACCTAGAATAAACTTGAACTTTTTTTGTATTTTATTTAGGTTTTATCTCCAGATCTTCTTTTGCACCTTTAATTATTTCTAAACTTGCCAATTGATATTGTAGATAGGATTTCTTTGCCTCTTATTTTGGAATGGAATATCCTTGATCTGATATAGCTTCTATTATTGAATAATTTTCTTGCTTCATATTGAATTTTATCTCATGGCTAGAATATTTTGGCTTTGTCTTCATAGTTTTTTACTTTTCAAACTCTTGCTATGTTTCCAATCTCAAAACTATTGTGGTAACAAAATGCAATATTTTCATAATCTACTTGTTTATCCTATTCTCTTGATCTAGACTTAATATTAATGGATTGTGGAAAAGGATTTAAAATATCCACAACAAAACATATTCAAGTATATACTTTCACTCCTTCATTTGTGGTCATTCCTTGATGAATTTCCCTAGGGTATTTATAATATTTTTCAAAACATCCATATTTATAAGCTGATATGGAAGCCCAAAAAGCCTAACCCATACTAGAAGCTTCTTAATTGTTTCTGTCCCAATTGATTTTTTTTTCCATGGTCTTCGCATAAAACATGGACCACCAACCATTATTTCATACCTAATTTCTAAATTGGAAAAGATGATGAGGAAAAAAACTTTAAAAATAAAAGTCACAAAATAATTTGAATTCAATTCCCACTTCCACTTAATCAAAATTTGAATCTACAAATACCTTTACCATGATATATGGTGAAGAACATAAACTTATACTAAGAGGGGGTGAACAGTATAAGACCACTTTTTAATTTTCTTTTCAAATCAATATTATGCATTATAAAGATAGCAATATCAACAAAAATAACCAAAGCAATTCACAAATCATCACACACAAAACATACACCAATTTAACATGGTTAACCCAATGTGGGCTACTCCATGGAGAAAATATTTCACTAATATTTTCTCAATAAATCTCTTGGGAATCCTTTCCCTATTACAATTTTTATGGATCTCTATCCAAAGGAGAAACCAATCCCATAATCAAGTTTGTGGATATCTATCCATAGGAGAACTACTTTCTCCTAAGATTTGACTAGTGATCTTCTAGAAGAAATGTTATACCCACTACTCTGGCTAATGGATCTCTATCCACTTAAGACTCCTATCATCACTACCCTGGCTAATGGATCTCTATCCAATGGAGACTTTAATCCTCTATACACTGTCATCTCCAAAGCTCTATCTCAAATATGTACTAAACATAGTCCTTCGATCTAGCACAAATCTACTCAATCTCTGTATCTAGTCTGACACAAACTTGTCCTCAAATCTGCATCAAACTCTATACTTAAATCTACACTAAACATAGTCCTTCGGTCTAGCACTAATTTTTCCTCAATCTCTGTACTTTGATCAGTACTAAAAATAGTACTTTGGTCTATCACAAATATATCCTCAATATTTGTCTTCAAGACTTAACTCAAAGCTTGAAAAAGTCATAAATAAAATCTTTTGGATCTACCCCATACCTTAACTCAAGGTTTGAATAAATCAATCAATCAACTCTACTCTCAAGTCTTCTCAAAGACTTATCTTAAATCTGCCTTGTAAACTTTCACAAAAATATCACACTAATTTATCCACAAGTCCTCTCTAGAACTTGTCCAAATATTCTCTACAAGTCCTCACTAGAATTTGTCCAATTATAATAAATAAGTCCTCACTAGGACTTATCCAAATCTACTCTCAATCTGTATTGTAAGCTTCCACAAAAGCTCACACAAATTTGTCCACAAGTCTTCTCAAATACTTACCTCAAATCTTCTCAAAAATTCCACACTAGAACTTGTCCAATATCATAGAAATATAAAGAGAATTGTTAGAGACTCAATATGCTCTACATTCATCACAATATTCAATCACTTTTAATCACTCTGATACAAACATATAGATAATTGTTAGAGACTAAATATGCTTCACATTCACCTCAATACTCAATCACTTTCAATCACTCTCTTAGAAACATAGAGAAAATTGTTAGAGACTCGATATGATTCACATTCATAAACTCTCAATCACTTCCAATCTCTCTTTTTATCACATAAATATATAGAGAATTATTAGAGACTCAGTATATTTCACTCTCATCAATACTCAACCTCTTTCTTAAATCAATTCAAAATATAGAGAAATTTGTTTCACATAACTTGAACAATCACTTCAACACAGTCACTTGAATAGACTCAACCAACTCTACTCAACCAATCACTTAATGAAATAATCCTTGCTTACAAAATATAGTCCAATGACATGAAAACTCACTCAAATATTTCTAAGAATGCTCATCAATAAATTTCATATAACAATGATACTCATGTTATTTACAATCCTAGATCAAGTTCCTCACTCACTTACTTACTTCAACAATAATGCTTATAAAACAATGTGCATAGCATTCACTTCACAATATCTCAAAAAATCAATAAGGAAACCTAATTAAGTCATTTTCACTCCAAATTTTATTTTTCAAAAAACCAACCAATCAACTCAACCAAAAAAGAATATGTCCATACCTTTTTCTTTGATATAAGATGACCTTCAAAACCTAGATCAAATATCACAACTTTCTTTGACAAGTACAAAGGGTTAGATGAAAAAAATTATCACCCTAACACTTTTCACAAAATACAATGATAACTCAAATCCCAAATACACCTTATTGCTCTATCTCAATAATAAATTCCAATATCATAATTTTCATCAAAAACTCTATAATAAAATTTAAATCAATTACTTCTTATAACTCCTTTCTCAAATTGCACTTATCAAATAAAATACTTTATAAAATAATGCAATTTATTCTTCTAAGATAAAATTAATTACCTTAGTTTTACTTTATCAAAAACTACCTTTTATCATGCCCAAAAATCACTTTAGCTTAAAATTAAATAATCCACTTTTAATCATCACCTTATCCCTCCTAATATTCTCACACAACCTTAGGCAATTAAAATTAATAAATAAATTAATACCTTACCCGTTTATGGGATTCAAACCCAAGACACCTCCTCACCTTAGTGCCTTAGCTGTGACCTTGGCTATCGTGTGAACTAAGCACTCAAAAGGAATTTTATGCACCCATGTGCTTAATAACCTCCTACTGGCATCACCAAAACAAACATAAAAATATTTATCCACCTGCTGCTATCGAGTTTTGAACCCGTGACCCCTCCGCCACTAAGACCAAGCACTGTCAGCTACACTAGCTACCGTATGATGGTTAATGGTGATTCAATTGTCATTTTGAAACCACCCAAAATTTTGGATGATGTCAGCACACTATATCCTCTTCTTCCTTCCACAAAACTGTAGTGAATATCTCATGATTCAAAATTTAAATTACCTCTTATTTTACCTTCGATGAGGCAATATTTATATTACCTTTGGTTTCCTCCAATGCGTCGGTAATGGTGTTCAACTTTGTACATTGGTGCTATGACTTTAGGGTCGAACCCCAAGTAAATAAATTAATATTGATTTATAAAATTTAAATTCATTTGAATTTAAATATTTATAAATTAAATATTTAATTTTTCTTCCTTGGCTTTTAAATTGGACTTAAAAGAACCTCCTTGGGTCTTTATAAACACCTTTATTTTTTCCCACATGGTTTTAATAAAAACCTTTTATTCCATCATGGTTTTTAATAAAAACCTTTTATGCCACCATGGTTTTAATAAAAAACCTTTCATTTTGCTTCACATAATATTATTTTGTCAACCTCTTGCATTGCTTATTTTAACCTATTGGCATCAACAATGGTTCACTCCTTGACATTGATGAAAACTTCATGCCTTGACAATAATGAAAACTCTATGGACTCAAAATGTCCAACAATATCTCCCTTTGTCATTGATGGCAACCCAATAACTTTTTACCATTTCCTTGACCTTTTTATTTTACTCCCCCTAGGAAATTGTTGTCTCCTTAAACCAAATCTCCCCCCCTTACTCAAATCTCTCCTTCTTTGACATCAATAACAAAGGGTCACCTTTGGGGCTCGAGGCTAAGAACGCGTATCTTAACTTAGCCCTCCCCCATCTCCTCTTGAAGTGGTTAATTGTGGGGTGGGAGTATTTGTACTCTTAGAAAGCATTGGTCTTTACCTTTATCCTATTTTCTTCTTATCTGATCCTTCTGATTTCTTTGACTATTCCTATTTATGTCTATATTCCTTTTTCCATTCATATCCATATTCCTGTTCCTATTCTTGTTCTTGTTCTTGTCCATGTCCATATTCATGTTCCTATTTATATCCATATTCCTGTTCCTATTTCTATTCTGATTCCTATTACTATTCATGCTTGATTATGGAATGTCTACTCTACACTAGTTTGTTGTGTGTCCATCATTTTTGCACTTATAACATTGAATGTTATGATTCCTTGAAGGTGCAAATATCTTGAATTTCCTCCCGGTGAAGCCAAATTCTTTCCTATCATTAACCCTGTAGTTAACTGCCTTATTACCAAATTGATTACAAGAGTAACAGTACCCTTGAAAGAGATATCAATTTCTAAGATTCCCATATTCTTGTATTCCATGTCTCCTAAACTATGAAACATTGTACCCAAATCTGCAATATCAGAAGCATAGTCCATTGAAAAAACTTGTCTTGACTCTATTGGTCTCTTAGTCTCTTCTTCCTTGTGTTATTTCCTATTCTATCTATTTCTCATTTGTGCATTGTTCCTTTCCCTGTTAATATTTTTATTTTCTAACTTATATTTAGAAGTATTAATTTAACTTTCATTCTTATTTTCTACACCTTCTTCCTTTTTGGTGCTTGAATATCCTTTTCTACTTCTTGTTTCCCTTGTTCTTATTCAAAACTAATTCCTGTTTTGGTGACTGATGATCTTTGTGCATTGATATTCATGTCCAAAGTTTTTGAGTTTTCCTCAATCTTGTGTAGCTTGCACTTAGAACCTTTTACTTCCATCATAAGTGAAACTATCTCATGCTTTAATATTTCACACTCTAGATATTTTGTATTTAATTTTATGGCCATACCTTCTTCAATATTTCTTGCCTTTTCAACTTTGATTTTGAAGTTGGTGAGTTCCTGTAGAAACTTTGCTTTTTTTTTTCTCATCTTCTTGAGCTTGAACCCTTAATCCTGAGTTCTCCCTTTTTAATTCTTTGAGATCAACACTAAGTATTTTACATTCATGCTCTTTTACCTTTGATTTTTTGGCATTATCCTTTTTCGCTGTCCTTGCCTTTTCAACCTTAAATTTCAAGTCAGAGAGATCTTGTAGAAGCTTTATCTTACATTTATCATCCTCTTGTATTTGAGCCTTTAATTAGAAGTTCTCCCTTTTTAACTCAACAATTTCCTTAAGAGTATCTTCCTCATTTTCTTTTTCTTTTCTTTGATATTCAATTTCTTCTATCATCCAAAGTGGAGTTTCTTCTTGATACCTATTTTGACTGTCCCTGTTATCCCTTTTTGAACCATCCTTTAGGACTTCAATTCTGAGAGTATCATCTTCATCCTCACCACTACTAAACCCATTTCAATAAATTGCATCATGACTGAGTTGACCATAGACAAAATATTCTTCACTTTATTGTGGACAATAACCTGCATGGTGACCTATCTTCCTACATCTGGTATAAAAGTTTATCAGTCTGGTTATTTCTTCATTGCTTGATTCATATCTTGAATGTATCTCCATTTTACCTCCCAAAAAATTCATCTTCTTTTTCTTTCATGACCATATGTGTTATTTTATTCTTGTATCTCATGGTACTACCTTTGAATTTATTTGCCATTCGTGTAGGATCTTCCTTCACGCTCTTAAATTTTTTTTGAAGGAATCAAATCTGATACCAAATGAAGAACACAAGATTATACTGAGAGGGGGTTGAACAATATAAGACCAATTTTTACTTTTCTTTCCAATAAATATTATGTAGTATAAATATAGCAATATTAACAAAAATAACTAAAGTAATGCACAAATCATCACACACAATAGAGACACCAATTTAACATGGTTTACCCAATGTGGGCTACTCCATGGAGAAAATATTTTACTAATATTTTCTCAATAAATTTCTTGGGAATCCTTTCCCTATTATAATGTTTATGGATATCTATCCAAAGGAGATACCAATATCCTAATTAATTTTGTGTATCTCTATCCATAGGAGAACTCCTTTATCCTAAGCTCTAACTGGTGATCTTATAGAAGAACTGCTACCCCCACTACTCTGGGTAATGGATATCTATCCACTAAAGAATCATGTCCTCACTACCCTGGCTAATGGATCTCTATACACTAGATACTATCATCCTCTATACTTTGTCACCTCCAAAGCTCTATCTCAAATTTGTACTAAATACAATCCTTTGGTCTAGCACAAATTTTCTCAATATTTTTTCTCTCATCTGACACAAACCTATCCTCAAATCTGCACTAAACATAGTACTTTAGTCTAGCACAAATCTATCCTCAATATCTATCCTTTGATTTATACTAAACACAGTCCGTCGGTCTAGCAAAAATCTATCCTCAATATCTACCATTTAATATACACTAATCACAATCCTTCAATCTAGAATAAATCTATCCTTAATTTTTGTCCTTAAGCCTTAACTCAAATCTTGACAAAATCATAAATCAACTCTGTTGGATCTACCCCAAACCTTAACTCAAGGTTTGAATAAATCAATCAATCAACTCTGGTCTCAAGTCTTCTCAAAAACTTATCTCAAATCTGCCTTGTAAGCTTGCACAAAAGATCACACTAATCTATCCACAAGTCCTCTCTAGAACTTGTCCAAATATGCTCTACAAGTCCTCACTAGAAATTGTGCAATTATTCTCAATAATTCCTCACTAGGACTTATCCAAATCTACTCTCAATCTGTATTGTAAGCTTCCATAAAAGCTCACACAAATATGTCCACAATTCTTCTCAAAGACTTACCTCAAATCTGCTCAACAAGTCTACACTAGAACTTGTGCAATCTCATGGAAACATAAAGATAATTTTTAGAGACTCAATATGCTCTACATTCATCACAATGTTCAATCACTTTCAATCACTCTCTTAGAAACATATAGAGAATTGTTAGAGACTCAATATGCTTCACATTCATCTCAATACTCAATCACTTTCAATCACTCTCTTAGAAATATACAAAGAATTGTTAAAGACTCAACATACTTCACATTCACAAACTCTCAATCACTTCCAATATCTCTTTTATCACAGAAACATATAGAGAATTGTTAGAGACTCAATATGTTTCACACTCATCAATACTCAACCTCTTTCTCAAATCAATTCAGAATATAGAATAATTTGTTTCATAGAACTTGAACAATCACTTCAACACATTCACTTGACTAGAATCAATCAACTCTACTCAACCAATCACTCAATGAAATAATCCTTGCTTACAAACCCTAGTCCAATCACATGAACACTCACTCAAATATTTCCAACAATGCTTATCAATCAATCTCACATAACAATGATACTCATGTTCTTTGCAATCCTAGTTCAAGTTTGTCACTCACTTACGTACTTCAAAAACAATGCTTATAAAACAAGGTGCATAGCATTCACATCACAATAGCTCAACAACTTAATAAGGAAATATAATTAAGTCCTTTTAACTCCAAAGTTATTTTTTAGAAAACCAACCAATCAACTCAACCAAAGAAGAATATGCCCATACCTTTTTTTTTATGTAGGATGAATTTCAAAATCTAGATCAAATATCACAACTTTCTTTGCCAAGTACAAAGGGTTAGATGACAAGGATTATCACCCTAACACATTTCAAAAAATACAATGATAACTAAAATTCCAAATACACCTTATTGCTCCATCTCAATAATAAATTCCAACATCATAATTTTCATCAAAAACTCTTTAATAAAATATAACTCAATTACTACTTATATCTCTTTTATCAAATTGCAATTATCAAATAAAATACTTTATAAAATAATGCAATTTATTCTTCTAATATAAAATTAATTACCTTAGTTTTACTTTATCAAAGACTACCTTTTATCATGCCCAAAAACCACTTTAGCTTAAAAGTAAATAATTCACTTTTAATCATCACCTTATCCATCCTAATATTCTCACACAAACTTAGACAATTCAAATTAATAAAAAAATTAATACCTTACCCCTTTGTGGGATTTGAACACAAGATGCCTTCTCACCTTAGCAACTTAGCTATGGCCTTGGCTTCCATGTGAGCTAAGCGCTCACGTGGGATATTAAGCACCTGCATGCTTAATAACCTCCTACTAGCTTCACCAAAACAAACATAAAAAATTTTATCCGCTTGCTACTATCATGTTTCAAACCTATGATCTCTCTACCACTAAGACCAAGCACTGCCAAATGCACTAGCCACTATATGGTGGTTAATGGTGATTCGCTTATCCTTTTGAAACCACACAAAATTTTGGATGATGTCAGCACACTTTCTCCTCTTCTTCTTTCCACAAAACTGTAGTGAATATCTCATGATTCAGAATTTGAATTACCTCTTATTTTACCTTGGGTGAGGCGATATTTATATTTCCTTTGGTTCCCTCCAATGTTTCGATAATGGTATTCGACTTCATACATCAACGCTATGAATTTATGGTTGAGCCCTAAGTAAATAAATTAATATTTATTTATAAAATTTAAATTCATTTGAATTTAAATATTTATAAATTAAATATTTAATTCTTCTTCCTTGGATTTTTAAATTGGAATTAAAAAGGCCTCCTTGGGTCTTTATAAACACCTTTATTTTTTCCCACATGGTTTTAATAAAAACCTTTTATGCCATCATGGTTTTTAATAAAAACCTTTTGTGCCACCATGGTTTTAATAAAAAACCTTTCATTTTGCTTCACATAATATTATTTTTTCAACCTCTTGCATTGCTCATTTTAACCTATTGGCATCAACGGTGGTTCACTCCTTGACATCGATGACAACTTCATACCTTGACATCAATGACAACTCTATGGATGCAAAATGTCCAACATATGGAACTTACATATTGGCCCTCTAATTTTAAGAGCCATTATATCATGCTCAATCACCTCATCCTTGATACTTAATTTTTGTGTACATCTGCTACTTGGATTGAACTTGCCATGTATTTAATTTTTTGCTTATCTCTAGCTTGGACCTTCATACTTCCAATAAGGGAATTTTTGTTTCTAGCTAGGGCATACTAAATTCCCATTAGGGCTTTCAAAAATGACTTTCCTTCCATAATAGATAATGGGGCTTGCTCTTGGATTGCACTCCCTCTTGGTTCACACTCCCTCTCTACTTGCACTCACTCTTGCTCCTAGCTTGCACTCTCTCTTACCTCACACTTGCTCCTATATTGCACTTCCTATTGGCTCACAATTGCTCGTGTCTCTTCTTTTTCTTAGTGTTCCTTCGCTTCAACATTTTTTTGGAAATAATATTCCATGCATTCATGGTAAGGGTTTGAAGCATTGATGCACTCTAGATGAACCTACCACTCTTTCACCATGATTGAATCCTAGCTTGCACTTCCTCTTAGTTTACACTCCATTTTGGTTTGCACTATCTCCTACCTCACGTTCACTCCCAAATTGCATTCCCTATTGGATCACAATTACCCTTATATCTTCTTCTTTGTCCTGATGTTCCTTGGCTTCAATTTTTTTTTGGAAATAATATTCTACACATTCATGGTAATATTTTGAAGCAATGATGCATTTCGGATGAACCTGTCACTTTTTTGCCATGATTGAATCTCGGATATCACCCCTCTTGGTTCATACTTCCTCTCTGGTTTTATTGGATCTGGGATTTCACACTCACTTTCATATTACACTCGCACTCACTTATACACTTACTCCTACCTAGTTCTTACATTAACTTTTAGTTGCACTCACTTGCACTCGCTTTCAGTTGCACTTACTCACACTTATTATTGCACTTACTTCTAGATTGTGCTTGCACTTGATTCCACACTTACTCCTAGCTCATGCTCACACTTGCTACTTCACTTACTCTTGGTTTATGCTCACACTCACTGTTGCACATACTTTTGGCTCATGCTCACACTCGCTACTACAATTTGTTTTCAATGTGTTTACGTATATTTTTATGATGGGTCTTGGTCCCCTCATATTGAGTGGGGTTTGAACCTTGGACCTCTAAAAGAGAGGCCAAAGTCCATACCAGTGTAGTAAGCTATTATTTTAGCAATATTAAATACCATATAGACACCATTAGTATTTTTACTTAAAAATAGTTATATATTAAAAACCATTGCGGATCTCAAATTAAAAGGGACTACGCTAGAGAAAAATAATAATGTGATTTTATAACATGTATTAAGGGTACTCAAATTTAATTATATTTTTCAAAAATATAGTTGAATACTCTAATTATGTTTAAATTTTATTGGTTAACATATCATTCCTAAAGAGGATCAAATCCACTTTCTATAATTTTTGTAGATGATAGAATATATATTTTTTCTTTTCTATTAACAATGGATCATTAATTTATTTTATGTTTTTTTTTCTAATTTATTATTCCATCTCTATTACAAACTTATTAATTAATTTAAAATTATTTATTTGTTGTTCATATTTATGTTTCCAACAATTCTATGTATTTTTGTAGTGTTTTTATTAAAAAATAAGTTTTTGACACTTGATATCAAGATCAAAGAAAAAGAAAAAAATAACATAAAGTCCCTAATAGTTATTATATCTCTTTTATTTGAGGTAAATTACATATCCACATGAGTGTGGTCTACTGAAAAGGACGCCACTTACATTATCAGTGATGTGACCTGGGTTCAATCCCCATGAATGATGTGTATAAAAAGTATTACTAAAAAAAAAACAAATAATTAATAAATGTACTTAAAGATATTTATTTTACATGCTAAGATTTTTTTCCAGAGAAAATATAAAAATATTAGTGAATTTAATAATTATTTTTTTATCAATATTAAA
Source organism: Wollemia nobilis (assembly GCA_028583015.1). Taxonomy (NCBI): domain Eukaryota; kingdom Viridiplantae; phylum Streptophyta; class Pinopsida; order Araucariales; family Araucariaceae; genus Wollemia; species Wollemia nobilis. Next base: position 362,445 of record JAQPPZ010001802.1, on the reverse strand, counting down.
TAATGAAAATAACTAGATAAAAATATTTATTGTTTATGTGACAAGATCTCAATAAAATAAAGGTGAACAATTCTTGGAAATCTTGCAAGACAATAAACAAAAATGCACATTACAAATGGCATGTAGTCCCTTTGACCAAGGTGCCTACTTGTGGAGGTAGGCACTCTTTGACCAAGGTGCCTACTTTGGAGGTAGACACCCTTGATAAGGTGTTTGATTATGTAGGTAGGTGCCCTTTACCAAGGTGCCTGCTTGTGGAGGTAGGTGCTCTTGACCAAGGCACCTGCTTGTGGAGGTAGGCACCCTTGACCAAGGCACCTACTTATGGAGGTAGGTGTCCTTGACCAAGGTACCTAACTCTCACTTCATGAAGTCTTCACTGACATCTCCTTATTTGTCTATATCACACTTCATGTTGTCCTATAAAACATAAAAGAATAATCTAAACTAAATGCATTAAATAAAATTCTAACTAATTTTTTTTCATCATTTGCATGAGAGAACAGAAAGGCAACTAGAACAATTGGATCTGGTGACTTTAAAATTAGGTGGTCAAGTTGGAGAATTGTCAATGATCTGTCCTGGTAATTTGGTTGAATGTGTTGTGTACTAGAACATCTTCTCCACCAAACTATTTTGTGAGAAATAATGAACTCTTTTCACTATGATAGCAAACTTCTCCATGATTTCAGATCCTCACCATCTCTTTTCAAAGTTGGCATTCTCCTCCACCATAGTGAGATTTTATCTTCTCTGTATTTTATTTTCCCATATATTTTAATAGAATGAAATGATGTCATAAAAAATACTGTAATATTAGTACTTTGCATTAAAAATTAGAGGCCACATAGGCCATAATTGATATCTTTGAAGTGGAAAACCAGGTAATTACATAGCTTGGTGTGCAAAATTTTTGTGTCTCATACACCACTATTAGAGGATTTATGATAGCTGACAACTCAAAACTTTTGAAACACCAAACTCCTCATAAAAAAAACATATAAAAAGTATCTTAATCCTGCTTTGACATATCTCAAGAGCATTTAAATATTTGACTACATCATAATGATTAACCTTTGTGTATCATTATTTTCTCATAATTTGTTGTTTATTTCTGACCACTACGAGCTCCATTCATATAATTTATATTGCTCAGGAACCATGTGGCCTTCTTGTAGATAATTGACATCTAATTACTTTTAGGATCCTTCCCTACTTTATTTAGCTACCGGTTGGAGATTTCTCATTCCCCTTCTAGACCAAGTTGGTCCTAGGAAAAGAGGATACTCTCTTTCAACAAGTAGTAGAAAATAAAGCTCTATTTATGATTTGCACTTTTAAATTGGAGCATTTTTAGAATAAGATATTTTATTTCTTGTGTGTGAACACTATTGAACAATGTTCATTATGCTATTGGTGGCAATAGTGAAGGTGGGGTCTCCCCCCATACCTACAACTAAAATAGTCTCTCAAAATTATCCTTTTATTTATCAACTAGTTTGGTATGTTGTAGCATGAGAAGAGCATCTTCCTCCATGGCCTCAAAACCAAAAAAAAAAACTTATTGGAAAAATGTGCAAGTTGGCAAATGACTATCTGTGTACTGGAAATTTGGAGAAAACATGGCATAGCAGTATTTTAAAAATATGTTCTAGTTATGATTCACCAGGTTGCCTTAAGTGCAAGTGAAGAGCATACTCAATAACAAGATGTTATTTTTAAATTGTGCTCTATCATTTTTCCTGCTACTGATGTTATCATTAAAATAATCTACAAATATGTTATGAAGCATGAAGCTTGTAAAATTTTTAATCATTAAAACTAATATTTTGGAGGCATAATTCCCCAATGGTTTCTGTATAAAAACACATCCCTAAATATTTTCAACTATATCAGACCTGGGTTGTGCTATTTCTTTGATCTCTTGAAACCATTCAAAATATGATGGAAATCCTTCATTGCTTGTTTTTTTTAAACAACATAATTTATTATATGTCTACACTTAATATGGTACATCAGGTCCATTCCCGTATTTACCTGATAAGTTGGTAAATTTAAATTGTTGCCTATGGGATTTGGATTTGACTATTCTGACAATCGTTTTGGGCCTGTAAAAAGGTCCTTGTTGGACTCATGCTTCTCAGGTATAAGATATACAGGTAATTTTAAATAGACTTTTTAACTGACATGTAGATCATAACACTATAGTTTTGACACTCCCCAACAATGGTGCCAAAATGGTGAGCAAAAATTATGTTTAGAAAATAGTCATTTATTTTACCATAAATTATCAATCCGGTAAGTTTGTAAACTTACGAGTGTCATGCACAGTATATGCCTATAGTGTGGGGGAATGAATCCTTCTATACCTATTTAATTTGGTGGGGAATTTTTATGCATTTTGATTTCAACCAAACCAAATGAAACGAATTGCAGAAAAATAAATTATAAACTAAAATTCTAGAAATGAAATCCAAAAAATAATGTGCAGGAAAATATACACAGACAACTTAATTAAAATAAAGCAAGAAATAAAGCAGTAAATCTAATCTACTGAAAAAAAAAATAACAAAAAAAAAAATAGAGGACTACTAAAGGGAGTGGGCCCAGGATCCCGGAGATAGTCCACTCGGTTAATCACATAACAATTGCTTTAAGCAACTAAGAGTATTTGCACTCTTAAGAAATTATACATAAAGCAAAATAAAATAACTTATGTATAATTTTTTCATTTTTTCATTCATCTAGCTTGCATATTTATGTAAAGTGCAACTAGATATCATTATAATAACAAATCAATCTATTTTTAATCACATAACGTGATTAGTTATAGTAGGTTCATACACATGTATTATTCTACTACTAAAATTATATCCATTCACTAGAAGGATAAATATAATAATCCTTAGGTGTATGTAACAAATAAATCCTAAATTAATGCATCCTAAAAATAATGCTTTAAGAGCTTTACAAGGTCAACCAGCCAATCGGTTAATAATAAGTGTTTTATTCTATTTTAATAATAATGCATGATTTGAGGTGTAGACCAATTGGTTCATCCAAACCCCATAAGGGGTGCAGAGGTCCAAGGTTCAAATCTCGGGCCTCACCGAACTGAACGCTTGTCCCTTTCTTGGTGCTTTAAATGGTGTAAAAGGTTTAAAATGATTGTGGCATGGTGGTTATAGGGGTGGACTGCATGAAGATCTATGTGGCGGCTTTCGGGGTGGACAGTGCAGAATACTATGGCGGCCATAAAAGCTGGATAGCCTACCCGAATTCGTGGCGGCTACCGATTCCACCATGTAAATACAAAAAACAAAAAAATAAATAATAATGCATGATTAGAATATTTCTCCTTTGTCTTCATGTGCAACAACCTCCTTAGCCCATTGGTCAACCGATCAAATTTGACTTGGTCATATTAAGGCACTTACTTGTGGATCAAGGCATCTACCTATAGAGTAAGGTGCCTATCTGAAGAGTAAGGTGCCTAATTAAAGAGTAAGGCACCTACATGTAGATTAAGGTGCCTACTTGTAGAGTCAGGTACCTACCTGTAGAGTCTTGCACCTACCTATAGAGTCAGACTCCTACACCTACCTGTAGATTTAGGCACCTACCTATAGAGTGAGGTACCTACTTGTAGAGTAAGGTGCCTACCTATAGAGTAAGGAATCTTCCTGTAGAGTCAAGCGCTACATGTAGAGTAAACCACCTACTGGTAGACCAAGGCACCTAATTGTAGAGTAAGACTCCTACTTGTGCATCAAGGCACCTTCAAATGTATGGGATCAAGGTGCCTTCTTGCACAATGTCAATTCCAAGTGGTATGTAGACTTGAAACACTAGATTAGTAACAAAACCTACATTTATACATAGTTTCCACTAAAAATACCAGTCAAGCATAATACTGGATTTTCTATCAATTATATGTATAAGTTACATAAAAATACATCTCTAATGCTAATTAAACCAAATTGATGCCCCTTAAGAATGTATATAAAATAAGTATTTTTGGTGCTCATCAACCACACTTTTCATTCAAAGGGTATAAGGGGGTATTAAAGTCCCCAGTGAGAATCCAACCTTCCCCCTTGAATAATTCTCTCATAAAGATTAGAAATTCCCATAGTGTATTCTTGATAGGGGCCATAGTAAGGGTATAAATATTAAATAGAATCCATCTCTTCTCAGATTTCTTACTATAAAATAGAATACTAATCACTCTATTCGAAATAAATAGATAGATCAATCAAGTTTCTCAAGGTCCAATAGACAAAGAAGACCCCTAAAATATCCATTGGTAGAATTTGTTGCAAAACCCACCTCCTTCCAAAATAATTTTTTAACTACCTCTACATTAGAACTATCCATATTAGTTTCTTGAATAAATATAACATCAGGTCTTACTTATTTCCTAAGTATCACCAAAATTTATTTCTTGGAGAACCCATTCATACCTTTTATAATCCATGATAATAACTTCATATTTGATATTTGGAGCTATTATTCCCACTCGATTAACTAGGGGAGCTACAAAATGTGTCAAGTTTTAGTTTTTTACCTTTGCTATCCTTCTATTTCTCAAACATCAATTGGGATTGGGGTCTATCAACAATTTCTAAATCTACTTCATGGATCCTTAACGCTTTGTTAGAGGGTTTCCCTACCTCATGATTATCTTTGACATCCATTTGATATATTTGGGTACTTGTGATTTTGAGTGTAGAATTGGTTGTGCTCAAATATCCCACCCCTAGGCATGGTGATCATTTCAACTCAAGCTGAGTTGGTTATTCCTAACCAAGAGACTCACTAGGCTTCTAGGGAGAACATATTTCTTCTATGACTAGCTCCTTAGTGAGTAATATTTGATAATATTTACGAAAGAAATCCAAAGGGATTAAAATATTCATAACTAAGTCTTCTAGGAGAACCTAGTCTAGACTTATACCATTGTATGGGTTCATATTCTGGACCACCACTTTTCTAGACTCATTAACATCCACCACATGGACTTAGACTGGCTCAATAGGGGTCCTCTAAGGAGTATTATTGGGTGAAGGATCCAACATGACTTCTTTACCTTTTGAAATAGTAGCATAAGGATTCTTTATAAAAATTGTTGAGCTAGCAATCATTTTTCTTGGGCCACACAATTCTCTTCTAGGGGCTCTAAGGGTTGCTTCCTTCTGCTCTAAAAATGAGCACTATTATTTGAGATGATCCTATGTTTTACATTCTAAATAAAACATGAATTTATTTTCATTCTCAATGACTTGGTGCCTATTGTGTGAGTTTGAGACTAATTTCATTGAAGTTAGCAATTTAGATTCAAGGTTGGCCATAATGCACATATGTTCTTGATATAGATTTAGTAGCTAGATCGAAAGTAATCAGATCTCCAATACCTCGAGCAATACCTCACAACACTTTCTCATGTCAAAAATGACTAGGAAGACCGGGTAATCTCACCCAGATTATTGTTTAGTTTATAATTTAGGTTTTTAGTGTAGACACCAAAAAAGTCACACATTGTCCCTCTTCCCATCTCCATGGTTAATTAATGTGCAAAACCATTGAAAATTGTACATATTGGACTAAAAAATTATTCATCACAATTAGCCCCTTTGGGATAGCTAAGCCATTTCTTACACTTAACCCTAGGTCCTCATATAAACTCATGGTAACTCAACTAAGGTTGAAACCTTCACCATGGTCAAAAAGCACTTTATGGTTAGAAAGTCAACACTTTTAGTCAAATTATGCTTTATGGCTAATTTAATGATTAATTAGATCTAAGATTGATTTAATTAAAGCCTCCACCTTACCCAATCTATTTTGACTAAGACTAGCCTTCCACCTCATCTAGTCTACTTTGACTAAGACTAGCCTTACACTTCACCTAACCTAGTCTAGCCTAGCCCTACCACCTTTACATCCATATATTTCTCCACATCACACACCCTAGGTCATTAATGCATTTAGATCAAATTCAGTGTCCCGATTTCATAGGAAAAGACTTCTCCTATAGTAGAACCATGGCCCCCTTGCAAGAATTTAAATATTATCTAAAGGTTTGTTCAGTTTGATATAAAAAAACCTCAATGGAGAGTTGTGAGTTGTAATTCATGAGATACTCTAGAATCTTCAACACTCAATTTGGGATAATAGGATATGAGGTAACCAAGGGGATAGAAAAACAAATTGTAGAATAAAAATCTATATTTTTATGAACCTTCTTTACAAAATAGGGTTTTAGTTGTCTAAGAAGTGGGCTAGATTCAGGGTTTTGGGGGACTAGCTTAATTGCGCATGAGTATTATAGGTCCCACTACATCATCATTAGAAGTAGGCTTGCATCGATCACCATCACCTTTTTTGGAAAGCAAGTTCTCATCCCCTTCATATTTAAAATTTATTTTAGCACCTAAAATACCATAGATCACATCCATCACATGTTTCTATTGCTTAGAATTACCCTAGAACTTCTTCATTGTTTCTCATATTCATTATCCTAGCACTAATTAGAACTACCTTAGCACTTATTAACTATTTCTTACCTTAACTACCCTAGCAATACTGCACTCACCTTTGTCACCTTAACACTACTCAACATTGTATTGAATTTCACTATTACACTTAGCTTTGTTGCCCTAGCACTGCTACACTCACATTCACTACCTTAACACTACTGCACTCATCTTCGCTACCATAATACTGCTATACTCACCTTTGCTACCCTAACACTACTCAATATTGTACTCACCTTCACTACTCTAACACTGCAACACTAGACATTGTTGCCCTAGCATTGCTATGACATTGCACTCAGCTTTGTTTCCCTAGCACAATACATTTATTAGTACTTCATATATGTACCAAATTTCATGCTAAATATCTTCATTATAGTATTTAATATAATTAGCATGTTATTTGATACATATATGAAATGCCAAGCATTTAGATTGAAAATACTACTATGGAGAATAATTTTTTTTTTCTATTTATAATTTTGTAAATATGAATGAGAGTTTATTTCCTACCATACTAATGCATGTCTCTTTACAGCCTACTCACATGTTTCATCAATAATTTTTTTCTTTACCTTGAAGATGAAATCTATAATAATCAAAATATGAATGCAAATGGTCTTAATATCATGTGAAAATCAATAAATTATAAGGTTAGGAAAAGTATTATGGAAATATATGTTGTTTGGATGTTATAAAATAATTACATTATATTTTTTTTTGTCAAAATTATCTTTATAAACCATATTTATGACCATGAAATGTTCAAGGATTTAGGTTTAGAGAAAAATAAAAAAGTTATTGGTAATGCATATGGACAACCTAAGAAAATATTTATTAGGACATAGAATAAAGGACAAGAAGGACTACCTCATGAACCTATATATTATAATGAATAAACTATATTATATATATATATATATATATATATATATATATATATATATATATATATATATTGGATTTGATTATTGTGAGAAACTCCTATGACCATGTACAAGGTTGAGTAGTCTCCTCACAACCATGACCCCTCCTAAATTTGAAAGCTATACTTATCAATAGGGAATTTAATACAAAGCCACCACACATACACCCCCTCACACACTCGTCTACGCCACTATTTGAACCTTGGACCTCCCGAATAAGAACCAAAGCCCGAACCCTTGCGCTGCACCCAAGTACAATAAACTATATTATATTATAAATAAATTCTTAATTAAAATCTATTTTATTTTATTTATTATAGTATAGATATTATAATGGTATTAGTTTAACAATATTAAATATCTTATAAACACCATTAATATTTTAAATTAATAAATTGTTATTTATTAATAAGCATTAAGGATAAGGTCCGAGTTGTAGACCAATTGGTTCATCCAAACCTCATAAGGAGGGTGAATGTCCAAGGTTCAAATCTTGGGCCTTTCCAGAATGAACGCTTGTCCCTTTCCCGGTGCTTTCAGCGGCATAAAAGGTTTAAAATGATTGTGGCATGGTTGTTATAGGGGCAGACTGTGTGGTGGCTTCTGGGGTGGACAACGCAGAATACAGCGGTGGCCATAAAAGCTAGACAACCTGCCCGGATTCGTGGCGGCTATCGATTCCACCATGTAAATTCAAAAAATAAAAATAAGCATTAAGGATATCAAATGAAAAGGGGAGTTATGCTAGAGATAAATAATAATATGATTTTATAGTATGTATTATGGATACTCAAAATTAATTATATATTTTTTATAATAAAATTGAATATTTCAAATATGTTTAAATTTTATTGGTTATCAAATCCACTTTTAATAATGTTTGTACAAGATGGAATGTTTTTTTTCTTTCTATTAGCAATGGATCATGAAATTATTTTATAGTTTCTTTATTAAATTTATTATTCCATCTCTATTGCAACCCTCTTAATTAATTTAAAAATTAATAAATAATTTTTTGACACTTGATATGAAGATCAATGAAAAAGAACAAATATGTTAGAGTCATAGCTATTCTTTCTCTTTTATTTTACTTATTGAAAGTGAGGTAAAAGTTTAATTTACTATAAAATTTATTTATTGGAATAAAGATTTATTGTATTAGTTTAACTATGTTTTTCTTATCAAATTGGTCTCTAGAAAATAAAAAACATTTGAATCAGACCTAATATTTTATTATATCTGGATAGCAACTAATATTTTAGTATATATATATATCAATATGCGGGAGAACAATTGAATAATGTTGAATCTATTTTCAATAAATGTTATAATAAAAATTTAAAACTTTAAAATGATATACAATAAAATATTTTTTAAAAGTACATTTTTTTCTTGTAATGTATAAATATTTGTTCAAGATAAATTATATACAACAACTAATTTTTAAATGTAATTAAAGATATTTATTTTAAAAGATATTTTTTCATTTCAATATATGGTTCGTTTTCATAAGAAAAATATAAAAACATTAATGAATTGAATAAAAAGTATTTTTTTATCATATATTAAATAATGAAAATAACTAAATCAAAATGTTTATTGTTTATACTAGCATAATAAAGGTAAAATTCTACGAAAGTCGCAAAATCCACATCACATACAAATATTTTTAATAATACATGTTATAACAGGATTTTATTTAATGGTTATACTAATATGACATGAAAAAATTATTAAAATTAGCTAATATAAATTCTTATTAATAATAGTATTTTCACACATAGATAGGAATTTCCTTAAGAATCAATAAAATTTTAAAATAAATGATATGTTAAAATATTTATTTAAAATATAAAATAGTTTAAATTATGTAAAATGGATAGAAAATATAAAAAAATTGGGTTTCTTTATTACATATATTTTTTTATATAAAGGATAATTTTAATAATGATATTTTACAAGAGAAACATGGAATTCAATTTTACCTTTGATTCAAGGGAAAGGATAGTGGCCTAGATAACATGTAATAATGGTATAAATAAATATGATTAAAGTAGTATATATGTGTCTCTTTGATAGTGGGATGAGGAATATTGATGGCTAGAAATTCTAGGCTATTTGAAGGTAAGAAGATTCTAATGATTCAGGTATAAATGCAAATTAAATCTATTTTTGAAAGTCTAAAAAACTCTTCAAAACCAAAACTAAATAGTTATATAGAAACACTAGTAGTGGATCCTATGAAGCCATATGCCTTCGTTGATGGAGCTTGACAAGGCAACCTAGGTAGGTGGGGGCACTGGGACACTTTATTACATAAGATCACTTTCAAGGCAGGTTTAGGTAAAGGAAAAAATAATATGATACAATGGAAAGCATTGATGCTCTTGATAAGAATTGCAGTGGAACAAGGAATTATAACTTTACATATTTATGGACATTAAAAATTAGTGATAAGTTGAATTACAAATCATGTTAAGATAAAAAAATTGTTCCTCGGTCTTTTCTATGAGCAAGTAAAATTATTTGAACCTTCTATAACAAAAATTTCATAGAAGTGCATATGTACGAAACTAAATTTAGAAGAAAATGTTATTTGAAAATATGGCTTGAACCTTGAAGAGGAAAGAAGTGGTTAGAGGACTTAAGGTTTCCTCACAGTCCTCCTCTTTTATTTTTTATTTTTATTGAAAAATACTTCATATTAAAGAATAATAAAAGAATACATCATCATAGCAACATTACAATAGTTTGTGAATGAGCAGCAAACAATTTTATCTAACACTTTTATCTATTCTAATACAGTTCTTCATAATATCATACCTAAATACCTTAAGTTGACTAGAAAGAAGCTTAGTAGATTTTTATGTTATTCAAGAATTGACTATTATCCTCTATTTGATTTTTAACTCATAGTCCTCCTCTTATTAAGAATCATACCAAATATTTGTTTTGTTTTTTTTAAAGAGGTTTTTGAAAGGGACCCTTACCTTAATTTTTTATAAAGATAGGTTTGAAAGTAACATTTGTCTTCAAAATTGGAACATGATTCCTAATCAATTTTAATACTTAAGTAAGCATCATTTGAGAACTATGATTGATCAGGAAGTTATTCCTGCTTTTCTTCTTGCTTTTCTCATGTCAATCTTGCTATTATGATTTTGTTTCTACATTGTAAGTTAATTTTAATGTAACATATTATAGTAGGGAGACTAGTACTCCTCTCAGTTCAAAAATTCTTGAGGGTACTTCATACCTATAGCATTGTAATTTATAATTTTTCAAACTCAAAAATAATTTTTTTTAAGGAAAAAAATAAAAATGTTAATTCTTATTATACTTTAAATTCTGTGCAAATAATTATTTATTTTTAAACTTTTGTCTCATATATATATATATATATATATATATATATATATATATATATATATAATTCACATTTTTATCATATTTATATTCTCATATAGTTTTATTTTGTTTGTATTTTTAAATTCATCTATCTTATTCATATTTGTATTATTGTACACTTTTATAATTCATAAGAATTATATTTGTTAACATATATTTATATATTTCACTTATGAGATATGTGTATTTATATATGTATAATCTTATTAAAATGGATATATGGTAATCAAAATTATTAATAAGTAAGGAAGAGAGGTCATTATTCCTCTTGAGGTTATGGCTCCCTTGGTATTCCAGGAATCATTGCCACTAATTGGTAAATTTATTGGTGTCATGTCAGACATTAAGTCCATTTGCAACTGGGCCTTATTGAAGTGGTGACCTATGGGTAACATGGAGCTAGCAACTTACCCAAGAGGGTTTTTCCTAATAATATTAAACAATACTCAAGATTCAAGTAGAATTCTCACTGGAGGTCCATGGTTCTTTGGTAGAAGAAGTTTATTCTTATGGAAATAGGAGCAAAAATTTTGACCCAAAAATACAAAGAATAAATTCAGCACCCATTTGGGTTTGGCTTTTGAGCCTCCCATCATAGTTTTGGCATCTTGAAATTTTAAAAGGTATAGCTCAAACAATTGGTGATCTTGTTATCATTGATTCGAAAACCAAAGCAATAATTTGCCTTACTTATACCCGCATTTGCCTCATTGCAAATATGGATTTCCAACTGTCGATATACGTAGATCTTATTTTAGGATATTAGATAATGTGTTAGGCTATCGAGTATGAGAACAAATGTACATTTTGCATTGAATATAAAAAATAGGGTCATATTCGTGCTCAGTGCCCAACTCTAAAGAAGTATTTAAAAAAAGATATAAATCATGATAAGAATTGACAAGGGAATAGTCAACCGACTCAAATCTTCCAAGAAAATAATCAGATCGATAAAGGCAATAAATCTATCTCTCAGTCCTAAGCCTCATAGTTTGAATACCAGGTAAGTTCTCTTTTCACAAAGCCTAATACTTTCATGTACTTAAATGGTCAAGACCTAGTTTTTGAAGATACCCCTACTAACCCTAAAACTGTAGAGCTTACCACAGCTGAAATCATTCACAATAATATCACTAATTTATTTGTTCACCCTTGTGATGCTCCTCAGTCCCCACCAGGTCTGGGCCTTCTTTCCTACCTCTAGCTAATTTTTTACCAAAACCCAACCCAATCCTTTAAGTCTAAGAATATTTTTCTTTCCTATAAAATTCCTCCTCCCCCCTAACTCGCATTCCCCTATTATGGAACAAATTCTTAGTCCTCTTAAATAGGCTATAATAAAACAAGGAAAAAAATTATTGTCGATGTTGGTAGTGACAAGAAAAGGGTATATCATCAAATTGAGAGAGAAGAAAGAAAAAAATTGATCTGGATATTACCAATGGCTTTTAGCCTACTAGTATTTCATCTCTATCAGATCAAACAAATATTAATTTTTCCGAGGGAAAAAGATACAAACCACTTCCATCTCATGGCAAAGGGGTGTGAAAGAAATATTCTAAAAATTCTAGATGATGATCCTCTCATGGAATGTGAGAGGCCTCAATGGAGTAACCAAACAGAGGTTGGTTAGATCATTGAGGAAAAATCTGAAGCCTAACATCATTTTACTCCAAGAAGCAAAAACTGATATTGAGAACAATGAATGATGATTACACAATAACACTGAGAGGGGGGGTGAATCAGTGTAGCTATTAATTTTTATATCTACAACATTTAATATGAAATAAAGAGAACTTGACAACTAAAAAACAACTTAAACAAGAGAGCACACCACAACACTCAATATACCGAGGTTCACCAATTTGGCTACTCCTCAAAAATGACTGCTTGGACTCCAATCCAAATCCAGTCTTTGCAAAATCAATTTTACAAACACTTTACCAAGCACCAAGCTGGAAGGAGCACCAACCCCTATAATTTTCTACTGCAATGAGATGGAGCACCAACTCCTAGTACCAAGCACCAACTTGGACTGCAATTCTGATAAATTTAGAATGACATAAAAATGCCTTCACTTTATGCACGACCCTGACTGGTCTGCAATTAACTCAAATCTGCACACTCTCACGGCTCTGCTTATTTTTCTCTTGATTCTTTTCTAACTCTCCTTTTTTCAGCAATTTCTCTCTAACAGTAGCAACATCTTCTCTGTACGATTATTCTTTTATAACCTTTCAATTCTGCATGCAGTCGAATCACATACTCTGACTGTTCGAATCCATGCAATACGACTGTTCGGTTCCATGCACTTCGACTGTTTGAAACCCTACAATACGTCTTTTGAAACCATGCAGTACGACAATTTTGTTTCATGCACTTTGACTGTTCAATTTCTTCGAATACGGCTTTTCGAATGCTTTTTTGAAATTCCATATATGATTCTTCGAAAGCTTTTCGATTCTTCATGTTCGGCTTTTCTGTATGCTTCAAATACGTCTGTTAGAATGCTTGCAAATACGACCTTTCGAATGCTTTTATTATCCTTCAAATTTGGCTTTTCGAATGCGTTTCAATTATGCATGTTTGGCTGTTGCATTGCATGTCCAACACCTGTCAATGTTTAACTATCTGCTTTTTCCGACACGTGTCACCTTGCATGCTCCTGCGGGTTTTACCTGCCAGACTGTTACCTGTCGTGAAATTGTGACACTTTTAACTTATGCTGATGTCACCCTGAAGGTTGTCACGAAATCGTGACCATTTTGGCCTTGAAAGCTTTTCCCCCAATCATGTCGCGATATCGCGACACTTAGAACTTTTGCTGACGTCATCCTTAAGCATGTCGTGAAATCATGACCGTTTTGGCTCTTGCAAGCTTTCCCTGCATCTTGTCGTGATATCGCGACACTTTGAACTTTTGCTGACATCATCCTCAATGCTGTCGCGAAATCGCGATGCTTTCGGCTTCCAGCAGCTTTCCTTTCATCCTGTCGCAAAATCGTGACACTTTTCAATTTTGCTGACGTCATCATCAATGCTATCGCGAAATCACGATGCTTTCGGCTTCCAGCAACTTTCCTTTCATCCTATAGCAAAATCGTGACTCTTTTCAACTTTGCTGACATCATCATCAATGCTGTCGCGAAATCGCGACACTTCCAGCTTTCGTACACTCTTCTTTGCCAGTAGCAGCAAAAAAGGAACATGTCGTGAAATCGTGACACTTTGCTCTTCCGTACAACTCTCCTTGCCAACTCCAGTGAAAATGGAACATGTCACGAAATCGCGACACTTTGCTCTTCCGTACAACTTTGCTTGCAAACTCCAGCAAAAATGGAACATGTCACGAAATCGCGACACTTTGCTCTTCCGTACAACTCTCCTTGCCAACTCCAGCGAAAATGGAACATGTCGCAAAATCGTGACGCTTCCGGCTCTTGCTGACGTCATCATCTTCTTGTCGTGAAATCATGACTTTTTTGGCTTCTAGCAGCTTTCTTTGAAACTTGTCATGAAATCGTGACACTTTCGGCCCTTGCTGACGTCATCGTTATCTTCGTCGTGAAATCGCGACGCTTCTGGCTTCCGTACGCTCTTTGCTCCATGCAGTAGCGAAATCGCTACATCTTCTTGTTTGTGTCTTTTCACTTGTAGCGAAATCGCTACATCTTTGTTTCCATTTGTTTCAACATGTAGCGCCATCGCTACACCTTAGTTTCTCCTTGTTTCAACATGTAGCGAAATCGCTACACCTTAGTTTCTCTTTGTTTCAACACGTAGCGAAATCGCTACACCTTAGTTTCATGTATTTTCATCATGCAGCGATATCGCTACACCGAAGGTTTCCATTCATTTCAACATGTAGCGATATCGCTACACCTTTGTTTCCTTCTCTGCCAGCATGTCGCGAAATCGCGACAGTTTTGCTCACATCTTCTCTCTCCTCGGCCATGTCGCGAAATCACGACAATTTGGCATGCATTTTCTCTCTCCTACTTTTTGTCACGAAATCGTGACACATTTTCTCTCTCCTCAATGAAAACTCGACATGTCACGAAATCATGACATTTTCGGCTGCGCCTTCTCTCTCCTCGACCATGTCGCGAAATCGCGACACATTTTCTCTCTCCTCAACGAAAACTCGACATGTCACGAAATCGTGACATTTCCGGCTGTGCCTTCTCTCTCCTCGACCATGTTGCAAAATCATGACACATTTTCTCTCTCCTCAATGAAAACTCGACATGTCACAAAATCGTGACATTTTCGGCTGCGCCTTCTCTCTCCTCGACCATGTCGCGAAATCGCGACAGAAAACATGTCGTGATATCGCGACAATTTTCTTCCTTGTCTCTTTTTGCCAGTTTTTGAATCTGGGTCACTTATGTTTTCCTTGAAACTTTCTGCACTTGATCTGACTGACCTCTGAACTGCATCAACTGCATCAATCTGACTGTGTTGACAACAATGACAATACTTTTGCAATTCTTTTGCTGCACCTTGCTCAACAATCTCCCCCTTTGGAATTGTTGGCAACACACTACAACCTTGCTTAATTTCTTCTCCCCCTTTGCCAATAATACCAAAGGGCTACTGTAGACTCCCCCTGAGTCTATGCACAACATTCTCAGACTTAAAAAGTTTGAATGCTCCCCCTGAGAATGTGTTTCCCATAGCTAGTCAGTGCTTGGGTGGTGTGACTACTCCCAACTTCTTTCGAAGATATTCAAATACTTCCTTTGGCAAAGGTTTTGTGAATATATCAGCTACTTGCTCTGTAGTTGGAACAAAATCTAATTTAACCTCTCCTTCTGCAACTTTATCCTTCAAGAAATGATATCGGATTGCAATATGTTTGGTTCTTGAATGCATTATTGGATTCTTGGATATGTTGATAGCACTAGTGTTATCACATTTAATTGAAATTGGTTCATTGAAATGAATACCAAGATCTTTCAACGTTTGTATCATCCATAATATCTGAGTACGACATGTTGTTGCTGCAATGTATTCTGCCTCTGCAGGTGGATAGAGATCTCGATTCTTGTTTCTTGCTTGTGCCATGCTACCGACTGTCACCAAGATAAAATGCTCCTCCACTTGTGCTCTTTCTGTCATCAATACATCCTGCCCAATCTGCATCAGAATATGCAATCAAAGTGAAATCTTTACCTTTTGGGTACCACAACCCATAATCCATAGTGCCCTTGAGATATCTAAAAATCCTCTTTACAGCTGTTACATGAGTTTCTTTGGGACTGGCCTGAAATCTTGCAACCATACATACTGCTTGTAATATATCTGGTCTAGTGGTTGTTAAATACAGCAGGCTTCCAATCATAGACCTGTACATTGTTTGATCTACATCTGGGGATTTATCATCCTTGCTCAACTTGCAGCCTGTTGTCATGGGAGTGCTGACCGGTTTACTGTCTTCCATTGTGAACTTTTTTAGCATTTCTTTTACATATTTAACTTGAGAAATAAAAATGCCTTTTTCATTTTGATTGACCTGCAGTCCTAAGAAATAAGAAAGTTCACCAATCATTGACATCTCAAATTCTTTTTTCATTTTAATTGATATGTCTTTGCAATATTCATCCATGCTGCTGCCAAATATTATGTCATCTACATAAACAACAAGAACAATAAGATGACCCTTCTTTGTTTTGAAATATAAGTTGCTATCCACCAAACCTTTCTTAAACCCTTGTTTAATTAGATAATTATCCAGCCTTGCATACCATGCTCTGGGTGCATGTTTTAATCCATATAAAGCTTTCTTTAACCTGCAAACAAAATCTAGATTTTCACCAAGTTGGAAGCCATTGAGTTGTTCAATGTAAACCTCTTCTTCCAGTTTTCCATTCAAAAATGCTGATTTTACATCCATTTGATATACTTTGAAATTTTTATGAACTGCTAATGCCAGAAACATCCTGATTGCCTCTAGTCTGGCTACCGGTGCAAAAGTTTCTTCAAAATCAATGCCTTCAACCTGAGCATAGCCTTTACATACCAATCTTGCCTTATTTCTGACAACATGCCCATCTTCATTCAATTTATTTCTAAAAACCCATTTAGTGCCAATTATGTTTTTATTTGTTGGTCTAGGTACTAATTCCCAGGTATTGTTTTTCTCTATCTGATCTAGTTCTTCATTGATTGCCTTCATCCAACTTTCATCAGTGCTTGCTTCAGCAACATTTTTAGGTTCAATACTAGATAACAGAGAATAGTTCCTCACTGCTGTTCTTCTTGTTTGAATACCATCTATGGGATCCCCAATAATCTGTTCACTTGGATGATTTTTCTGCCAGTTTGCTGTTTTAAATTTCTTGTTTTCTTCTTCTTCAGATTCAGTTTTTACATTATCTGGATCAATTTTCTGATTCTTCTCTGTTTCTTTTTCATCATCACCTTCAATGACTTCTTCATACATAGGGTAGTTTTCTTGATAAGTAGTTTCTTGTTCTCTACCTTCATCAACTTTTACATCAGCACTTTCAACAATTTTCTTCAAATTCTTGTTGTAACATGTGTATGCCTTGCTTTTTGTTGAGTAACCGAGAAAGATACCTTCATCAGCTCTATCTTCAAATTTACCGAGGTTATCTTCAGTCCGTTTTATGTAGCACTTGCTGCAAAATACTTTGAAATGTCTTGTCATTGCATTTTTGCCAAACCACAACTCATAAGTTGTTTTGCTTTCATGTGGTCTCAGCATGCACCTGTTTTGAATGTAAACTGCAGTATGAACTGCCTCTTTCCAAAATCTGTCAGCTATTTTTTTTTCTGCCAGCATTGTCCTTGCCATTTCCTGCACTGTTCTATTCTTCCTTTCTACAAACCCATTCTGTTGAGGTGTTATAGCTTCTGAAAATTGTCTTCTTATCACATGTTTTTGACAGTATTCTGCAAATTCTTCGGAGATAAACTCTCCTCCCCTGTATGATCTTAGGCATTTAATTATTTTTCCTGATTGATTCTCAACAAGATTTTTGAAGGTTTTAAACATTTCAAAGGCTTCTGACTTGAGTTTCAGAAATAGTACCCATGTCATTCTTGAATAGTCATCTATACACAGCATAAAATATTTGTGTCCATTTATACTTTCAGTTCTCATGGGTCCACATAGATCAGTGTGAATTAGTTCTAATGGCTTGCTAGTGAAGTATTCTTTTGCTTTGAAAGTGGCTCTAGTTTGTTTTCCATTTTTGCATGACTCACAGATGCTATTTATAGGTTTGCCAATGTTTGGTATATCTCTAACTGCTCTTTTTGAACTGATTTTTGCCAGATTGTCAAAACTAATATGCCCAAGCCTCTTGTGCCATAGCCAGTTTTCATCTTCCTATCCCATCAAGCATGTTCCTTCTGCAGTTTCTGAAAGTGTATACAGATTTCCTAAAGTTCTCAGTCCAGTGGCTATTAACTTTCCATTTTTTGTCTTTCTTACTTCACAGGCCTCCTTCTTGAAGATTACATCATGACCTCTGTCACATATTTGACTTACACTTAGCAAGTTATGCTTCAGGCCAATTACAAAAAAAACTTCTTTTGATTTTATATTTCCATAACTGATCTTGATTGATCCCTTTCCAACAATCTTTGCTCCATCATTATTTCCAAATTTCACAGAACCACCTTCATAATTCTGTAAATTCTCAAACTTTTGCTTGTCACCTGTCATGTGACTGGAACAACCACTGTCAAGTATCCAAGGTGCTGATTTGTTCTGAGCTTTAAAATTAGTCTGGACAATCAAATATTCCTTTTCTTTCCATTATGGTTTGATAGCAGATTTTGCTATTTGTTGTCTTTGTCCTTTCATTATCATGTGCCTGTTTTTCAGGAAATTTCTAGTTTTGTTTCAACCCACTTGGCTGAGATTTTCTACCCTGATAATTATTTGATGCAAAAGTGCTTCTGTAGTTTCTAGCAATATGTCCAAAATTATGACAATTATAACATTCAACTGCATAATTCATTAAAGGAGAAAAAACATTTCTGTTGGTAAAATTCCTTTGAGATACATTATGCCTGCAATCTGAAATCTTATGGCCATAAGCATTGCATTTAAAACAATAACCAGAAAATGCATGATTAATCCTGGGTGCCGGTCTTTGTCAGTTTGAAGTAGGAGCCATGACTCTTCTCCTCCTCGGATGTGTGACTTTTGTGAATCCATCTTTGTTAGTATTCTTCTTGAATCTGGCATTATTGTTTTCTTTTGCATTATTTTGTTTTTCTGGTTCAACCCTGATCTTTTCTTCTTTCCTTGTGGGTTCTATATTCAAGTTATTTGAATCCTTTGAAGATTCTCCTTCATCAAAGCCTAAACAAAATTTGATGCCAAAAGGCCTTTGGTTATTTAACATTTTATCCAGCTTTATAGTACTTTCTTCAAACTTATGAAAACAGTTCAATTTTCTATTCATCTCCTCTAACTACATCCTTAACTTAACAATGTCTTCATCTAGCTTGCTGCATTCAACTATATTTACAGTTAATTTTTCATCAAGAACTTCAGACATTTTCTTGAATTCCTCTGTCTGTATTTTCAGATTGTTTATTATGTCTGTGGCATTCTCTAATTTCTTTGAAATTTTTTTATTCTTCTTCCTTTCTGCACTCAACTCTTCAAGTGCAGCAACCAATTCTCCTTCCAAATACACTTCAGCTTCATCCTTGGAATTTTCATCACCTTCCTGATTTTCCTCTATTTTTTCTTCTTCAAGTGCCATGAACAGAGCTTCACCTCCTTCTTCTTCAGACTCCTCATATGTGCTTTCTTCAGAACTGCTGACATTCTTGGTTATGAAGCTTTTCTTCTTGAAGTTATTCTTTCCGAAATTTTGTTTCTTCTTCCGGTCACCTTTTTCTTGGTGTGACCCTTCACCATTTTTGGTTCTCTCCTGCATTGGACATTTGGCTGCAAAATGATCGACTCCTCCACAATTGAAGCATTTAAAAGGTAGCTTCCCTCTATATTTTCCTTTTCCTTTTGTGAGTTTTCGAACAAAATTGGCTTCTGTTTCATCCAATGTTCCTTCATCCTCAGATTCATGTTCAGCTTTTACATTCTTGTGTGCTTTAAAAGCTGCTTCTCTGTCTGTAGACTTGGTTTGTCCTATTCTCATTTCATATGCTGTCATGGAACCATGCAACTCATCCATGCTTGAAGTTGTTTAGATCTTTTGCCTCTTCTATTGCGAGATATTTTGGAGTTAAATCTTTTGTGAAGTGTTCTGAGAACCTTTTTCACAACAACTGCATCATAAATTTCTTCACCAAGTCCTCTGATTGCATTAATAATTCCGTTGACTCTCAGCATATAAATTTCTATGTTTTCATCTTCCTTCATTTGTAGTGCTTCGAACTGTGCTGGATGAGTTTGTAGTTTTGCTTCCTTAATCTTACTGTCTCCTTCATGGATGCTCTTCAGTTTATCCCACATGTCCTTTGCTAATTTACAACTCATGACTCTTATCAGTTCACTATCAACAAGCCCACACATTATAGCATTCTTAGCTTTGGAGTTGTTTTCAAATTTCTTTTTCTCAGCAGTATCTGTTGGAGGGGTAGTGGGTGCTATGTATCCACTATCTACAGAATCCCAAATATCGTATCCCAATGCACTTAGATATGTTTGCATTCTGAGTTTCCAGAAGGTGTAATTTGTTCCATCAAATAAGGGAGCTTTGTTGGATGAAAATCCTTCACCACCTGCCATTGTTTCTTCCAAGATCTCCTTAGCTGATTAAGCTTGTACAAGGAACCTTGCTCTAATACCAATTGATGATTACATAATGACACTGAGAGGGGGGGTGAATCAGTGTAGCTATTAATTTTTATATCTATAGCATTTAATATGAAATAAAGAGAACTTGACAACTAAAAAACAACTTAAACAAGAGAGCACACCACAACACTCAATATACCGAGGTTCACCAATTTGGCTACTCCTCAAAAATGACTGCTTGGACTCCAATCCAAATATGTCTTTGCAAAATCAATTTTACAAACACTTTACCATCACCAACTGGAAGGAGCACCAACCCCTGTAATTTTCTGCTGCAACAGATGGAGCACCAACTCCTAGTACCAAGCACCAACTTGGACTGCAATTCTGATAAATTTAGAATGACATAAAAATGTCTTCACTTTATGCACAACCCTGACTGGTCTGCAATTAACTCAACTCTGCACACTCTCATGGCTCTGCTTATTTTTCTCTTGATTCTTTTCTAGCTCTTCTTTTTTTAGCAATTTCTCTCTAACAGTAGCAACATCTTCTCTGTACGATTATTCTTTTATAAACTTTCAATTCTACATGCAGTCGAATCACATACTCTGACTGTTCGAATCCATGCAATACGACTGTTCGGTTCCATGCACTTCGACTGTTTGAAACCCTGCAATACGTCTTTTGAAACCATGCAGTACGGCAATTTTGTTTCATGCACTTCGACTGTTCAATTTCTTCGAATACGGATTTTCGAATGCTTTTTTGAAATTCCATATATGATTCTTCGAAAGCTTTTCGATTCTTCATGTTCGGCTTTTCTGTATGCTTCAAATACGTCTGTTAGAATGCCTGCAAATACGACCTTTCGAATGCTTTTATTATCCTTCAAATTTGGCTTTTCGAATGCGTTTCAATTATGCATGTTTGGCTATTGCATTGCATGTCCAACACCTGTCAACGTTTAACTGTCTGCTTTTTCCGACACGTGTCACCTTGCATGCTCCTACGGGTTTTACCTGCCAGACTGTTACCTGTCGTTAAATCGTGACACTTTTAACTTATGCTGACGTCACCCTAAAGGTTATCGCGAAATCATGACCATTTTGGCCTTGAAAGCTTTTCCCCCGCTCATGTCGCGATATCGCGACACTTAGAACTTTTGCTGACGTCATCCTTAAGCATGTCGCGAAATCGTGACCGTTTTGGATCTTGCAAGATTTCCCTGCATCTTGTCGCGATATCGCGACACTTTGAACTCTTGCTGACGTCATCCTCAATGCTGTCGTGAAATCGCGACGCTTCTAGCTTCCAGCAGCTTTCCTCTCATCCTGTCGTGAAATCATGACACTTTTCAATTTTGCTGACATCATCATCAATGCTGTCACGAAATCGCGATGCTTCCGGCTTCCAGCAGCTTTCCTTTCATCCTGTCGCGAAATCGTGACACTTTTCAACTTTGCTGGCGTCATCATCAATGCTGTCGTGAAATCGTGACACTTCCGACTTCCGTACACTCTTCTTTTCCAGTAGCAGTGAAAAAGGAACATGTCACGAAATCGTGACACTTTGCTCTTCCGTACAACTCTCCTTGCCAACTCCAGCGAAAATGGAACATGTCACAAAATCGTGACACTTTGCTCTTTCGTACAGCTTTGCTTGCAAACTCCAACGAAAATGGAACATGTCATGAAATCGCGACACTTTGCTCTTCCGTACAACTCTCCTTGCCAACTCCAGCGAAAATGGAACATGTCGTGAAATCGTGATGCTTTCGGCTCTTGCTGACGTCATCATCTTCTTGTCGTGAAATCATGACTTTTTTGGCTTCTAGCAGCTTTCTTTGAAACTTGTCACGAAATCGTGACACTTTCGGCCCTTGCTGACATCATCGTTATCTTCGTCGCGAAATCGCGATGCTTCTGGCTTCCGTACGCTCTTTGCTCCATGCAGTAGCGAAATCGCTACATCTTCTTGTTTGTGTCTTTTCACTTGTAGCGAAATCGCTACATCTTTGTTTCCATTTGTTTCAACATGTAGCGCCATTGCTACACCTTAGTTTCTCCTTGTTTCAACATGTAGCGAAATCCCTACACCTTAGTTTCTCTTAGTTTCAACATGTAGCGAAATCGCTACACCTTAGTTTCATGTATTTTCATCATGCAGCGATATCGCTACACCTTTGTTTCCATTCATTTCAACATGTAGCGATATCACTACACCTTTGTTTCCTTCTCTGCCAGCATGTCGTGAAATCGTGACAGTTTTGCTCGCATCTTCTCTCTCCTCAGCCATGTCGTGAAATTGCGACAATTTGACGTGCATTTTCTCTCTCCTGCTTTTTGTCGCGAAATCGCAACACATTTTCTCTCTCCTCAATGAAAACTCGACATGTCACGAAATCATGACATTTTCGTCTGTGCCTTCTCTCTCCTCGACCATGTCGCGAAATCGCGACACATTTTCTCTCTCCTCAACGAAAACTCGACATGTCACGAAATCATGACATTTTCGGCTGCGCCTTCTCTCTCCTCGACCATGTCGCGAAATCGCGACACATTTTCTCTCTCCTCAACGAAAACTCGACATGTCGTGAAATCGTGACATTTTCTGCTGTGCCTTCTCTCTCCTCGACCATGTCATGAAATCGCGACAGAAAACATGTCGCGATATCGCGACAGTTTTCTTCCTTGTCTCTTTTTGCCAGCTTTTGAATCGGGTCACTTCGTTTTCCTTGAAACTTTCTGCACTTGATCTGACTGACCTCTGAACTGCATCAACTGCATCAATCTGACTGTGTTGACAACAATGACAATACTTTTGCAATTCTTTTGCTGCACCTTGCTCAACAATGAAAGAATTGGTAAATTATTATGGAAAAATAATAAATATGTTTTTAGTCTTCTTGCTAATGGCTCTTCAGGTGGACTCATGTGCATGTGGAATCTAAACATTATTGAGGGTAGACTTATATACATTTCAAAAAGAATCATCAAAATTGTATTCTTCAATAAAGACTCCAAACACCAGTGGATTCTCTCAAATATTTATGCTCCTAACAAAATTACTGGTCATTGTTCCCTTTGTACCACACTAAACCAAATGAGGTGCAACTTTAAAAATGAACCTTGGATACTTGTTGGTGATTTCAATAACCCTCTCTATCCTTATAACAAGCATGGGGGAGCTTCAGTCACTTTTAGATATTTTGAAGAATTAGCATATTTTGTTAATTTTAACAAATTAATGTATGTCCACTTAAACGGTTTGAAGCATACTTGGAGCAGTAGGATATATGGTAGTCAACTCATCCACCTAATACTTGACTATTTTTTATTTTATAAAGAAGTTATTCAATTTCTTGGTGATGCTACTCTAACCTCTCTTTAAAATAGGGTCAGATCACAACCCTGTAATTTTTTAAGGTTTGCAACCAACTCTTTGGCTTAAAACATGTTTTAGATTTGAGTTAATATGGCTTGAACACCCTGATCTTTGAACTTGCATCTCTGATTGGTGGAAAGAAAAATTATTAGGGCCTCCCTTAATCCAATTAGCCAAGAAACTTTGCTTTATAAAGCTTAAGTTAAAGTAGTGAAATAAAGAAGTTTTTGGGAATATTTTCTAGGAAAAATAGTGAATCTATGAACAACTGATGAACATTAAATCTAGTATTTAGAATGGGAATCTAGACCCAGGTCATAGGCAAGATGACAAGAACCTTATTACTGAGTTCCAAAATTTGCTGTCTAAGGAAGAAGTATTATGAAGGCAAAAATCTAGAGCATTGTGGTTAAAATAAGGGGACTCCAACACTAAAATTTTTCATGTATCAACACTCAAACATAGAATTTCTAACATAATTAGGTAACTCCTCAGGAGTAAAGGTTAAATCATTAGTGACATTCATAAAATTAGGTCTGATGTTGTTTCTTATTTTGAGAATATTTTGGGACCCAATGTACCATCCTCCCTCCATGACTGCAATGCTCTTCTTCAAAATATTCCTTGCCTTGTTTCACAAGAATCAAATACTGATCTTCTTGAGAAGTTTACAAAAGAAGAAATCAAAGATGTCCTATTATCTATGCATCCCGATAAGGCTCCCGACCTGACGTATTCCCTCCTAGGTTTTTCCATAAATTTTGGGATATTATTGAGAATGATGTAACCAACATTGCTCAAGACTTTGAGAAATCAAAATTCATTCGCAAAGATGTTAATTCAACATTCTTAGCTCTTATTCCTAAGTCTCAAGTTGAAAGCATGAGATTTCGGACAGAGGGAGCACTAATTATGCAACATAAGACGAAATGTAACACTTTAATCCTATGCATAAAAATGAAGAAAGGAGACAATTTGAAAATGAAAGAAAAGATGTAAAGAAATCACAACCCTCTTTATTCAAATATCTTATCCTCGGTTACATAGACGTCTCCTCCCTTTTTGGGGGCTAGGAGCGTTAAATTCGTATTTGTTACAATATGTGACTTAGTCTTCCTCTTTTTGCGTGCCCACGTTTGAATGGACGGGCCAAGACGATGCCGTCGCTTACGCTGATGAGTCCTTACCTCTGCTGCTCCTCCTGCGAACAAAGAAACAACGAATATGTCAGTAGCACCTGCTGCAAGTGAAAAGTGTTTGTTCTTTAAAATTAACGAAATATGCATGCAAACATTTATCTAAAACAGTAAACAAAATGATTCTAAACAGCCTAAAAACTTGCCAGAAGACAGAAAATGTTACCAGAAGGCCATTGCCACTGAGAAAGCTGGCCAATCTGCCTTCAACTGGAATTCGTCCCTGGGTGGGACGATTTTTGATCGCAATTCGTCCCCTGGGTGGGACGAATTCTTCCGTGTTGAAGAAGCCGACCACTCATCGCTCCAATGTCGATTCCCGAGACCTGCAAAATGCCTGCAAACAAGGGGGTTATGTAATTGGGGCCATTTTGGGATGACCCAGATGGTCGGATTCTCCCAATTTGGCCTCTACCCTCGAGAATTTGATCTCGCCACCTGCAAGTCAATGAAACAACAAAGCGACACAAAACATACTAGAATCTGACCAAAAGTTACGAAATTGCAGCTGTGAGTTAACCCAACATAATAACACAAAATGCAACCTGAAAAAGTAATCTAGAATGCTCTAAAACCTAGAAAGTGCGGGGGTGCCCAAGTAGGCCTCCCACCGTTGGCACTTGATTCCGGTGCCAATCCACTAGGGATGGGCCCAAAACCTCTTAGGATTGGGGGTTCGACGAATTAGTTGGTTCAGGTGTCCATGTGTTGGATTTGGGTCAGGTTCAAGCTTCCAAAAGCCACCCAACAACCTCCCTTGCAAAAGATATTGGTGGATGCGAGAAGGTGAATAAAAAGGGATGCAAGTGGGTCTTCAACTCGGCAGCACTTCGTTGCTAGAAATTTCCTTCAACCTGTATATCTTGGGTGAGAAAAGTCCCACCTTTTATAGACCCATGGGGTCTCTTTTGGGAGGGAAGCACAAATGCCATGTGTTGGTCATAGGCGCCATGTGGCAGTCTTGTCTTCCCATGAGGGAGGGGAGTCCTCTCGTTGACTTGGGCTTTGATAAATGCCTTTTGTGACGGTCTTCTAACGGCCCCTCTGTCCACCTCCACATGCGTGCAAGGCAGGAGTCATCAACTGACTGTTCTGGGCTGCCACTTGGTGCCATTTGTCTTTTTGCCCGTTAATCTTAGAATTTGTCCCACCCAGGGACGGATTCAGAATTCGTCTTGGGGTGGGACGGATTCTATTTTGAATTCGTCCCTGGGTGAGACGAATACTATGCAAAGTGTCCAAGTGTGCCAAATTGCTTCTTGACCTTACAAAATTGCTATGAAAGTGGTTAAGACCACTGTTTAACCTCTGAGGGCTGCCCTGGGGGCTGTGTTTGTCAAAGCGATCAGTGTTTGCAGTCACATAATTGGATTGGTGCTGTTTTGGTGTCTACAGATGCCCCTTTTTGGGAAGCGCTGTGGGTGATGCGGTGCTGAGAAAAAAAATAGATAACCAAAGCACTAATGATTAGGGTTTCTTGGTAACCTAACAAACTTTTGATGCCCCAAGTATGGAAAGGGCATGCATTCTTGAATCCTTGCTTCTGACGAGCTAAGGAATTTGATTTCAAGTATTAACCTATTTTGGTGAGGTGTGACTTGAACTTAGACATTGATCAGTCATGAACAGGCAAAGGGCGTTTTTATCCTCGTGGGGGAACCTTGTGTTCATGATTCATGAAATGCCAAGTGTTTGATTGATTTGATTGTTGCTTGTTTACTGCCCCAAGTAGGAGCGTGATTGTCTTTGTCAATGATTCTTTGAATGCATGTCATTTTCCTTAATTGGGTATGTGATTGTTGGTTGGTGACTAAGTGTGACTACCCCCTCAAGCGACGAATCGATGAGGGAATGACCTTCGTGAGAGAAGCGACGAGTCGCTTGACCCAAGATGACTTGTGCAAGGGTGCCTTTAAAAGGTTTTACAGTTAAGCGTGTGCAATTTTTCCAACATCTGGACCTGTTTTTTGTGGGTGTTAACCCTTTTTGTGATGCCATAATGGGGTGAAATCGTCGACAACCCATCTTCCCATGGAGCGGTCCGGCTATGATAGCCTTCTTGGGGAAGTAGTAGAGTGACAATTTGAACCCCGACATCGATTTTCTATGCCAAGAGGTTAAGTGCGAGAGCACTTGTGTTCGAAAATGCTTATTGCTTTGTTTTTATGTTGCATGTTTTGTTGTTTTTGTTGTTTTTTTTTTATTTGTGACACCATTTGGGGATTAAATTTTCGAAAATCCGTCTCCCGTGGAGCGGTCCGACTATGGTAGCCTTCTTAGGGAGTAGGATAGTGATAATTTGTGATCCTGATGTCGATTTTCCATGCCAAGAGTTTAAGTGTAAGAGCACTTGTGTCTGGAAATGTTTATGCTTTTTGTGTTGTTTTGATTTTCTTGTTGTTTTTGAGTGGGCTTTGACCCTTTTGTGACGTTGTTTGGGGATGAAATTGTCAAAAATCCGTCTTCCCATGGAGCGGTCCGACTATGGTAGCCTTCTTAGGGAGTATGATAGTGACAATTTGTGATTCCAATGTCTATTTTTTATGCCCTTGTTGTCAGGTGCAGTAGCAATCCTGTCGGGCAATTTTATTGTCTGTTTTTAGTGCATTTTTAGTCATTTTTTGATTTTTTTTTTAGTGTTGGCCTGAATTCGTCCCTGGGTGGGACGAATTCCAGCTGGAGAATTCATCCCTGGGTGGGACGAGCGCTAATCAGAGCGCTCGTCCCAGTCAAGGACGAATTGCAGTGCAAAAGGCCTATTTAATGGCCAAAACTTGATTTTGGGCTCATTTGTGTCATTTTTTCCTTGCGATTTTGGAGCTCTGGGAGGAGGAGGTAATTCTATGAAGCAAAGCGCTAGTGGAATTCTCTCTTCTATCATGAGTGCACACACTGGTTCGAGCGGCGGAGCCGAAGCGAAACCTGTAAGTGTTCCTAGAGTTTATTTTGCTTTTATTTAATGCATTGTTTTTGTGTTGACACTTTTCAAAACTTTAAGATTTTTTTTGTGATGTTTTTGTTTAATGGTTAAGTTTAGAAACCCTAGAACTGAAAATTTGATCTGTTATTTATTTATTTTTTTTTTTTTGTGTGTGTTGATTTTTTTTGCTTTGCAGGTTGTTAGGAGCCGGTACCGTGTACCCGTTGCATTTACTGAGGCGCGGTTGGCATTGACCGATGATGACTGGGAATGGCTTGATGCCCTTGGGCTCAAGAAGGTGGATCGACTGGAGCTTGTGGTTTTGGATCAGGCCTATCTGATGGCCCTGATCAAGCTTTGGGATCCACGAACCAATACTTTCCATCTCCCGACAGGGGAGATGACCGTGACTCTTGAGGACGTCTATCGGTTGCTCCGGATTCCGATAGATGGTCTGCCTGTTAGGACATCACCGTTTGATCAGTGAACTGCTATACTTACGAGATGTTTTGGGCATGGGGGGCAGCTAGGTGTAGCAAACCCAGTGGAGACAACCGAGGTGGATTTCCAAGTTGGTGGGATTTTGGTTAGCTGGTGGCAGGAGAGGGGGGTGTTAGGAGTGAGGCACACATTATTGATGGGCCTCATTTCTAACATTCTTCTCCCAGATTCGTCAGGCGCGAGGTTCCCGTGGAACCTACTGGATTTGGTGTGGCAGTTGGCAGAGTGCCCGATAGAGGCACCGTTGATTCTGAGATGGGGACAAACTTTTTTGGCATAGCTCTATGTGGAGCTGTATGGGGTCCGCTGTCGACAGCGAAAGGGTGTCAGTTGCAATTTTTTGTTGCAGTGCTGGGGTTGGCAGCACATAGTTGTTGAGAGGCCTACTGGGTTATCGTGGATGACTCAGGCGGATATGTAGGATGAAGAGATTGGTTATGCAGTTTTGTGGCGGCGGTTTGCGGAGCAGGGGCAGAGTCGACGATGGGCAGGTGCCGTTGAGCACTACACTGATGCCTTTTCTCGGCTCACTTTAGGGGAGATGTTTTGGCGTCCCTATCAGGACTTTCTAGCCTGGCCTGAGGCTGGAGAGTGGCTCTGACAGGTATGCAGGGAGCAGTGGTTGACTGGGCGGCACGGGACGGAGCATGAGTTCTTTTTGTGCCGCCAGGTTACACGACAGTTTGGGGTGCGCCAGGGGTTGCCTGGTGAGCCCGTGGTTTATCGACGGTGGGGAGATGAGAGGGATATGGAGCCATCGGTCACCGCACCATTGGGCGAGGAGTTCGATGCAGTGATTGAGGTCCCGGATGTGGATGACATCGGGACTACCACTGAGTATGACTCATGGTGGATACTGCGGCACTAGATAGGAGAGGGGCCATTGGGAGGTGCGGAGGCGACAGTGGAGGATGCTGATGCAGCAGGGGGTGATTGGGGGGGTCCGTTGGATGATGCAAACATGGTGGATGTGGGAGATGAGGATGTGGACTTGGGTGTTCCGGAGCAGCCGGACATGCAGGATGTGGAGGAGCAGTTGGAGCTTGAGCAGGCTACTGTCCCCGTGAGTCCTATGCATCCGACAGATACAGAGGAGGTGGGGTCAGGTGTAGGCATTGAGATTGCACGACTGACAGAGCTGCTGCGGATGTGGGATCTGGAGTTGGGGGATGCGAGGCGAGAGCTGGGGGATGCACGGTAGGAGAGGGATCTTCTACGGGCTCAGTTGGTAGAGCAAAATAGAGTTTTGGAATAGCGCGATGATGCATTGTCTATCTATCATCGGTGAGAGGTAGAGTGATGTCTATACCGGATAGACTTGGAGAGGGAGGTCATCCGCCTTGGTGGGTAGCTACCTGAGCATTCGGTCGGTGGATCTTCACGGAAGACAAGCGATAGTATGACTGAGCAGTCAACATCATCTCGTTGTAGGCGGTTAGATGAGGGGGGTGGTAGCAGGCATGATGCGGGGGCTAGTATTAGCCACCCTGCAGGGTCCCGTAGGACCCACACCACGAGGGTAGTTCCCGTCACACCGATCCTGCGTGATCATGGTGGTCGACGCCTTAGGTTGGGTTTTTGGATATGATTGCGGGGTCTGAGGACCGGTTTTGTAGCCTACGAGCATCTTTTTGACGATATATATATATATATACCGGTTTTATTTTTGGTTTTGTACATGTGATGATGTGATTTTTGTTATGCATGTTTATATTTATTTTGATGAATGCAGATGTTATGATGAATGTAAATGTTTTTGATGTCTATGTTTTTTATGTTTATATTTATCATGGTTTTTTTTTTTTTTTTTTGTATTTTTTGATGGTATCATAAGGATGATAAGTAGCGCAGATGGTTTTGGAATGAATGTAAGGTTTTCTGAGATTTAGTCAGTTTTAACTCACCATCCATGACTGTACTTTATCTTACAAGACTTTTTGACCAAGGTATGAATCATACTTGTTTTTGACCCAGTTATTTCATATCCCTGTGTGTGCAATTGAGTTCATTTAGTGGTATTTGTTAGGATACCGCCAATGCCGAATGGGCTTTCAACCGAACTTGTACTGAGGATCACCTAATTAGCTCCATGAATTCCTTTGTTGTATGTACTAAGATTAATCTACGGTGTAATCCAGGATGCCATAAGCTAGCTCATCCACATGCAAATATTGATCTGTACGCAAGTTAATGTGACAGATATATCGTCATGTGGGAGGTTTACTTCTGTTACCCATTGGCTATCAACCAAATTGGTACTGAAGCTTGCCTTATGACCTATAGAATGCTGAGAGTTCCAGGGATTCAAGGTCAACTCCCTTCTTTTCTTCAATTGTATTGGGATACTTGCTCGTTTGTAGTGATAAGATCACTGTTTATTTTGATTTGTTTTTCTTTTGAGCAAGGGATTGGGGATATGTAGTGATGAAAATCACTATCGTTTGTGCCCTTTGATGTGTGCACTGTATTTTGTCAAATTTGGAGTTTTGACATTTTGCAAATTTTTTGTGTTTTGCAACTATTGAGAACTTTAGGGATTCTTAGGGAATTGGGTAGTGAGGATGCTTGTCCTTTTGCCAACTCTCAGCATTATAAGGGTCATTCGCACAGGGGGATGAGCAAGATAACCGTTTCGCTTGTGGGAACCTAGATTATTTTGTAGGTTTCGTCTTTCGTTCACACAATTTGGGAATTTTAGTGTTTTGATTTGTGTTGGGATGTTACGTAACAAGGTGTATTTCAAGTATGATTCTACCTTCGTAAGATACACTACATGGCTAAAGAGGAAAATGATGACTGAATCACTGAAACTCATGGTACATTCCCAGACCACTGACTGTAGTGTGGTAAAAGTTATGCTTGGTGTTTTTGTTGTTTTTGTAACATGAGACAATGCGAAACAAGGTGGACTATCAGAGCTATTGCAGCTTATGGTGCCTTTGACCTATATGACTACAAATATGCAATGTATGGATGCAATGCTTAATGCAGCTATGTATTTTTATAATTTTGATGGATTGTTTTTGGTGAAGGTGAAGATGAGGTGCGAGAATATGATTTTTTTTGATGAATTTGAGTATGCCTAGAATTGAGATGCAAATCTTTGTTGTTTTTGATGATTTTTGTTGTTTTGTTTTTTTGAATTTCTTGATTTTTTGACCAAACGATTACGATAATCGTTGGAGCTTTTTGGGTTGACCAAGATATTACGATAATCCTTGGAGATTTTTGTATTGACCAAGATATTGCGATAATCCTTGGAGCTTTTTGGTGACCAAGAGATTGCGATAATCCTTGGAGCTTTTTGGGTGACCAAGAGATTGCGATCATCCTTGGAGCTTTTTGGGTTGACCAAGAGATTGCGTTAATCCTTGGAGCTTTTTGGGTGACCAAGAGATTTCGATAATCCTTGGAGCTTTTTAGGTGACCAAGAGATTGCGATAATCCTTGGAGCTTTTTGGGTGACCAAGAGATTGCGATAATCCTTGGAGCTTTTTGGGTTGACCAAGAGATTGCGATAATCCTTGGAGCTTTTTGTATTGACCAAGAGATTGTGATAATCCTTGGAGCTTTTTGGGTGACCAAGAGATTGCGATCTTTCTTGGAGCTTTTTGGGTGACCAAGAGATTGCGATAATCCTTGGAGTTTTTTTTTTTTTTTTTTTTTGGGATATGGCTTTCTTAGATATGAAATGGTCACAAATGACTGATATTCAAGGGTTCTGTTTCCTTGATACCGTCAAGAGAAGCTAGCCGGTACGTCCCGGGTCCTATTTTACTATCAATGACATAAGGACCTAACCAATTTGCCATGAATTTTTCCCTCATATGGGACGACAAATTAGAGTTTTGTTGGTTTTCATTCAGAACCAAATCACCAACCCGAAAGTCTCTTAGGTGAACTTTCATGTTGTAAGCTTTCTTAAGCCACTCTTGATAGATACGTAAGTGCTCGAGAGCATTAACGCGTCGTTCATCAAGTAACGTAAGTTGGTCTAATCGGGCCTGCCGTGCAGTGTTATCATCGATGAACTCCTGCATTGATATGCGCAGGGAAGGAATTTCCAACTCGAGAGGCATTACTACCTCTGAGCCATACACTAGTGAAAACGGAGTTGCCCCAGTGGGCATCCGAATGCTAGTGCGATAAGCCCAAAGGGCAAGTGGGATTTGTATGTGCCAATCCTTATGACTGTCTGCGATAGTATTTTTAAGGATGGCGACTAGCGTTTTGTTTGACGCCTCTGCTTGCCCATTTGCTTGCGGATAATAAGGTGTTGAAAAGTTGTGCTGAATTTTGTACTTTGTGGTTAAAGCACACACGTCTTTGTTCTTGAATGATGGCCCATTATCCAAGATTATTTTGGATGGAATACCAAAATGACATATGATGTAATGCAAAATGAACTCCGCAATGCGAGGTCCTGTCGTAGAGGTTAACGGAATTGCTTCCACCCATTTGGTAAAATATTCTGTGGCCGTTATGATAAACGTGTGACGGCCTGACGATGCAGGGGAGATATTTTTGATTAGATCGAGGTCCCACTACGAAAATGGCCAAGCAGATTGGACTATCTGTAGGGCCTGGTAATGTGCATGCATTAAATTGGCATGATGTTGACATTTCACACACCTCTTGACATACGCACAACAATATCGCTCTAAAGATGGCCAATAATAGCCCATGCGAAGAATGCACTTTGCAATAGCCATACCACTGAAGTGGCCGCCACATGTATCGTCATGCGCTTGGGCGACTGCCCAAGTGGACTCTTGCTGGTCCAAGCAGTGAAGAAGAATTCCGTCATAGCTGCGATGATACAAAATGTCTCCTATCAAGACATATTTTTCTGCTTTCTGTTTGAATGTTCGTTTTGCGGTGTGCGTCAATCCAAATGGTAGATTACCTAACTTGAGGTAGTATCTTATGGGTAAATACCAGTCCTGTTGATCGGATACCTCGACAGTTTGAACAACCAATCCATTTTGGAGTTCTTCCCTAACAAATGCTGATTGGGATAGAACTTGTAAGAATAGCATTGTGTTGCTATTAATGGGAGTGGGGGAAAACAAAGACCCCCAGTTGGCCCATTTCAAACAGTCTCGGATTCGAAAGAACTTATCCGAAGATGGTTCGATCTGGATCATGTGGACTCCTGGCGTCAAGTCTGAGCTTGCACGCTCTATCACGGATTGCGATAAGGTTTTGACTTGAATAGTTGTCATATCACCTGAAAGGTCTTGCGGTATTAGTGACCCCAAAGAGGCCATTGTGTCCGCAAAATGATTCGATGATCAAGGGAGTGCCTTGATGTCATACCACTCAAGTTTTGCCAGGAATTTATCCACGAGGGCTTTATAGGCCTTCAGAACTGGGCATTTGCATTGATATACCCCTTTGACTTGATTGACGATTAACAACGAATCACCAAAGATGTTCAATATTTTGATGTTCATGGCGATTGTTGTCTGAAGACCTAGGAGCAAGGCTTCATATTCTGCATTGTTGTTGGTGCACTGGAAGTTTAATTTAAATGACAGGGGCATTGGAGCACCCTGCGATGTGAAGAATACAATTCCTGTGCCACCCCCTTGCTCGCATTTAGAATCATCAAAAAATAAGGTTATGTCGGCCTGAGACTCAGGCTCATCAGAATCTGGTGATTCTGAGACATGGAAGACCCCATCATCGGGTAGTTCTATGACTAGAGGCTGATCGTCTTCAAGAGGAGCCTCTGCTAGTTGATCGGCTATGACTTGTCCTTTTATAGATTTTTGCCCAATAAACTCAATGTCAAATTTTGTCAACAACATGATCCATTTCACCGTGCGACTACTATGATAAGTACGACTCATCATGTATCACAATGGATTCTCCTTTGACACAACATACGTCATGTTGCTTAGCATGTAATGGCGTAGCTTTTTGGTAGCAAACACCACTGCCAAGCAGAGTTTCTCAACATATGCATAGTTAAGTTTGTAACTGACCAGGGTGCGGCTAAGATAGTACGTAGCCTGTTCTTTGTGAAGTTCATTCTTCTGGGCTAGCATTGCGCCCAGTGCCACCTCAGTAGCTGAGATGTATAAGTAGAATGGCACACCTGGTTTAGGTGGTGCCAATACTGGTGGCGAAGCCAAGTACTATTTGATTTCATCAAAGGCTGACTGGAACTCATCATCCCAATGAAATGTGACCCCCTTGTGCAATAATTTGTTCATGGGTCGGCATTTGTCAGATAATTGCACTATGAAGCATTTAATCGACGTGACCTTTCCTTGCAGACTTCTGAGCTGCTTGATAGTGGTTGGGGGAGCCATTTCAAGGATTGCCTTGACTTTGTTTGGGTCCACTTTGATGCCTCATTTTGAGACTATAAAACCCAAGAGTTTTCCAGATGTGACGCCAAACATGCACTTCTTGGGATTCAGTCTGACCTTATGCTCTATGAGGTGATCGAGAATCTTACTTAAGTCATCGAGATGATCTGAGCGCAAGAGAGACTTGGCTAACAAATCATCCATGTAATCTTCCAAAGTTTTGTGCATGTAATCGTGGAAGATATACGTCATAGCACGTTGGTATGTAGCGCCAGCATTTTTAAGGCCAAAAGGCATGACCTTATAGCAAAATTTCCCCCAAGGCATTGTGAATGTTGTTTTGAGTTGGTCTTCAGGATTGATACGAATTTGATTGTATCCTGAGAAACCATCCATTAGGGAGAGCATTTCGTGACCTGTTGTAGCGTCTACCAATGCGTCGATGCTTGGCAAGGGGAAATCATCCTTAGGACTCGCTTTGTTTAGGTCTTGAAAGTTGGTGCATATGCGAATCCTCCCGTCGGGCTTCTTGACGGGAACCATGTTGGACAACCATGGCGGATAATCCACGTAGATGACAAATTGTGCATCCAACAGCTTTTGCAATTCGTCTTTGACCATCAAGGCCACTGTTGGGTGCATATTTCTTAGTTTTTGCTTTACAGGATTGATTTTCGGATCAAGCGTTAAATTGTGCATGACTAGCTGTAGGTCTAGCCCTGACATATCTTTGTACGACCATGCAAAAACTTCCTTCTTCTCTTTGAGAAGGGCAATATATTCGGATTGCTCTTCGGGGGAAAGGCTTACCCCCAGCTTGAGAATCCGTGGATTCATTGGATCTGTGTCGATGTCTACGTCAGTCGTCTCCTCGACTGACATGTGGGATCCGTCCTCCAACTGATGTGGATTTGGGATTAAATGGATATCATCAGCTGAGTTAAGATCTGCGTTTGGAATCTCGGGTCCCTCTTCAGCTTGAAAAATATCCTGAGTTGTCCTTGGGGTAAAATGAAGCATTTCACCGAAAGGCAAGTACTCTGATGGTGACAATGGTGAATTGACACGATCCCAGTCGATGGCATCCATGTCTAGATGCAATGACCGTGATGGATCGGTCGGATTGTGGATGGGTGCGGTCAAATCAATGGAGATCATGTGGATGGAATGAATTTGGTTTCCAAAACCACGGGTGTGATGACTTGATTCTTTTATATGTTCCATATACTCTGGATCTGGCTCTACGGGAACAGGCACAAATGGATCCTCTCTAGGTGCAAATTCATCTCTATGTGTGAAAAGGAAGGCGGGGTCTTCCCTCGACACTGTTGTCATGATGGGATCTCGAGGTGGACGATGCTCATCTTGAATTTGGAGCCATAGGTCTAACACTTGGTCCCACCTCACTGGGTCTACGTGCCATTCATGTCCTAAAAGTATACCCATTTGTCCCATTATATCTTCATGAGTTAGAGTGCGGTGATTTTGTCGCGCATGTCTGAGATAGATCATCTCAGTCTCATCTTCTGAATCACTTTCATAGATCCAAAATTGTTCATTCTCTTCAGCATCTGTTGCTTGCGACGTTGAGGACTCTTCCTATTCCAGTGAATTAATCTGGTCCCATTGCGGTTGTTCCACTCTTAGTGGAGGGACCTGATTCTCTTGATACTGTGTTATTTCATCTGGAACCTCTAAGGGGAACAGTTTCAAAAAGATGTATGGTAGCCGTTGATGTTCTCTTTGAGGATTAATATCTGAACTTTTGCCTCTCTCTAGCAAAGAAGAGGGATTACTGTTGCTGCCAGGGGTGTTTGTTGACCATGGGAGGTAGTCTCCCAATGTGTATTCTATATTCAGATTGGCATAAGGACCCAATGCCAATCCCCCCTTGTTGCCTATTTCTAGGCCTTGCATATTTTCAACCAAGATGTCTAATGGCAGGGGATGGTTGAACCCTACCCCTGACTTGTCATATGGCATCTGATATCTTGGTTGGCAAAGTATCTGCATCCCTTGCTCATATCTACCGAGCCCGTATCCATGCCAATTGCATTGGCCGAGATATTTTAGGGCAAATTCTAGGTTTGACAGATAATTGATGTTTTCAACAAAAGGCTCTTCATCTGTTTCTTTTTGTTGGCATGGTTCAAGACCATGATCAAAGCCCCCATACACAAAATTTTTTTGGTTCGGTGGGTAGCCTAGAGGGATGATTGTTCTAATGGGAAGGCGAGGTCTTCCCATGTCTTGTACTGACTCCAGTGTGGGGGTTGCCACAACATTTTGCACTAAGTATTCCCCTGAGCCTCGTATTGGCCATTTCAACAGTGATTGTTGATGATTGGGTGGGAGGAAATGGTAGTCCTTCCTGAGTCCATTCCATGTTTGGTGGTTCAAGAATCTTGGTGTCCGTTGCGTTGGGCGCTTCCTCTATTGTTATTGTTGAAATTATGGGCAAATTTTCTTCTAAGGGCTTAACCTCTTCCATGATTTGTTTTCCCTTGTCATTCTGTTGGGCCATGATAGGTGGCATTGATGATGAAGGAGCCGATTATGAAGTCTCACCTAGCTGGGATTTTGCCTTGTTGGCCACCAGTGGTGCCTGCGGTATTGGACCCTGTTTAGATGGATTTAATTGGAAATCCAAATGCGTTGAAGGGAGGTTCGATTGAGGTATGAATTGTATCACATTGCAATACTTGAAGGGCTCTAAGTCCAT
Organism: Wollemia nobilis; assembly: GCA_028583015.1. Taxonomy (NCBI): domain Eukaryota; kingdom Viridiplantae; phylum Streptophyta; class Pinopsida; order Araucariales; family Araucariaceae; genus Wollemia; species Wollemia nobilis. The sequence goes on along the minus strand of JAQPPZ010001802.1, from coordinate 324,781 downwards.
TGGGACTACATGTATTTCCCCTTCATAAGCATACTTTAAGCACTGGTGGGCGATCGAAGCGACACACTTCATGTCCCTGATCCAAGGCCGCCCTAGAAGTATATTATAAGCCATTTCACCTTCCAAAGACATGGCACAGTGTAGGTATTGACTTTTGTCCTACCCGGATCGCGGAACGACTCGTGCTCGATTGTCGAGCATATTGCATCATTAAAAGCTTGCAGTGTGTACGTGGAGGCTATGATGTGAGAGGCTGGCAGCTTCAAATGCTTTAAGGTTGCAGTGGTTATGATGTTACTGGACGAGCCAGTATCTATCAGCACTCTCTTGTATGGAATCCCGTTGACCCACATGATTACGTGTAGGGGTGGATCTGCCATGTCATTTGATATCGTTTTGACCTCATATTCTCTGAATGTGATGACCGGATCCGTATATTGTTTCACATGTCCCACGAAGGCGTTGAAAGAATTTGCCTCATGGGGTTGTAATTCAATGGCTTTTAAAATGTCCATAAGAGCTTCTCTATGGGGAGCTGATTGTTGAATAAGCTCGTAGATGGACAGCCTAGCCGACGTGGTCCGCAAACTCTGTGTGAGTTTGGTTCGTATCGTGACCTCAGGTCTAGGTGGAGGTAACTGCGTTGGGCGTTGTTGAGGATGCGATGTTGCCGGAACTTCCTTCATAGCTACCTCAGGGGCAGATGTCGGGTACCTTCTGTTCCTTATTACTATGCTAATCATTCCCACAAATCCCTGTGTGGGAAGATCTTGTCGCACCTCGTTAATCTGGAGTGGTTTTGTTTGTGCCTCGTGGGCTGGCAAGGGGTCCTTGAATACCCCCATTTGTTGGTTGTTTGGTGCGATGGGGTTGTCCACAACCAATGTTCTGTTGTCGATCAAATCTTGGACTAGGTATTTGAATTTCCAGCACCCATTCAAGTCATGTCCTCTGCGCCTATGGAATCTACAATACAATTCCTCTCTGTACCCCCTAGGCTTGGGAATGTTAGGGTCTATAATTTGGATTTCTGACAGAGTGACTAAATTTTTCGCTGACAAGCGGTCAAATAAGAAGTCCCTAGACTCCGCATATGGGGTGAAATTTTCCCTAGGATGACGCGGGTAATTTTGCTCCTGTCTTCTATTATCTCTTTCATAAGTAGGAGGCACTGCCTGGTAGTTAGCCTTTTGAGGCTGCATTTCTTGCACAGGTGTGGGAACATTTATCGCCACTTGGTTGACTGCAGCGTGTTGTGGTTGCGTTGTCCCAGCTTTAGTGGTTTTATTCCACTCTTTCTTCTTAGGCTTGGCAATTGCGCCTTCGCCTATCTTAATCTCTTCTATGACTCGGCTTGCGCCAAAGCTTCTTCTAAGCTCGTCGTATTGTCGCAGATAACAATAGACCGAGAGATTGATTTTAAGCAAATTTTTGCGAACATCTGCGTGAGATCAGACATAGGAGGACGGTAGGGTAACCTAGAAAGCAAAGCTCTCCATCAATTCCCGTACGCTGCCATTGTTTCCTCTTCAAATTTCTTGAGGCTCGCTAAATCACTTAGTGATGCCTTCTTCCTTGTGTTGAAGGCAAAGCGTTCAAGAAACGCGTCTACTAATTGATCTAAATTGCTTATGCTTGTGTTTGGGCGGTTGTGTGAACCAATCCGAGGTAGGGCCTACGAATGTGGTTATGAATGTTCTAAGCAACAATGCGTCATTATATTGGATGCCGAAGCATTGGCTTAGAAATCGTGTAACGTGTTCTCGTGCGTCCTCTTCACCTTTAAAACTGCCAATTGAGGTAACTTGAAGTGTTCGGGGTAAAGAGGTGTAGGCACTGAGGGATGTACCAGATTACTATGGAGTAGACGTAATGTGGGTTTTTGATGCCCAACAACTTTTGTCTCCACAGACTCCAAATGCTCCAATAGCGCCTGGTATGCATTGGAAGATTTTATTTCTTCCTCTCTTGTTCACTCTTGTTGCAAGTTACGGTAAACTGGAGGCCTATGGAGGGGTGGCTGAATGGCATCCTTCCTGCCTTGATGGGGAGTTTCAACATATTCCTCTTCTGGTTCTTACTCCTCATAAAATTCTTGAGGAGTCTCTGGGTGAAACCTATGACCCTGATCAAGCTCTTGCTGAAGGTACCCATCATTGTTTCGGGGAGTTGCCTCCCTCTCGAATCTATGAGGTCTTGGAGGCAGAGCTTGATGAGGTCATGGAGACCTGTCCTGCACCAACGGATTATGCCTCTCATACTATTTAGCTCTTTGGATGCGAGGGGTTGGCCCCCTCTCAGGTATTTCATAGCATAACTCATCCACTTCGTGTTGCATGCGCTCTCTATCCAAGCGGTGTCGATACTCTATCTCCTGATGACTTTGTTTAAGCCGCATGATTTGGGCTTGACGGGCGATATATCTGGCGACAGCTGGGTCAATTTGGTCTACCCTATTTTGCTCAGGAGGTTCGAATGTTTCTTCTATGTGTTTACCTTGAGTTTTCTGGTCTAAGGTTTCAATGGGTCGCTTCCCTCTATCGAGGTAAGCGGTATGTGCTCGAGGTTCTGGCCTCAAGGGGTGATCATGATGTCCTATTGGTGCGGAAATGCAAGGTTCCCACGTTGTTTTTTGCCCTCAAGGAATGTGATGGCTTTCCTCGTACTCCCTTTCATGGGTGTAAAGGGGGTGGGCGGAGTTAGGTCGCCCTATGTAAGGAGCCCTGCGCTCCGAATTTGGTCTCTCTGTTCTGATGATAGGTAAAGAAGGGATGCCATATCCATGTTGCCCCTCCAAATGGACGGTGTGCCTGTCTAGCACTTCATCGTGCGGTGGCCACTCATGCCTAACTTCAAGAGGTGATTCTCTATTTATGTCAAGGTCTACATGTAAGGCATCTTCCCGAAAGGGGCTGCTTTGAATAGGCATACCCCACCGAGGATTCTGAATTGGATTCTTTTGTAGGTTAGACCTATAAGGCGGTATGACCAAATCCTCTGGACTCGAAGTGAAGGCGACTTGTGCTCGCTTTTTGTGTACCTTTCGGAGCTTCCGCCCTTTATTGGGCTTGATCGCGGGTGTACACCATTGCGGTGCTTCTATGCTATCTAAATAAGTTTTTATCTCGTTTATGATTTTTTTTGTCTACACTAAGCAAAATTAAGCACACACATTCACAAAACCGTGATTATCTCTTTTAAGGATTATTGGTGTGCCCTAAACTAGTTTAGTGCATTTTGGTGTTTTGTTTTGTTTTTTTAGGTTTTGAAGATCGTTTAAATGCATTATGACGGCTCATATAACTCCCAAAATGGTAGCCCCTTCAATATACCAACCAGGCCGATATACCAACCTCTCTATATACCTGCCCTTACGAGAGGGAGACTATAGGTATGTGAGAGCAGAAGGTACGTGGTACGTAGGCGGTATGGAAGGGGGATTGTCCTGTTAATGGCACCTACCATAGAAAACTTATCCTCGCACGCATGGGAATCACCCCAGCGACACTCGGTCTGTCTTCGTCAGGATTTACGCCTAACAACAGTTGACAATCAGGAAATGGATGCAAAGCTAAGCCAAGGTGGTGATGAACCCACCGTTGGTCTTGCTCAAAGCACGAGATTCTGGACAGAGGGAGCACTAATTATGCAACATAATACGAAATGTAACGCTTTAATCCTATGCATAAAAACGAAGAAAGGAGACAATTTGAAAATGAAAGAAAATATGTAAAGAAATCACAGCCCTCTTTATTCAAATATCTTATCCTCAGTTACATAGACGTATCCTCCATTTTTGGGGGCTAGGAGCATTAAATTCATATTTGTTACAATATGTGACTTAGTCTTCCTCTTTCTGCATGCCCACATTTGAATGGACGGGCCAAGACAATGCCGCCGCTTACGCTGATGAGTCCTTACCTCTACTCCTCCCCGCGAACAAAGAAACAATGAATATGTCAGTAGCACCTGCTGCAAGTGAAAAGTGTTTGTTCTTTAAAATTAATGAAATATGCATGCAAACATTTATCTAAAACAGTAAACAAAATGATTCTAAACAGCCTGAAAACTTGCCAGAAGACAGAAAATGTTACCAGAAGGCCATTGCCACTGATACAGCTGGCCAATATGCCTTCAACTGGAATTCGTCCCTGGGTGGAACAATTTCTGACTGCAATTCGTCCCTGGGTGGGACGAATTCTTCTGTGTTGAAGAAGCACCTGCTGCTGCTCCAATGTCGATTCTCGAGACCTACAAAACACCTGAAAACAAGGGGGTTATGTAATTGGGGCCATTTTGGGATGACCCAGATGGTAGGATTCTCCCAATTTGGCCTCTACCCTTGGGAATTTGATCTTGCCACCTGCAAGTCAGTGAAACAACAAAGCAACACAAAACATACTAGAATCTGACCAAAAGTTACAAAATTGTAGCTGTGAGTTAACCCAACATAATAACACAAAATGCAACCTAAAAAAGTAATCTAGAATGCTCTAAAACCTAGAAAGTGCGGGGGTGCCCAAGTAGGCCTCCCACCGTTGGCACTTGATTCCGGCGCCAATCCATTAGGGATGGGCCCAAAACCTCTTAGGATCGGGGGGTCAGCGAATTGGTTGGTTCAGGTGTCCATGTGTTGGATTTGGGTCAGGTTCAAGCTTCCAAAAGCCACCCAACAACCTCCCTTGCAAAAGATATTGGTGGATGCAAGAATGTGAACAAAAAGGGATGCAAGTGGGTCTTCAACTCGGCAGCACTTCGTTGCTAGAAATCTCCTTCAACCTGTATATCTTGGGTGAGAAAAGTCCCACCTTTTATAGACCCATGGGGTATATTTTGGGAGGGAAGCACAAATGCCATGTGTTGGTCATAGGTGCCATGTGGCAGTCTTGTCTTCCCATGAGGGAGGGGAGTCCTCCGTTGACTTGGGCTTTGATAAATGCCTTTTGTGACAGTCTTCTAACGGCCCCTCTATCCACCTACACACGCGTGCAAGGTAGGAGTCATCAACTGTCTGTTCTAGGCTTCCACTTGGTGCCATTTGTCTTTTTTCTCGTTAAGCTTAGAATTCATCCCACCCAGGGACGGATTCAGAATTCATCCTGGGGTGGGACGGATTCTATTTTGAATTCGTCCCTGGGTGAGACAAATACTGGGCAAAGTGTCCAAGTGTGCCAAATTGCTTCTTGACCTTACAAAATTGCTATGAAAGTGGTTAAGACCACTGTTTAACCTCTGAGGGCTACCCTGGGGGCTGTGTTTGTCAAAGCGATCAGTGTTTGCAGTCACATAATTAGATTGGTGCTGTTTTGGTGTCTACACAAGTAAGTAAATCCATCTCTAATATTAGACTGATAAGCCTTTGTAATGTCATTTACAAACTCATATCCAAGGTTTTTGCATAATACACCACTACCAAGGGAGCTCTGTCAGAGGTATATTCATAACATATGGAATAACTATTATACATGAACTTATTCATTATATTACCAAGAGGAAGAAACCTGACCTCTTCATGAAACTTGATATCAATAAAGCCTTTGACATGGTTTCTTGGGACTTCCTCTTTACAGTTTTAAAGAAATTTGGTTTTCATGAGGAGTGGGTCGCTTTATTCAAGGAATGCTTAACATCTACCTAGTTATCAGTCATTGTTAACATGGGTTGTACTATTTATTAGCTTCCTTCTACTTACCTTGGGCTCCCTCTTTTTCATGGCAATCCTTCAAAATTTATATGGAGCAATGTCATTGAGAGAATCAACAAGAAGATGGTAGGATGGAAAAAAATGACGTTAAGTCAAACGGCTAAGGCTACTCTTGTGCAAGCATGCATCCAAAGTATTCTAGTTTTTTTTCATGTCAATCTTCAAATTTACTATTTCGTTTACCGTAATATTGAACAAATTCAAAGGAGACTCCTTTGGGCTAGAAATAAAAAACAAAATAGATTTGCTTTAGTTGCTTGGGATGGAATCTACAAGAAAAAATACCAAGAAGGATTAGGCTATAGAGAAATTCACAAAATGAATCTAGCACTCATGGCAAATCAAGGCTGTAGAATTATCACTAAGGCTCAATCTAATCGGATTGATATAGTCAAAAAGAAATACCTCCAACAAACCTCTTTTCCATCTCTACTGCTAGAATCCTTTAGAAATTGTTGCGAGTCTTTGTTATTCCAAACTCATAGTCAAAAGATAGCCTCATATGGAAACTTAGTGAGGATGGTAAGTTCACGGTTAAATTATCTTACTATATTCCAGATACTCCCTCACCTAGTTGGATCCTTACTAAGTATGTCTGTGTTAAAAAATTGATTCCAAAAATTGACTTTTTTTCCTAGATTTCTTCTCAAAATCAAATTTTAACTATGGATAATTTAATCATCAAAGGCATTTTTATCCCCAAATGTTTCCCTCTTTGCAAGTCCAATTGGGAATCAACTGTCCATATTTTCCTACAATACCATTTTTCTCTTTTCATTCTAAATTCTCTATTTGATTTGGTCAACATTGACTGGGTCCAACCATATGCCATCATCCTTTTGTTTGAGCAATGTCCTAACCCTTTCTTTAATTCCCAGTTAAAATTACAATGGTCCACATGTCTACACCACTTTCTTTGGTAGATTTGGCTGGAATGCAACAACAAAGTTTTAAAATTAGTTACCTAAGACTATCAACCTATCTTCCTTCACATCACTATCTTTACCTCTAAAAATTTATGTCTTGTCTCATCGAATGGAGGCCCCAAACCTGGTATTGAATCTCACCTATTTGCAAGTTTCAATCTAGAAAATTATGTTGCAGGAACTCCTCGACCTATTGTTGACATATCAAGCATTACTTAGACCCCTTATCCTACAGGGTGTATAAAGCTCAACTTTAATGAAGCGGCTAAAGTAAATCCTATAAGGGCTAGGAGTGGAGGTATAATCAAGGATGAAAAAGGGGAAATCATTACAACTTATGTGGAGAATATTAAAGTTCAAACCAACAAATTGGCTGAGATGAGAGCTCTTATCAAGGCCTACTTTTCCTAGAAGGATTTGGCTCCAAAAACTTAATCATTGAAGGAGATTCCTTGCTACATCAACTATCTCAAAACTTATCAATACCCTTCATGGAACCTTTCCAAAAATATTTAAGAATGCATAAGGCTTGTTAGCAGGTACTCTAATATAATTATGCAACACATGTTAAGATAAGGAAATAAAGCTGCTGACTCACTTTCTAATAGAGGCATTGAGGAAGAGACCATGCTAATTTTCCTCAGAAACTTAGGTCTACCAATTAGGATGATGATATTTATTCACTCTAAATTTTCTTTCAGTCTCTTTGTAGTTATTATAACTAGTTGTGCTTAGGTTTATTTGGGTTTCTTTCCTCTCTTCATTTCATTTGAGATATTTTTTAAGTTGCTCCATTTTAGTTTCTTCTTGGGTTAATCTTGTTGATTTACTCGGTTTAACTTTTTTTCTTTGTAAAAGGCTTACGGTCTCTTTCAATACCCTTTTTAATCAATCAAAGAAAAAAATATATAATAACATGTAATTACTTTACGAATGTGGAAGGACATTAACATCCATCTTGAGGAGGAAGGGTCATGGATGAGCTCTTGGTGGAACTCTCAGCTATTGGGTGAGAGAATTTGAATCTAATAGTGGGTGGGAGTAATGCAAGGTTGCTTGTTCCCATTGTAGAGTAGGCCAGGCCTCCTATTCATTTATAAATAATCTCTTGGTGGAATTCTCAGCTAAGGATGGAGAAAATTTTATTCTAGGAGCATTTACGAGCAATGCAGTGGTGTTGGGTCTCATTGTAGAGGAGGACATGCCTATGAATGGGGCCATACCATATTCCTGATCTCCTACTACTCTGGTGGAGTAGGATACCATTAATTGTTTATAGGATAAGGAAGATAGGAGATGAGCACAAAGTGTGCACAAGTGATAGTTGACTCTTAGGGTGAGGGCTCAGATCTCATGTGTGACATTTCTCCAGTATTAGGTCATATTTTACGTGATAAACTTTTAAATAGTATTTTAGATGGGGATATGGTGGCCTTTATGTTCACTCAAGGTAGATACCATGCAAAAATATTTTTTCCTTGTCAAGATTACCTGCAAAGAGGATTCTAAGAGAATCTTGGAAGGGGGATCATGGTTCTTTGGAAAGCATGGCTTATTTCTAAGAAAGTGGGGGCTAGACTTTAATACCCATTTGTAAAAATTAGTCCCTTTGTGGGTGAATATCCTAGAGTTTACCCTTGAGTACTAGCATAAGAATATTTTTAAATCTATGTCTAGTAAGATAGGATACTTGGTCTCCATTAATGAGACCACCTGATCTAGATATCCCTTGTCTTTCGCTAGAATGTGTATCATGGTTGATATTATCAAAGTTCTTCCAAGATCTATGGAGCTAGTTTATAAATTGGATTCCTAGATGCAATCCATCGAATATGAACAAAGACCTCAAGCTTACCAGGTATGTGACAAGAGTAATAATTTGAAGAACTCCTGCCCTAGTAAATCGAAATATATCATAAGGTCAAAGAACCTAAAGAGGAGTAGAGAAAGCAAATGGGTTCCCTTGAAGAAGATTCCTGCTCTATTCACTTATGTTGATGTTTTTCTCAAATTAATTCAATTTAGGAAAGAGAAAGTACCCTCCCATGCTTCCTTAATAGAATTTGTGGCTCTAGAGCCTAGAGGGGATGCCCATCTGCTCTTAGTCTCCAAAAATATTTTGATTTCCTTGTTGCAGAGGAAATTTATTATCTATTAGATAATAGAAAGTCCTTTAATATCCTTGGGACCTATTCTAGAGAAGTTATCTCTAGGTATTAAACCTAAGAGCGGACCTATTCTAGAGAAAGGAGCTCTAGGTCCTAAACCTAAGATATTTTGGGAGTCTTGTAGTGATTTAGCAATTAAAATAAAAGTGGAAGATCCAGGAAGTGGGATATCGATGTTGAAGTGGCCAATGGGGTCCAACTCAGGTTGAATATAGAAAAAATATTGAGTATTAGGTGTAGGAGTCAACTCATATTGGATAATATTAAATCTCCCCACTCAGGGGTGGGGGAGTCAAAGGTCTCGCTAAACACCCATAATTGATGATGTGTTAGTTATTTAGGGGCCTCCTTGGCCCTACTAATCAGGGGGTTTTAGGTTGTTTTTAAATTGTTTAAAGCTTTTGGAGAAATTATTTCTATGGTTTTTCTCCTCTTTTGGGTAACTCTACTTTTATGGGTCCATGGGAGTTGAGGTTGGTAGCTAGTTTTACAACTGGTATGGAACTCATTTGGATTAGTGTATCTATGGCTGCTATTATAAGCTCTTTGAAGTTCCTTTACGGTTCATTTTTGAGCTTGAATCTCCCCTTATTCCCTCGAGCAAGAGGTTGGTGCTTCTTTGACCAGTGTGTGCATGTTTAGGTTTCAATTTTTGGGTGGTACTAGAGTTGTTTTCCAATTTTGACCCCCTTTTTTGAGAGGTTTGTATTGGCTATTTTGGCTTTCGTGCTTCCTATGGTCTTTGTTGTATTTCTGCAAGTGTTTGCATTTATTTTTACAGTTTTTAATTTTTGGTTTTGTTGGACAGGAATTGGATCCTGGAGCTGATTTTAAAATTTGAAATTCCTCATTTTTCTTGTTAGAGGAAAGATTCAAATTTGGTTTAGAGCGAGAAATTTCAATTTCAATTTCTCTCCCAGTGCTCAATTTTTTTTAGGTAGGATTTTTAAGTGGTGGTTAGTGCCACCCAGGGTTATGCATAGGTGCAAAATATCATAAATTGGCTCTATTTAGGATTTTCAAGATTTTGAATTGGCTAATTTTGGATCCTTTCACTAGGGCCCATTTGCCAAAAATTTATGGGGTGGAAGTTTTTTTGGGGTAAATTTTACCGTCCTTGATAATAATTAATTTATTTTTATTTTTATTCACTGAACTCAAATTATAAATGATTTTAATTCACCTTCAAATTATAAAAGATTTTATTTTTTCCATCCAAATTGCCGCATATACTACTTGTATATATACTGTATTGGGTACCGATAAACATACATCTAAAATACTCTAAATTGAAAATATATCTGAAAGAGCAAAAAACATGACAATGTTATAGATGAGTGTCTATTGATATAAGTCAATCGATTGCATAGAAGTGTCGATTAGGGCAAGATGATCAGCATAAGACAATTGGTTGTAGAGTTGTGTCTGTTGGTATAAGTCAATCGGTTGCAGAGCCATGTCTATTGGCATAAGATGATCATTTGTAGAGCTAAGTCTATCAACATAAGACAATTGGTTGTAGAGACATATCGGTTGGTTATATAGGTGTTGCTCGACATTAGACTATCGGTTATAGGGACATGTCGATCAACATTAGTCAATCAATTTCAGAGGTGATGATCAAAATTCTATCGATTGTAGATACATGTCGATCGATATTATTCGATCGGATGTAAAGGTATCTATCATCATCAGCCTATCGATTGCAGGGACTATCAATCAACATTTATCTATTGGTTGCATAGGTGTTGATTGATATTAGTTTATCGATTGTAGGGATGTGTTGATCAACATTAGTTTATTGGTTCCAAGGATGTGTCGATCAACATTAGTCTATCGGTTGTAAAGGTGTTGGTCAACATAAGTTTATTGGTTGCAAGGATGTGTCTATTTGTATAAGTTGATCGGTTGTAGAGTAGTGTCTATCGAGACAATGTTGTAGAGATGCATTAATAAGTCTTGAGAGACAATTCTAAAATATTTTACAAAAATATAAAAATGCAATGAGGCATCAATCTCTACATATTCTACACAACATGCAGGTACAAACACCTTTTACCATAAATTTTTTAATATTTTTGTTATTCTTAAATATAAAACCTTTCTTTATTAATAGATAAATGGTTTTCTGCTTATCTACCTCTTTTTAAATGCTTTGTAAAATTGTATTCTGTTAATTTTTTAAAATAGTGTCTTTTCTACTTCAAAAAATGATAGATAACACCAAATATTTAATGCAGTAAACATTGTCGACTCTGATGTGCATTCACTCGAAGATATTCCAATAGATGAGATGGTACCACATGATAATTTTCCTAATAACAACATTCAACAACCACTTTATGATATTTTAAATTCAGATACATCAATCGAAAAAGAAAATGACAGTACAATTAAAATGCATACCTCTGGGGAATCTTGTAGTAAAAAATCTAAATGTTAAAAGATAAGAGAATGGACTATTGGAAGGGATTTTAAAAATGAATGGGCATAGTTATACCCCTTTATTGAGCGATAGGAGAAACTGAATGTGTGTAAATGCATTATTTGTACATGGAAGCTGGGAAAGGATCATTTATTGCAAAATAAGAAAGATACAATAGAGAAAAACTGTGGGAAATTTTACATAAAATAAATACGAAGTGATGGAAAAATTAACAAATTTCATAGGTGGAAGGATGCATCAGAATGTATGCATGTGGATATGCACTTGAATATGAAAAAGCAATGAAATAACAACAAAATCTCATTGAGAAGGGTGGAACAATCGAGGCACAATTTTAAAAAATTAATAAGACTATATTAACCTCAAAGAAATTGTAGTTTGCTATTGTATACAGTATTATAAAAAAAGGTTGACCCATATCTAATTTTATTGATTTTAAGGAAATACTTCAACTAGCTGATGTACAAAACATTAACAATTCACATTGGTTAGATTAGAGTGGTTGGGAAATGGTAAAATATCTATCACTGGTTGAGAAGAAAGACCTGAGAGAGAATGTGAAACAAGCCAAATTTATTTCACTTTCCATTGATGAGGTAACAACTATTGACAACACATCTTGGATTTGCATACATGTTTACACATTCAAAAATCATTTGAGATAATCTCATTTACTAGCACTACATAAGATGATTGAAAGTTGTAATGCGAAAAATATTTACAATGTTGTTGTAACTAGTTTAAAGGATATTGCTAGAATGTATTAAAAGGAAATTGCCACAAATTTAATTTGTGTTAGAGCTGATGATACAGCTACAATGCAAGGACAAAGGAATGGTCTTTATGTTAGGTTTCAGACATCAATTGCCCCATATGTGATTACTATTCATTGCATGGATAATCAAATGAATCTTACATACAAAATTGTGAGCAATTTTGATAATGTAGCCAGAGTGGAAGAACTCGTTTGTGAAATACAATCATACTTTTCATACAATCCAAAAATGTTTGCAGAGTTTCAATAGTTTTATCTAGGTGTAACTAAAGGCAGAAAAATATTAAAATATGTGAAAACCAGGTGGATTTTACTGTTTCTTCTTGCAAAAAGGGTATTTTCATAATATCAATCCTTGGTTGGGTTTATGTATGCACATCGTAGGGATATTGACAAGGCAAAATATTTTCTTTTTCATATGATTGACTTGAAAAATCTTCTCATATTATGTGGTATTCTTCCAATATTACAAGAAATGAAATTTTTTATTAAACTTGAATAGGAAAGAGCAATTTATATTATCGATTTCATGAGGATGAGAAAACAAGTATGTATTATTATTGAAAATATTTATTTATCCAAAAAAAAATTTGAGGATCCCAAGTTTGATAGTTGGAATACTTTAGTTAATTTCAACGATCCAAACAACTTTTTAAAGTTCAACATCAACGATAATCTTTGTATTGCTATCCATGGAAAGTTGATTCTTGTATATCATTTTGAAAAGTGATTAGATACACTAATAGATGATGTTGAACAAGTGCCCATTACACATTCTAAGTTTTATGAGGTTTTGTATAGCACTAAGAATAAATTGAAAAGAATTGTAAATATATTAACAAGTAAAATAAGAGGATCATTTTAAGAGAAATGAGACAGTTCAGGCCATGGTTGTTGTTAATCCTATATTTAAGAATCCTTATGGTGATCATAGTAGTATAAGTGATATTTTTGTAAAATATATGGGGAATCTTATGACACATTTCTCTAAAAGTGTGGAAATAAATGGTATTGAAATAAATTGTATTCTAAACAAAGATCTTTTGAGACAACAATCAACCAATTTTGGAATAACAATCGATAATCAAATTACACTTTTCATAAATCCACATGAAACTGGTTCAATCACACATTTCTGGAAAAAACTATATCGAAATAGTGTCTTACAAGAAACTATGAGTGAATACTTTATTTTATATGAATTATGTCAGACAATGATTTTGGGATCTATTGAATACAAAAGGGTTTTTAGTGCATTATATTTTGTTAAATAAAAATTTCATAACAAGTTGGACAAAAATTTAGAAAGTTGTTTGAGAATGTATGTATCATTGTACGAGGTGGGTAAGTTTCCCTATGACGGAGCATTGACATATTGGAAGTCCCTAGCAGAAAGAATATGTCTCACTAATATTGTTGATAATGACAAAAATGAATGATATTATGGAAACGTAAAATTCATAAATGATTCTCAGTTCTTCTGGAGAAGTTGATAAAGCTTTGTATTAGCTTTCAGAAATATAAAAATTGCAATGATTATATGACAAATTCATATAATCTATAATTTTATGGATTTGAAATCATTGTAAAATTTTAGTGTTTTAAATATATTCATATTATCAAAGATTTTTTGTATTTTATATCATTTATAAATGTCAATGATTTGAAAAATATCATATTATCAACAATTTTTCATACCTGATTTGTTGTAAAATTTCATTGATTTGAGAAAAATCATATAATCATTCTATCAATGATTATGCATGTTTTCATTTTAATGATATGGATTGTCTATGTTTTCAAAATTTATGAATTATGCTATAGCTTTGAGTAAGGTGAAAATTTTAAAACCATGTATACGTAATGATGCTATGTTATTGAATTAATTATATATGTTGACAAAATATAGTGATTTTTGCTTTGACTTTAAATGTATGTCTGTATGTGTCATTAGTATCATTAGTTGTATGATATAATTCTAGAAGTGTTATTAACTTTATATGTTGAAAATTTTTATGATTTATGCTTTGTCATTGAGTAAACCTTGTATGCATACATAACTAGTAAAAATTTCTCTATATATGTATGAAAAATGCATGTAGTATATTACTCCAGATATGAAAACTGAAAATTTAAACCCATTCATAAATATATCCATCGTAAAATCACTTTCAAATATAAAAACAATATAACATCATACAAATGACCATATTTATTTTTATACAACAACTATAATGACTATGAATGCATTGAAAATTGAAACCCATGCATAGATATATCCTTCGTAAACTCACTTTGAAATATAAAAACAATATAGCATAATACAAAAGACCATACACATTTTTATACAACAACTAGAATGACTATGAATGCACTAAAAATTGAAACCTATGCATAGATATATCCTTCATAAACTCACTTGAAATATAAAAATAATATAGCACAATAGAAATGACAATACTCATTTTTATACTACGTTAAGAATGACTATGAATAAACAAAAATTTAAACCCATGCATAGATATATTATTCGTAAACTCATTTGAAAATTGAAATATAAAAACAACATAGCATAATATATAGAAATTGAAATTTAACCCTTTCATAAATATCTCCATCGTAAACTAACATTGAATATGAAAACAATATAACATAATAAAAAAGACAAAACACTTTTGTATACAACAACACGAATGAATTTGAATAAACTAAAAATTTAAACCCATGCATAGATATATCCTTTGTAAACATATTTGACAATTGAAATATAAAAACAACATAGCAGAATACTCAAGACAATACTCATTTTTATATCACAACATGAATAAATTTGAATAACATGTAAATCTAAACCTATGCATACATATATTCTATGTAAACTCAAGCATAATTGAAACACCATAATCCTCAAGAGATAAAAATAACACACAATTATAAATAGTAAATAGAGTAATAGTAAAATATTAAAAGCAAGTATCTTGTTTTCAAATGAAAACATATGAAATATCATAAAACAATATTTTTGAAATATCAAATGTCATAAAGTAGCTTCAAAATATTTTCCCCCTTCCACCACTCTTCTTGCCTTTTCAATGACTTCCACAATGTCCATAGAAATGGCTCCCCCATCATCTTTCTCATGTTCAACTCCTTTTTCCTCATCCACTACTTCCATTATTTCCACATTCTGCATTCCAATGACTCTTCACTCAGGTTGGGTAACAATACTATCAATTGCTCCAAAATTGACAAGGATCTTCTGAATATTTTCCAATCTATTGATAAGGGTATTTTCTTCTTTACCAACATATTCAGATGTTGGTCCTTGAACTTCTTTACCCATCTCCTTTAACAGAACATCAGGATCCAATCCATTGAGGATAATGATTTTTTGCAAAATGTTGTTTTGTTGAACTGCTTCCTATGCTCTTTTTTTCATTGTCATGAAAGCGTTTAAGAACTTTTTTGCCATCCTAAGATAGTCTTGCAGGTTTTGAACCTGCTTCTTAAGATTATCATACTTTACCTAAAAAAATGAAAAATAGTTAATCAACAAATAATTAAATTTTAAAAAAGAGAACAATAAATTTTTGAACAAAAAGTGATTAAATCAAACCTCAGCAACATTCTTTGCAGCTACAACAATAGCAACTTTTTTTCTTATCACTTGCCCATTCATTGTAATAATCTTGGGCCTCACCATTTATGTTCTCCAATATGTTCATCATAAATATTAAAATTTCATTTCTGTAAGATGTATTCACCTTCACAATGCCAGATTTCACTTGCTATAGTAGAGCCTCCATATTTTCAGGTTCATTTTCAACAACAATTTTTTTTTTCTCTTTTTGAAAAATTATTGTATTGGGCATTAATTTTCTTTATCAACACTTTGGTCTGATACTTCCACTTTTTCATTTATGTTATATCTATAAGTAGTAAATACTTAATGGTATATTCAATGTTATTAGAAACCAAATATTTTTCTAAAAAATTTAATCTTTCATCCTCTAGTTGAGGATGAGCCTAACAGGTGTTTGTTCCCTGGGAGGAGATTTTCTTGAAAATTCTACTTCTTCATTTCCTTTATATTGAAGTATGTATGATACTTTAAAAGTAGTGGGTGTGTTCTCTTGTAAAAATAAATCTTTATCAAGTGGAACCTCATCCAACCCAGCACTAGAAGCTTTCGGTATATCCTTAAAATTAAAATTAGCAAGAGAAATACGATCAAATCCTAAAAATGTCTTTGATGCTTCTTTCTCTAACAATTGATGTGTTCCTTCTCTCTGTGGCCTAGATGGAAGAATGTGTTTTATCATTAAGAAGCATTGACCTCACATTTTTTTTTGGCATGGTGGAGGAGGGGGCGACATTGCTTGTTGATTTTGTTGATGAATTTGATGTATGGGAACTTAAAACATAAAAATAAAATTAGTTATAAAATTCGTGAAGGTAGAAAATATGTGAAGGTAGAAAATAAAAATTAGTTTTAAAATTAGACTATGAAAATTGGTTGAAAAATTTTCCAAGGGTTACAGTGAATGCCATAGGGTTACGAGAGTATGGATAAGAAGATACAGTGGATGGTATGTGACACTTAACGGAAAAAGGTTCAAACAAGAGGAAAAGGATTAAAACTCACTTAAAAATTAAGGTAAAAGGTTAAAAATTAAGATAAAAATGGAGGAAGATGGTTAATAACGCATTAAAATAGGAGGAAACATGATAATAATACATTAAAACGAGAGGAAAATGGTTAAAAATGTGATAGAAAAGGTAAAAACATGACTTTTATCCCTTTATATAGACTTTTCTACATGCAATTAGCTCATGGATGGGTGACACATGGCCTATACATGCAATCATTTCATGGATGGTTGACACATGGTACAAATGCACCTTTACTACTGACTAGATACTCGATACTATTGCATTTCATTGATAAACTTGTAATCGATCAATATTCCTGTAATCGATCGGCGTGCCTGCACTTGACAAACATTCTAGCATCCAATCATCATGCATGCATTCGATTGGTATTCCTATAATCGATCATCATACATGTAGCCGACCATCGTATCTACACCTGATTGACATTCGTAACACTGATCATCATATATGTAACCGATTGACATTCCTATAATCGATCGTCATATTTGTAATCGATTGTCATTCTTGTAGTTGATTGTCATACATGCAACTGATCAGCATATCTGCAACTAATCATTATACCTGTATTCCATCATTATGCATGTAGTCGATCATCATACATGCAATTGATCAACATTTTTGCAATCGGTCATCATGGCTACACTCGATCGATATACCTACAACCAATCTTCATTCCAACAACCTATCATCATGCATGCCATTGGTCATCATGCCTACAGTCGATCATTATATCTTCAACCAATCACCATGTTTGTAGCTGATCATCATGCCTACAACTGATCGATATTCTTGGATTTGATCGTCATATATGTACCCTATCATCATACCTACAATGGATCAGTATTCTTACAACCGATCATCATGTTTACAACTGATAGTCATGCTTGCAACCAATCACCATTGCTATAACTGATTGGGATACCTATAATTGATCATCATAACTACAACTGATCATTATTATTTCAATCGATCAGTATACTTGCAACTAATCGGCATATCTACAATCGATCATCATGTATACCACCGATCATCATGTCTACAACCGATCATCATACCTGTAGTTGATCATCATAAAAGTCTCAGACTGATCGCCATAAAGCATAAAGGCTAAAGGTCTTTCATGTCGACCTAAAGCTTTTAAGTTTTTCGTACATTTTTAGATTTTGCAAACCAATATTCATAGACCTCAACACAGAAAAAATTCGCCATCGCTTGAAATTTTTTGGAGATAAATTAATGAAATTCACCACGGTTTAAAATTTTTTGGAGACAAATAAATGCAATTTGCCATGTATACTTCTACATAATTCGTCGGGATTCTGAGATAATTTGCCTTGATTTTATAAATAGATTTCGGGGCCTACTCCTTATGCATAACCATGTTGCCACTTGTGGACTTTTAACTTTTTATCTATTGATATCTCTACCTTCAAGAGGATTTTTTGACCTCTTCTTCTGGGTTGTGGGTTGGTTCCTCTAGTATGGAAGCTATACTTTTCATAGGTCGGTACGGTGACTAGATCATTTTTTCTTTTTTTTAGTCATTTGCTCATTATTGGTTGAGTAACCCTTTTGAGATTATTGGTTGCAAGTCTCTAATTTAAGCTTGATTTTAAGGTTGTAGGATCCTCTCAAAACCCTCACCTTTCAATTGATCAAAAAAACAAACATGTAATTACTTTATATTTTTTATAATAAATATTAAATGTTTTAAATAGTTTGTTCTTTACATTATATTTTTCACACAATCAAATTAAATGTATATATCCAATTATTAAAAGCATGTTATAGTCTAAATGTAGATCAAAAAATATATTTTAAAAATATTATTATAAATATTTAATGATTTAATTATTATTATAATTTATAATTTTTTTAAGACGATAATAATTTTTTTTCTTATTTTATCATAACTTTTTAAAAGCTATAGATTTTATATTTATATAACAGAATAATTCAAACTATTATTCATGATGACGTAGATATAAGCATAAGTGTTGTATTAATATATGATCATAAAATTATAATTCACCATTACACATATTATATAAATAAGTATGTAGGGAGATATCGAGAGAAGGTATGGAGAACAAAAGTATTATAAATCTACTATTTACTTAAATATTGTTAGTAAAATGATATTTTAATTTTTATTTTATAAATATTATTTTAATAATATATTATTTTAAATATAATAATATATTTTAATATTTATAATCAAAAAAATATTTCAATATTTATAATTTTAAAATAATTTTATAATTTTTAATAAACATTTATATTATATAAATAAAAAAATATTATATTAAATTTATATAAATTATTTTTAAATAGTTTTTAATAATGCGATCATAATTTTTGAACCACCCAAATATAAACAAGGTTCTGAAAATTAACCAGAAAGGAAAATGAAAAACAAAATATCCGGCATAGGAAAACCAAAAAAAAACAGGAAACAAAAAAACCTATCGTTAATTTAAAAAAAAATAAAAATAAAGACAAATGACATATGTCATACAATATAAATTACCAATATATCTAATATTCCAAACTTAGTTATTAGATAACGTTTTACCAAATTTGACAACTATTTAAAATGGTCTCTCTTAATAAATCTCAAAATTGTGTGATAATCTGGTATAAGACGAAATTATTATTTCTGAAAGAGCATATGATTTTGCCGTAGTTGACAGCTAGCGTCGCCCTATTCATTTGATGT
Source organism: Wollemia nobilis (assembly GCA_028583015.1). Classification (NCBI taxonomy): domain Eukaryota; kingdom Viridiplantae; phylum Streptophyta; class Pinopsida; order Araucariales; family Araucariaceae; genus Wollemia; species Wollemia nobilis. The sequence goes on along the minus strand of JAQPPZ010001802.1, from coordinate 305,369 downwards.
TGATAGATCTGTACATATGTTCCCTGACTTTCCCACTGCAACGAACGCTGCACTGCAATATAAATATATATGCCTCTACCTCTCCTTCCTCCCACAGACCCACATCTCTCTCTAGATATCCCCCATATCATTATCATGGCTGCTCGTGTCCTACCTTTGCTTCTGGCGGTTTTCTTTGTCATAAACACTACATTTGCTGCAAATGCAAAAGCTCCCACCGTCGCAGACATACTCCGCAACGAGGATGTTCAAGCTGCGCTGACTAGTGCCTGGGATGACAGCTTCTTGCAAGATTCAGATTCCTACCAAGCGAGAGGAGGATGGATCTACGCTGACTCCAACTATTCCTCGTTCACCACGCCAGCAAAGACCGTTCCACCCAAGCCACTCGCCAAACCATCCTCAAGGATACCCAAAGTTTGTATAATTCAAATTACTATTGCTTTTAGTTATATATTTTGATTATGTAGTTAGAATCATAGTTGGATTGATTGTGGAGAATATGAGCAGATGCACATATCCAACTGGACAATCCAGAAAAGGATGGCGTCCCAAGCAGTGAGCATTACAAATTGGTCACGGACTTCCACACTCATCCATTCCCGGTGAGAGAGCTGCAGAGGGCGAACACGGACGAGGTAAAAAGAGCATATGACAAAGGGGTGCCGGGGATAGTTATTTCCTGTTCGGGTGTTTTCTTCTATGGGCCTGAGCGCCGTGATTCCCTTTGATGGTCAGGCTGGGTACCCTGAGAAATCCAGTGAGAGTTACAATGGCCAGACTGATCAGAAATTGGGCGATAACAAATTTGATGTGCATGGCCACTGCAAGCCCTAAATCAACAACTCCTGTGCTTGTTACTAAGTTTTACTAGTACTATTGTTGTGTGTGTTGGTGAGGTATGAAAGTTGTTCTCTGTGTGAAAATCACTTCCTTTCGTAGGTTTCGTGTGTCCTATAAAGTTGTGATATAAATGTGTCCTATAAAGTTGTGATATAAATGTGTCAAACTACATGGATAGGGGAGACCGCTTTATGTTAACAGGTCTCTCCGTCCAGGTTGTATGGTGCCATCTACGATAATAAAAATTTACGCCCGAGTAGTATGTTTATCATGTTGTCATGGAATCATTTTACTGTTAATTTTTACATTATGTGCGTGAGCCTTTGACATTTTATTTTCATATAAAGAAAAATAACTATATTAAATTGGGTGATCAGCAGTGGGCTAACATGAGACGTTTAACCTTATTTCTTGAAAAATAAATAAATAAAATATTATTATTTATTATTATTAAAGGGAAGGGATAAAAAAAATGTTTGCAAGGAGAAAAAACATGAAATAAATGAATTAAATAAATATTATTATTTATTATTATTATTATGGCAAAGGGAAGGGATTTTGAAAGGTTCCTCAAACCTTTTATCTTTGAACATATTAAGCATTAAACTTTCAGAAATAAGAAAAAAGAAAACAGTTAACTAAGAAGCCACACAAAAATATTCCATCAACCAAGACTACCTAAAACATATTACTAAAGAACCAACACAAAATACCAAGATAAATATTCAAATACGAAGAAACAAAACTTATTAGATAAAGGTAAGATTAGTCAAGTTCATGGTCATTGATTCTATTTCCTCATGCCAACTCAAAGAAGTCTATTGTCTTGACTTTATTTTCTTTGATGAATACAACTCTTTGGTTAGAAGGGGTGTTGAGACCACTTATACTCTAGGAGGCAAATTTCATTTTGGATTTGTATTGTTGTTTCTTTCACCACCTAGGTCTAGAGTTGTTTGGGTGCTATTTGTAATTTCCACTTCTATATCCTAAGTATAGATATTGGAATATGTTATGCTAAAAAGGGAAAAACAATTTATTATGCGGGATGTTGTAAGGTGTATGATTTGATTATGTTAACTCTAATTACATGTTAATTTTGATATTATATAAAAAATGTAATTTTTAGTAAAAAAAATATTTTTGAGATGTGTATCTTAAAATAATGTTTTAACTATTTCTTAAATCTAATATTGTGACTTAAAAATAAAATAATGATCAAATAACAATGAAACTAAAGATGTAATAAGACAATATTACAAATATGTTGCTTATATAACATTTCATGATCTACAATGACACTATATGACCTTACTAAAAGTGTGAATATTAGTTGTTTAACTAGAGGTCTCTCTCCCTTAGGGACCAAGTGACATTTCAAAACATATGGGTCAATTTTAAAAAATTTAATTTTCAATTTAAGTAACAATAAATGTTTAATAAACAAACTTACTTATTCAACTACTAGGAAAAAATCACATGACACAAATATCACTTGATAATATTTTAGACTATATAGAAAGGACAAAGGCGTTGAATCTAGTTTCAAAATATATTATTGAAAGTCCAAGATAAAAATAGACCACTGCATAATGAAATGCTAAATTATCAAGGATGGGCCACCTCACATGTCGAGGACCATGTCGTATGGATATATTTCACCATGCAACACTACTATTCTTAAAGGAACTTTTCCTACCTAAACCTAAGTATTCAATTCCTAAATTATATCTCAAATTCACCAAGGCAACTTTTGATACAACTTTCTTTGGCCTATTTTTGGTCATTGCGTATGCAACTAATTATTTGTCTTATTCAAATACCAAAAAGAAAAAAGTCACATAGGAATCACATTGTCACCTCTATTGAGTTATTAGGACTATTTGATCCCTTAGCAGTTTGAATAAATATTCCAATCCTACTCATTGGTAAATAACTTACACTTGCCTATGTTCGACAAAGGGAGGACTTGTGTGGTCTATCCTCTCCAATTTGGAAAAACTTCAATGGGGTTGTATTACTTTTAGGTAGTGAATGCATACTCCAACCCCTATGTGCAAGTGTGGTGTAATATGGATTGTCTTTCCTATGATGGTACCAACATTGTTCTCTAGTTATTCCCTTCTAATAATTTTTAGACCAAACTACTTCTCATAGGTCCACTTACAAGGAACTTGCACTCAACCTTCTCAACTTATGAGCAATACATTAAAAAAATAGTCCTTGGAATAATTTCTCCCATTTTATATTGGTTATGTGCTTAATATCAATAGTATGAAACTTAAATGGTATTCATCTCCCAATTATTCTACATAGGTAAACCTCAAATAGTCACAACCACCTTATCAATTTTATAACTTTATCTTTTTTGAAACCTCTCCAATTTTAATTGAATTTTAGTATACATAAGATGTAGCCTTATGTTGATATCAAATCATAATCTAACATATTTTCCATTTGATCATTTTTTAGGAAACCTTGTAATATGGTGAACACTTTTGATGTTCCATATTGCCACTAACATTGGATACCCTTCAACTACTAAACTTTGATGCCCTACACTAGTATACATTTGACTTGTGATACTTGCATCACTTAACACTAAAAATATTCTATTTATTACAATATACACTTCATCGCTTTACCAAACTACCGTAATCAATTCAAGGATACCCTTGGCACCTCCTTAACCTTTGACTTGTCTTAGTGGGTATTCCAATCACTTGTTCACTTCAAAACATAAGGATAAATTTCTTCTATTAGAACTATTACATGTTTTTCTATCATGTCAATATAAAATTTCCTTAGTAATGAGATGATCCATCGAAAAAATTATGTTTGATATGATTTCCAAAGACTATATTTCTCATGGCCAACACCCTTTTAAATTGTTTATTGGTTTATTAACCACATCAATTGGTGAATTTTATAGATGTTTTAACTAATAAAATAATATGTATTCACTTTCCATTAAACAAGAGCTTTTAAATATAAATTTTCTTACCAAATATAAAGCAACGTCACTTACCATATAATTTTCTTAAATGGTAGAAATTATTGTGAATGACTCTTTATGCATGAATAGTTCTAATTAGTCAACTAAGTTTTATCATATCTAATAAATTCTAACATTCTCACATTATTACATCATGATCTAAACATGGGTAGAGATACTAATAATAGTGCATGTGGTAAACTAAGACACACTTAATAGTTAATCAAGTATAGTCAAAGTACAAATAGAGATACACTTAACTATTCAAAATAAGTAATAGTTGGAATTACCTTATTATGATTCTTCAGTGGCAATGGTATCACTTGATATTTGATAAATAATAGGGATACAATCAACTATCCAAGGTCATACAACATCATAGCTGCAAATAGGAACATACACTACTATCCACAATAATTATGATTAAGGATACACACAAGCAAATCATAAATAATTAGTAAGACTACGCCTTACTAATTTACATTTCTTGTGAATGGGGATAAACTTAATCATTCACCTTAAGTGTAGAATGGGTCTTCAATTAATTCATCAAACATAATTTTAATGGGAACTATTACCCCACTGAATGTTCCCTTATGAATAGGAACACGTACAACCATTCACAAGGATTAATATTAAATCAATTCAATAGACACATTCCTCCTTACTATCCTCATAGGGAGGTTCTTTTTCATGTGTTATAATATTGCATTATTTTTTGGTGATATTAATGGCCTGTCACCATTTCTTGTCACACTCGTTGTACTTTATTTGTCTAGTAGCGTGATGTGTCATTAAATAAAATAATCAAATTCTAAGTACCTTATATAGGGATTCCTAGGCCTTCTCTCTAGCCTCCACTTCTAGCCTGTTAGAATCTATAGATGAAGAGCAATTATATTTAAAATGAAACTCTTCATATTTAAGATGATTTATCTCAAGCAAACGAATATGCTACTTTAAATCATTGGTATCTTGTCTATAAGTATTGATAGAATATAGGATTACCCCCCTTAATAAAAATAATAAAGGTGTTGGGTACCACCAATGATGCACCATTATGACAGTAATAGAATGACTAGCTTCATAAAAAAATTTAGACCTTAACTAAACACATCACTTAAGTGGTTGTAAACCTTGACTTAACACATCACTTAACTATTTGTACACTTAACTAATATATTTGACTTTATAATTATAATATTTGAAAATATTAGCTCTATATAATCGATGCATGTATTGGATTTCAATTTAATAATTAGCTTACATCCATTTCACTTCCCCTTTTTGATAAAAGTGGAACCCCTTTTGATTCATTTGATAAATTTGATCTAATTGTTGACCTTCACATCTATGATGTGGGGTATACAAGATCAAGCATAGGAACATGTAAAACATTTCTCCCAAATCATAAAAAAATTATATTATGTAGTTTCCATATGGTCTTGGTCCCTATTTTCATCTCATTATAGAATACAATCCCTAAATTAATGACATTCATCATGGGAAAGTGATTTTGTTTGTCAAAACCACCTATAATGCCTTTCCTCTTAAAATATTCTTATCATTGAGAAAAGTGAAGAACTTCTGCATTATTGTGTTCTAGAGAATATCTTGAGAATGAAAATTTTCTTAAATATATAATACAAGCATGCCAAGATCATAACAATCAGGAAAAAAGCTATTGAATTGATCTACTAGGAATAATGTTATCAAAATCCTTGTGTAACTAAAGCGTCTATATATCTACTCTAATATTATATATCTACTCTAATGTTAAAATATAAATACAAACATATATCTAAAGATTTATATAATATAATTATTTTCTTTTTCAAGTAGCTATCAAATCTTCCATGACCACATTCAATTAGAATTTTTTTACACATTAAGTTATCCTCTCTCTCTCTCTCTCTCTCTCTCTCTCTCTCTCTCTCTCTCTCTCTCTCTCTCTCTCTCTCTCTCTCTAAAATATGTTAAATGCAATGAAGAAAATTTATAGTTGAGTGCTCCCATTGAAAAATAAAAATTTTAATGATGATGTTGACTAATGAATCAAATCTCAACCATAAATAACACCTTCCCTTTCAAGCATTTGGTTTATTGCTTCTCCCTTCAATTCAATAAAATATTTGGTCTTTACATGTACAATTTCATAATCAGAGTCAACCAAAGAAAGCATGTTCTAGTCTCATCTTGTACACTTCAAGACACCAACCTTTAAAAAATTTAACCTCCATTTTTTAGGGATAGATCATTATGCGTAAAGTAGAAAGAATCAAATAAAATGAAAAGGGGAAAGACACATTATTTGATAATGAAGCACATAGATATAATAATGGCCATGGAATTTAGATGAATTTAAACCCATTTTAACATCAAGTTATAAATCATAATTCTAGAGTGCACGGTATAGAGCCTTAAACCATTCCACCATAATAGAAGAGAGAGTCACAAAAATCCATGCTCATTCCAACCTTGTTCAAGAGTACCAATTTATTAGAGCTCGCGATAGACCCCTTCATCCTTTTTTCTATAATATGACACTTCATAAATATCATGTTCCTAGTGCCTCCATCACTAAAAATGATCAGCATAAACTTTGGGTAATCTACTTATTAATATTGTGGTCAATCTATATTTGACACCACTTATAAAAATAGTCTATGTTCAATTTTCATTGAATAAAATATTTGAAATATGGTTTTTGTTGTCCAATATAGAGCAATATCGTATACCATATGATCTTGTTAAATGGTGGAACTCACAACCAAAAACTCTTCCTACATGAGTGGTTATAACCACTCAATTGCTTTTGATCATGTGTAATAAATTCTAATATTAACCTACTTCTTGTATAAACCAAAAAATAGAATCAATTACCTCATGTATCAAATACTAGATGCACCTTCATGTAATTAGTCAACTTCAAATGATGTGTCATTTAACACATGCTATGAGTTACTTGTAGTGTCCCTTTAATGGCCTATCACCATTTTTTATCTTGAACATCACTTGTTGTGTTGAGTCTAATCACCTCTTTATTTCTCTTGTACACATTTTTTTTATTATTATTGAAATTGGTGCTAAATTTTTATTAGCCAAAATCTTAAGAGAATAAATACTATATAAAGGCATACCATGGTCTAGATGCCTACATACATTACTGAATACTTAACAACATCAAAACCATGATAGAATTACCTCTGGTAGGGATAAAACAAACACAGGTGCATTCATAGGGCCACGTAGGGCACCCAACACCATAAATAAGCACATTAGAGACCAAACATAGACCCCCACTATTGTATTATAATATAAGGCCATGAAGTACCAACACAAAGGAAAATTGAGAAATATTATGATAGTTAGGACACCCAACTACCAGCATTGAAAGTGAATAACCACACAAATGATCCCCTAGTGACCCATGTTAAAAACTAAGATATCCCTAGTGGCTGTTATAGGGATGAAAAAGCATGTCATCACCAAGAATCTAAAAATATGTGTTGACATGAAACTAAATGACTATAGACTGTTGGGTTACTCCCTTTAATGGATAGCCTACACACTATCTACTAAAGAGAGACTACTGTACTACCAAAACCAAAAACTACAAGGGAGTTGCCATGATGGGAAAATATTTACTTAAGGAGATGAGTCTAAATAAGTCTGATACACCTCATGCTATTATGGAAGCCTAATATGAGGATTGGAATGAGTGTTACTAGCTTCTAATTCCACTTGACCCAAATGCTTCATTAGGTGTAACTGATTATACATCACCAAGCTATTTTGCTCAGTTATTTTATCGACCACATTCTGTAATCTGTAAATACCATCTAATCTATGAGTTGAGGTCTTATAGATACACCTCTTAAGAGCTATGATTTCTTCTTGAAGTGCTTTCTCCTTATGGGTGCAACCTGCTAACTCAGCCTCCAATTGGCATTTTACTATAGAAAATATGCTAGCTACTAAGGGATTAGGGATATCTTCTTGATCAGTTTCAAAATTAGATTTGCATTGAATATTCCATATATGAAATATGACAGCTACCCTGGTAATGGAGAGAAGAAAATTTTTATTGGGCATCAAATTGACCCCTAATAAGTCTTTATCCTTTTTCATAGACAGTGATAAGGGATAAATCAACTAATGTGCTTCACACCAAATATGGTGGTGTAGACACCAAAATAGCACCAATCCGATTATGTGACTGCAAACACTGATCGCTTTGACAAACACAACCCCCAGGGCAGCCCTCAGAGGTCAAACAATGGTACTAACCACTTTCATAGCAATTTTGTAAGGTCAAGAAGCAATTTGGCACATTTAGGCACTTTGCCCAGTATTCGTCTCACCCAGGGACGAATACTAACTGGGATCCGTCTCACCCAGGGACGAATTCTAAAATCGTCCTTGGTCAGGACGAATTCCAGGTTTAACGGGAAAAAAGAAAAATGCTGCCAAGTGGCAGCCAAGGATAGTCAATTATTGCCTCCTGCCGTGCATGCGCGTGTAGGTGGGTAGATTTGCAGTTAAAGGACTGTCACAAGGGCAGTCATGGAAGCCCAAGTCAGGGAGGAGTCTCCTCCCTCTTGGGAAGGCATGGCCGCCACATGGAATCCCTGCATGCCCCTCCAAAGAGACCCATTGGGTCTATAAAATGGTGGACTTTCCCACCCAAAAGAGAGGATTGGAGGAATTTTCAAGCAACGAAGTGCTGCCCAATTGAACACCCACTTGCATCCTTTTTAATTTGCCTTCTCAAATCCATTAATCTCCTTTGCAAGGGAGGTTATTGGGTGGATTTTGGAAGCGTGGATCTAACCCAAATCCAAAATTTGACCACCTTAAACCATCAATTTTCTGACATACCAATCCTAAGAGGTTTTGGGCCCATCCCTAGTGGATTGGCACCGAAATCAAGTGCCAACGGTAGGAGGCCCACTTGGGCATCCCGCATTTGTTTAAGTTTCATTCTAAAGTATTCTAGATCATTTGTTCATGTTGCATCTTATGTTATTCTATTTAGTTAACTCATAGCTTCAATTCCATAATGTTTTTATTAGATTTTACCATGCCTTTTGTCTCTTTGTTGTCCCACTAACTTGCAGGTAGCGACATCAAATTCTCGAGGATAGAGGCCAAATTGGGGGAATCCGACCATCTGGGTTGTCCCAAAATGGCCCCAATTACCTAACCCTTTTGTCTACAGGTGTTTTGGAGGTCCCGAGGTTCGACATTGGAGTGGCATCACTTCGGCTTTTTCATCACAGTAGAATTTGTCTCCCCTGGGGACGAATAACAGTCGAAATTCATCCCACCCAAGGACGAATTACAGTCGAGAGTAGATTGGCCGACTGTTTCACTGGTAGTGGCCATCTGGTGATGTTTTCTAATTTCTGTCAAAGTTGCAGGCTGCTTAGAGTTGTTTTGTTTACTGAGTTAATCAATCTTTTGCATGCATTTCTCATTGATTTCTAAAGTCAAACGCTTTATCCCTTTTTTTCACAGGTGCTACTAATGTCTTTTTTGTTTCTTTGATTGCAGGAAGAGCAGCAAGAAGTGAGGATTCATCAGCATAAGCGGTGGCAACACTCTGGCCCGCCCATTTCAAATGTGGGCATGCGGAAGAGGGATCATTGATCACATTTGTAACCAAATCAATTTAACGCTCCTAACCCCTAAAAATGGAGGAGGCAATTTTGTAACCGAGGTTAATGAGTTTAATAAAAGGGCTGTGACTTCTCTAAATTCTTGTGTCTCATTTTAATCAATTTTCCTCTTTCATTTAATGCACTTCATATTTTAGGACTTAAGCGTTATTTTGAGGTAGCGTGGATCTAACCCAAATCCAACATTTGACCACCTTAAACCATCAATTTTCTGACATACCAATCCTAAGAGGTTTTGGGCCCATCCCTAGTGGATTGGCATCGAAATCAAGTGCCAACGGTGGGAGGCCCACTTGGGCATCCCGCATTTGTTTAAGTTTCATTCTAAAGTATTCTAGATCATTTGTTCATGTTGCATCTTATGTTATTCTATTTAGTTAACTCATAGCTTCAATTCCATAACGTTTTGATTAGATTTTACCATGCCTTTTGTTGCTTTGTTGTCCCACTAACTTGCAGGTAGCGACATCGAATTCCCAAGGATAGAGGCCAAATTGGGGGAATCCGACCATCTGGGTCATCCCAAAATGGCCCCAATTACCTAACCCCTTTGTCTACAGGCATTTTGGAGGTCCCAAGGTTCGACATTGGAGCGGCATCAACTCGACGTTCTAACACAGTCGAATTCGTCCCACCCGAGGATGAATAACAGTCAAAATTCGTCCTACCCAGGGACGAATTCCAGTTGAAAGTAGATTGGTCGACTGTTTCAATGGTAGTGGCCCTCTGGTAATGTCTTCTGTCCTCTGTCAGATTTGCAGGTCATTTAGGATCATTTCATGTATCATTTTAGTTAGCCTTAGGCATACATCTTTCACTAATTTCAAGGAATAAATGTTTCACGTTTGTAGCAGGTGCTACTAACCCCTTTATTGTTTCTTTGATTGCAGGAGAAGTAGCAAGAACCAAGGACTCATCAACATCAGTGGCGACAACACTTTGGCCCGCCCACTTTGCATGTGGGCATGCGGAAGGAGGAAGACTAAGTCACAATTTGTAACCAAGATCTATTTAACACTCCTAGCCCCCATAAAAAAGGGAGGAGACGTCTTTGTAACCGAGGATAAGAAAATTGAATAAAGATGGTTGTGCTTTCCATATATCTTTCTTTAATTTTCAATTTATCTCCTTTCTTTGTTTCGTGCATTTCAAAGGCATAGGATTAAAGCGTCATATTGTGTCTTACATTGCATAGCTATAGTCTTCCTTTTATTTCTAGAATCTCATGCTTTTAGTGGCGATCACGGTGGGACTATGTCCCCAGGTTTTTAGATCAAGTAACTGATCCATTTCTGTGTTTTGTGCTTGACAGGTACAAGTTTTTTTAAAGCAGACTGTTATTCATCTCTGACTATGACGAATACCTTACTGTAATTCATCTGACCCTGAGACGAATTCAAATTTGTCTCTGGTAGGGATGAATTCTGTTCTGTAATTCGTCTCACAGAGGGACGAATTCTTGACTGTAAATTTTCAAAGCCGAGGATCAAAAACAACAAGTCTGGGCAGAAAAGAGGTAAGGGTTCCAAACTGTCTTTGTCATTTTCTGATTTTTTGCTTTCATTTTCTGTCAATTCTTGCGTGCTTAAAAAAAAATAGTGGTTGATTGCATGTTTCATTTTTCTAAGTAAAATAAACCACACACACATCACGTGGCACGTTTTAAACCAAGGAGCTGGTCGTAAGACCCCAGCCCTTGAGCAAGACCAACGGTGGGTTCATCACCACCTTGGCTTAGCTTTGCATCCATTTCCCCGATTGTCACTATTGTTAGGCGTAAATCCTGATGAAAGCTGACCGAGTGTCGTTGGGGTGATTCCCATGCGCGCAAGGATAAGTCTTCTATGGTAGGTGTCATTAACAGGACAATCCCCCTTCCGTACCGCCTATGTTCCACATACCATCTGCTCTCATGTACCTATAGTTTCCCTCTCGTAAGGGCGGGTATATAGAGAGGTTGGTATATCGGTCCGGCAATGGTATATTGAAGGGGTGACCATTTATGGGAGTCATATGAGCCAACATTATGCATTTAAACATTCTTCAAAACTTGCAAAAACAAAACAAAACATCAAAATGCACTAAACTAGTTTAGGACACACTATTAATCTTTAAAAGAGATAATCACTGTTTGTGTATGTGTGTGTTCATTTCTGCTTAGTGTAAAAAAAAAAAAAAAAAAATCATAAACAAAAGATAAAAATCTACGCATTTTGTCACTCGCTCCAAAAAGCTCCAAGGATTCTTGCAATCGCTTGGTCATCCCAAAAAGGCCCCAAAGGTGTCCATGAACCCTTTGGTCAACCCAAGAGCACCCCAAAGGTGCCCATAAGTGATGCAGGAGCATCCAACAAAATATGGGAAATCTTATATTTTTCCCTAAATTTTAGTGCATCTTGTTGGGGCCATAACTTCTCAACCGTAGCTCCGATTGACATGAAATTTTACAGGGAGTTAGTTGTATTTCTCCAGAAAACTAGTTTTCGGGGCCAAATTCCATCATCTAGGGCCCCAAAATTAGGTTTTAAAATTGCTCACCTAATTTTTTGTGCTTTTTGAGCTATTCGGAGGTCAATATCTCCTAATGTATTTAGAGTTAGGACTTGAAACTTCATTTTTGTCTTATCTATTGTAAGAGGGATGTGCACCCCAATTTTGGGCCCCATCTGACTCATTTCAATTTTTAGGGTTTTTAGAGAGACATCATCATGGTGCTCACTCGTAGCCAAGCCCAATCACGGGCGGATGTTGTGGGGAATATCCAAGGAGGCACAAGTCACCTCCGGTATAGCCCCAAGGATTTGGTCATACCACCTTGGTGGCCTGACACACAAGGCAGACCCCTCCACACCTTAACGGATAGGGACTATAGGGGCACCCCTTCTAGGAGCACTTCGGTTCAGCATAGCACCCAGCACACACCCTTCCATGAGGGGTACATCCATAGGAGAGCTCCCTTAGATGCTCGCTATGAGTGGTCACCACGCGATGAAGTGCTAGGTCAACATAGGGTTCGACGGGAGGAACCACATGATTACACTATCCCTCCTTCACCCCCTCTAGTTGTCAGGACTACAAGGACAAATCCAGAGCACAAGGCTCCTTAGGTAGGGCGAGCCAACTCTGCCCATCCCTTTTTCACTTATGAAAGAGAGCATGAGGAAAACCCTTACCTTCCTTAAGAGCAATATACATTGTAGGAGCAAGACGCCTCCGCAAATGCTAGCTATCAGGATCACCTACTGAGGCTAGAGCCTCGGATAAATGCCACTACCTCCAACAGAGGGAGGCGGCCTATAGAGATCTTGGATCACTACGACCGAGATAGATATCTAGGAGAGGCATCTAGGCCTTCTAGACATGAGGCGGTAGGACCAACTATCTTAGAATCTGTCAAGCATTTCGCACACCGGATGCAACTCATGCAACTTGAGCTAGAATGACAATAGTTAGAGCAATGGTATCTTCTAAATAAAGAGCACCTTTTATGCCAGAAGGATGAGTTGTTCCAACACACTATGCAGGAGAGGACTCCAACCCCTCACACGCATAAGACAAAACATTATGAGAGGCACAACCCCCGGGTGTGAGACAAGTCTCCGTGACCTCATCAAGCATCACCCCCGATGCCTCCTAGACATGAGCGGGAGGCCACTCCTATAACCAATGACGGGCGCCTTCCTCAGGAACCCACTCAGGTTTATGGGCCACCCTTAGAAATTCATCAAGAAGCCTTCAAGGAATCAGAGGAAGAATAAGAGCGGGAGGAAATGCCCTACAAAGGCATGGGGGGTGCTATCTGGCCACCCCTCCATAGGCCCCAAGTTCCTCAACAAGAACCAACCAAAGAGGAGGAGCTCAAATCTCCCGATACATGCAAAGCGCTAGAGCACTTAGAGTCGATAGAGACCAAGATTTTGGAGCTCCCAAGGCCCAACTTACATGAGGCTCCTTTCAAAGAGGATCAACCTTTAACCATAGGGCTACCTGATGATGCAGTCCTCCATGTCTCAGAATCTCTAGATTCTGATGAGCTGTACTCACTGGTCGAAGGTGAGGATAAAACAGAGATAGCCCACAGCAATCACATGCGACAGCATCGACATCCCATAAATATCAATGAAGCAATTCAATAGCTAAACATAATACTAGGGCATGAGTGGCGCGTTAACCCACCGTAGTGGGACCAAGCGTTACGTCCACCACTTTGGGCATACAGAGATCAACTTCCGCCCAGAGACCTCATAGCAACATCAGTGTCGAGGGCGGACCCTGTCCTCCTATCCGTGCATAGGGCCGATCCATTCATGCCCATACCTCCAGAGCCAGATCTAGAGCACAAAGACCATCAAGCTGGGGGTACCTCTATCCCCTGAAGAGCAAGCCAAAAGCTCCAAGGATTACCACAATCGCTTGGTCATCCTAAAATCTCCAAGGATTATCGTAATCACTTGGTCACCCCAAAAGCTCCAAGGATTATTACAATCACTTGGTCATCCCAAAGGCTCCAAGGATTTCCATAATCACTTGGTCAAACCCAAAAGCCCCAAGGATTATCGCAATCGCTTGGTCATCCCAAAATGCTCCAAGGATTATCGTAATCGCTTGGTCACCCCAAAAGCTCCAAGGATTATCGCAATCACTTGGTCATCCCAAAGGCTCCAAGGATTATCACAATCACTTGGTCAAACCCAAAAGCCCCAAGGATTATCGCAATCGCTTGGTCATCCCAAAAAGCTCCAAGGATTATCGCAATCGCTTGGTCAATCCCAAAATGCTCCAAGGATCTCTATAAATCGCTTGGTCAACCCCAAAATGCTCCAAGGATTTCCACAATCGCTTGGTCAAAAATAAGAAAAGTCAAAAACAACAAAAATCATCAAAAAAAAAAAAAATTTGCATCTCATTTCTAGGCATGCTCAAATTCATCAATAGAGAACTCTTCTCACATCTCATCTTCATATTCACAAAAATCAATCCATCAAAAAAACAAAAATATGTAGCTGCATTAAGCATCACATCCATACATTGCATATTTGTGGTCGTAAAGGTCAAAGGCACCATAGAATGTAATTATTCTTCTAGTCCATCTTGTTCCACACTTTTCCATTTTACAAAATAGCAAACAAATGCCATTTACTGTTGTTTACCACAATAGAGTCAGTGGTCTTATAATGTATCAAGAGTTTTCGTAATTCAGTCATCATTTTGCTCTTTAGCCACGTAATGTACCGAGTCAGATAGATTTTACGAAGGTAGAGTTACACTTGAAATATGCCTTGTTACGTAGCATCCCAACACAAATTACAACACATAAAAATTCCCAAGTTGTGTGAATGAAAGATGAAACCTGCACAGTAATCTAGGTCGCCATAAGCGAAATGGTTATCTTGCTCATCCCCCCGTGCGAATGGTTCTAGAATGCTAAGAATTGATAAAAGGACAAGCTCTTCCCTATTCATTCACCTCCATATACAGTGGTTTTCACCACTACCAAATCCCAATCATAGTTGGTTCCCAAAGTTGTAAGGATTCGTACTACACGTCCCTACCAAGGATGGGTAGTCATCCCCAAGACCTAAAAGGATCAACGCCATTCACAAAAAAAATTCCAACAAATCATCATCCTAACACTTTCCATTCACCTTTGGTCTCCAAGTCGTAAGGATTCGTACTATCCACCCCTAACCAGGATGGGTAGTCGTCCCCAAGGCCTAAAAGATCAATGCCCCTACTTCATAATCTCCATCATCCCCTTGGTCCCCAACGTCATAAGGATTTGTACTATCCACCCCTAACCAGGATGGGTAGTCATCCCCAAGGCCATGAGGATCAAAGCCATTCACAAGCTCAAACTCACAATGCTCAAAATACAAAATCAAGTAATAGTGGTTATCACCACTATTCAAAATCCTTGCTCAAAAAGAAAAATAAATAGAAAAATAAACAGTGATTTGCATCACTATATAGACGAGCAAGTCTCCCAAATCATTCAGCCAACAAATAACCTAAACTTGAATCTTTGGAATTCTCAGCATTCGAAAACCATCTAGGTGATCCTCATTATAGGTTTGGTTGATAGCCTATCTGGCAATGGTGGTATCCTACCCGCATGACGATATGTCTGTCACATTCGCTTTGTGTATGTGCAGACCAATGTTTGCATAAGGATGAGCTAGCTTATGGTATCCTGGATAACATCGTAGATTAATCTAACTAAATACAACAAAGGAGTTAGTGGAGCTAGTTAGGTGATCCTCAGTACAGGTTCGGTTGAAAGCCCATCTGGCACTGGCGATATCTTGACAAATACCACATAAATGAACTCAATTGCACACACAGGGATGTGAAATAGCTTGGTCAAAAACAAGTCCGATTCATACCTTGTCTAAAAGTCTTGTAAGACAAAGTATAGTCATGGCTAGTGAGTTAAAACCGTCCAAGTCTCAGAAAACCTTAGCTACATTTCTAAACCAACTGCGCTACTTTTCATCCTTACAATACCAACAGAAAATACAAAAAAAAAAGGAAAACCACATGTATACATACAAATTCATTCATCACAGCAATCGCCTCACAAAAAAAAACAAAATAACAGAGTGTTAAACAGTCTATGGTGCCATAACCAAACATCACAAATTCCATTCATCCATTTCATTTTGCATATCACATATAAATCAAAAACATTTGCATTTATCATACCATATACATCCATTACCATAAGCATGCATCCATCAACATCAATCATTGTGCATAACATAAAATAATGACATATACACAAAGCAAGAAAATCAAAACAACAAAACAACAAAAAATGCAACACAAACAAAAAGCAATAAACATTGCCAGACACAAGTGCTCTTGCACTTAACCTCTTGGCATAGAAAAACTGATGTCGGGGTTTACATTGTCACTATCCTACTCTCTAAGAAGGCTACCATAGCCGGACCGCTCCACGGGAAGACGGATTTTTGACAATTTCACCCCCAAACGGCGTCACAAATGGGTCAAAGCCCACTAAAAAACAACAAGAAAATCAAAACAACAAAAACAACAAAAAAATGCAACACAAAAACAAGACAATAAGCATTGTACCCGACGCGAATGCTCTTGCACTTAACCTCTTGGCATAGAAAATAGATGTTGGGGTCACAAATTGTCACTATCCTACTCCCTAAGAAGGCTATCTTAGCCGGACCGCTCCATGGGAAGATGGATTTTTGCCAATTTCAGCTCCATTATGGAACGTCACAAAAAGGGTTAACACCCACCAAAAATAGGTCTAAATGTTGGAAAAATTGCACATGCTTAACGATAAACCATCTAAAGGCACCCTTGCACAAGTCATCTTGGGTCAAGCGACTCGTCGCTTTTCTCATGAAGGTCATTCCCTCATCGATTCGTCGCTTGAGGGGGTAGTCACACTTAGTCACCAATCAACAAGCACACACCCAATTAAGGAAAACGACATGCATTCAAATAATCATTGACAAAGACAATTATGCTCCTGCTTGGGGTAGTAAACAAGCAATAACAATCAAATTGATCAAACACTTGGCATTCGTGAATCATGAACACAAGGTTCCCCTATGGACAAAAGGTTGCGCCCTTTGCCTAATCATGACTGATCAATGTCCAAGCTCAAGTCACACCTCACCAAAATAGGTTAATACTTGAAATCAAATTCCTTAGCTCGTTAGAAGCAAGGATTCAAGAATGCATGCCCTTTCCATGCTTGGGGCATCAAAAGTTGATTAGGTTACCAAGAAACCCTAATCATTAGTGCTTTGGCTATCTATTTTTGCTCGGTGCTATGCCATGCACAGCGCATCCCAAAAAGGGGCATCTGTAGACACAAAAATAGCACCAATCCGATTATGTGACTGCAAACACTGATCGCTTTGACAAACACAACCCCCAGGGCAGCCCTCAGAGGTCAAACAGTGGTCCTAACCACTTTCATAGCAATTTTGTAAGGTCAAGAAGCAATTTGGCACATTCAGGCACTTTGCCCGATGATTCGTCTCACCCAGGGACGAATACTAACTGGGATCCGTCTCACCCAGGGATGAATTCTGAAATCGTCCTTGGTCAGGACGAATTCCAGGTTTAACGGGCAAAAAGAAAAATGCCACCAAGTGGCAGCCAAGGACAGTCAATTATTGCCTCCTGCCATGCATGCGCGTGTAGGTGGGTAGGTTGGTAGTTAGTGGACTGTCACAAGGGCAGTCATGGAAGCCCAAGTCAGGGAGGAGTCTCCTCCCTCTTGGGAAGGCATGGCTGCCACATGGCATCCCTGCATGCCCCTCCAAAGAGACCCCTTGGGTCTATAAAATGGTGGACTTTCCCACCCAAAAGAGAGGATTTGAGGCATTTTCAAGCAACGAAGTGCTGCCCAATTGAACACCCACTTGCATCCTTTTTGATTCACCTTCTCACATCCATTAATCTCTTTCGCAAGGGAGGTTATTGGGTGGCTTTTGGAAGCATGGATCTAACCCAAATCCAACATTTGACCACCTTAAACCACCAATTTGCCGACATACCAATCCTAAGAGGTTTTGGGCCCATCCCTAGTGGATTGGCGTCGAAATCAAGTGCCAACAGTGGGAGGCCCACTTGGGCATCCCGCATTTGTTTAAGTTTCATTCTAAAGTATTCTAGATCATTTTTTCATGTTGCATCTTATGTTATTCTATTTAGTTAACTCATAGCTTCAATTCCATAACGTTTTGATTAGATTTTACCATGCCTTTTGTCGCTTTGTTGTCCCACTAACTTGCAAGTAGCGACATAAAATTCTCGAGGATAGAGGCCAAATTGGGGGAATCCGACCATCTGGGTCGTCCCAAAATGGCCCCAATTACCTAACCCCTTTGTCTACAGGCATTTTGGAGGTCTCGAGGTTCGACATTGGAGCGGCATCAACTCGGCGTTCTAACATAGTCGAATTCGTCCCACCCGGGGACGAATAACAGTCGAAATTCGTCCTACCCAGGGATGAATTTTGGTTGAAAGTAGATTGGCCGACTGTTTCAATGGCAGTGGCCCTCTGGTAATGTCTTCTATCCTCTATCAGATTTGCAGGTCATTTAGGATCATTTCATGTATCATTTTAGTTAGCCTTAGGCATACATTTTTCACTAATTTCTAGGAATAAATGTTTCACGTTTGCAGAAGGTGCTACTAACCCCTTTATTGTTTCTTTGATTGCAGGAGAAGTAGGAAGAACCAAGGACTCATCAACATCAGTGGTGACAACACTTTGGCCCGCCCACTTTGCATGTGGGCATGCGGAAGGAGGAAGACTAAGTCACAATTTGTAACCAAGATCTATTTAACGCTCCTAGCCCCCATAAAAAATGAAGGATGTGTCTTTGTAACCGAGGATAAGAAAATTGAATAAAGAGGGTTGTGCTTTCCATATATCTTTCTTTAATTTTCAATTTATCTCCTTTCTTTGTTTCGTGCATTTCAAAGGCATAGGATTAAAGCGTCATATTGTGTCTTACATTGCATAGCTATAGTCTTCCTTTTATTTCCAGAATCTCATGCTTTTATTGCATAGCTATAGTCTTAAAGAGGGCTATGCTTTCCATACATCTTTCTTTCATTTTCGATTTATCTCCTTTCTTTGTTTCATGCATTTCAAAGGCATAGGATTAAAGCGTCATATTGTGTCTTACATTGCATAGCTATAGTCTTCCTTTTATTTCCAGAATCTCATGCTTTCAGGTGGACACGAGCACAGTTCTAAAATAGATGTTGTACTATCTCTTGCAAACCATAAAAAGGGTAATCACCTTACCCTTTTCCCATTTGTTTCAGCCTGCATCGAGTAGGTAGATCTTGAAGGACTACATTCCAAAGAATAATTTGGAAATTTCCTTGAATTGGGGCAGAGTTGATAAGGTTGAAGGTACTTTCCCAAGTGGCCCAACTGAGCTCTAAGTTCCATTTTTTATTGAGTATATTTACAAACTATTGACAGTTCATAGGAATTAGGGCTTCATACCAAAACTTAATAACTGGCTACTCAAAGTCATGGTTGTTAAACCATTTCCTATTATACCAATGGGGACTAGCTTCCAGTGGAGAGTATAGAGGCTGGGGTGTCTGGGAGGTGATGGAAAGGATCCACATAATAACTACTTTATCAATAGGATAGAGGTAAAATTTTGACTGGATTTGCTTCCAATTTTTCCATGATGACTAAGAAAAATCTCAAATGTCACCCACCATAATTAATCCCCTTTTGAAGAGCCGCCTACTAAGAAACTAGGAATTTTGCCAAGAGGTTGTGCATCAAGGGTGAGGAGGGGTGACCACCATAAGTTGTGTTGGAGGAAATCTATGGGGCATTTCTTTGGAGGTATCTGCAATTAAATAAATTTATGCACTTGTTTCTAGGATTTCCAAATATCTTTGATAATATTACAACCTTCTATAGAGAAATAAGGGGATTTTAAAAGAATTTTAGTGTATCACATATCTACCCAAATTTTACCATCCACTTGAGGATTTTTTAAATGATCCCTCACCAACACCTTCCATGGCTCATTCCCTATGATCACCCTTTGCATCCATTTAGCTGTGAGTGCATAGCCCTATGCTTGAAGGTTAGGGATTCCTATCCCATGGCATGAAACTGGTTTGTAATAATTGCTCCATGAGACCATTGGGAGACCTTGTTTGGCTAGGTTTTTTTCCCAAAAAACTCCTGAAGCATATTTTTCATCTTATCATACACATCCTTGATGATTCAAAATAGAAGAGAAGTAAACATGGAAGGGGACTAAAAATTTTCTAGTAATCTAGATTTTAGCTACTTGAGATATTTCTAGAGATTTCCAGTATTCCAATTTTTTAGTAAATTTGTCCATACACCAATCCCACATAGATTTGGGTGAAAGGTCAACACAAAAATGAAAGCCCAAATACTTATATATTTCTCCTCTTTGCACCCACTTCCATGTTGTGGGTATCCAATCTGGCTTATCATAAAATCCAAATGGAATAACAAAGTTTTTAAATACCTAGATTATTTCACCAGAGACCCTACAAAAGGTGTGAACTATCTCAAGGATGTTCACAATATTTTGCTAATCTACCAAAGGAAAGAGCATAGAATCATTTGCAAAGTGAGAGTTGATAATTTGGGAGCCATATGGAAGGGGACATATTTTATTCTCCCCTCTTTAATTGTAGATTACAATAGATAACCAAGGGCATCATATGTAATTACAAATAGATAGGGGGCCAATGAACAAACTTGCCTAACTGATATTTCCACAGGAATATTGTTAGATATTTTTTTATTAATAACCACTCTTGTAGGAGCATTTTGAAAGAGGGAATCTACTATATCGATGAATCTATTTCCAAAACCAAGCTAGTGAAGCATGCTTAAGATGAAGGGCCACTCTAATCGATCATAAGCTTTATCAAAATCAATATTAAGGTAAAGTCCCTTGAGCCCATGTGCTCAATCCAACTCCATCCCTTTCCAAGCTGTAAGAATATTATCCAAAATATAGATACCTTTAAGGAATCATATTTGCTCTAGGCAAAACATTTTTGTAGCCACTAGGATGAGTCTTCTGGCTAGATCCTTGGCCAAAATTTTATAAGAGGAATTGAGTAAATTAATAGGATGCCAATCCACAAGAAAATATGAATTATATTTTTTGGGAATGAGCCCAATCAATCCTTGATTAGTGGTCTCTCCAAGGCCTCCAACAGTAATAACCTCCTCACACATATGCAAAAAATTAGCTCCTATAGTCTCCCACATGGTCTTAAAAAATTTACTCGAAAGCCCATCAATGCCTGGGGATTTTTCATTTGCCAAATAGAGAAGGGTAGAATGAAGTTCATCCTATGAAAGAGGTTTTTCCAGCAGTTCTCTATCTTCTTCAGATAGTTTGGGAGATATGCACTCTTTGCAATAATATCTAGAAAACTCAACTTCTATGTTGGGTCCTTCACTTTTGAAAATGGCTCCAAAATGCTCTTGGATGAAGGATGGGAGGTCCTCCAATGGAATTTGCAGACCAGATATAGGATTTTTAATAACCTCTATCCTCTCTGATATATTCTTCTTCTTATTGATATTAAAGAAATTTTTTGAATTTTTATCACCTTCGTAAATCCATTGAATACATGCCTTGATTTGTGTCCCATTGGATTTGCCCTAAATCTACATGTTTTCCACCCAACTACTTTTGAGAAGTGATGCTACTAATATTATGACTAAGGTGGTGGCTGAGTTGGTCAACTTCTTGCTCCAATTCTTTCTCTTTTTTCTTGCGAAGAGAGGCTAAGATTTTTCCAAAACCTCAAAGGTAATCCACTATTATTTTTATGGCTTCCTCCCACCACATAATCCACCCTCTCTCTCCTAAGGGTATTTGAAAGAGATTCCACACTTTCTTGATTCCATCAACACAATATTTGTTCTTGAGCAAGGAAGTGTTTATCTTGAAAGGTAAATTATTTTTGGGTTTCCTTATGGGGCACACCCAATACTCAAGGTAGTGGGGAGATTATCTAAACATACCACTTTATATATTTGATAAGATAAATTATTTTTTAGTATATATATATTTTCTTCTACATAGAAGCAATTCAATCTTGCCATTCTAAGAGCATCCCCACATCCTATATTGCTCCAAGTAAAACAAGCCCCATTATTTTCAGCACTCTTGTTTCAATTGGGATCATAAATATTTCAAGCCCTTCTAAACCTAGACCATGATCTAGCCTCTTCTGGCCATTTCAGTGGAGTGTCACTCCCCAATATATATCCCTCCCACTCTACCATATTGAAGTCCCCTCCTATTATCCAATCTACTTTAGGTAAATTAAAGCACATCCAATCCCAAAGGGCTACCCTTTGAACTACATCATTGGATGCATAAACAACTACAATACCCAATTTTCTGCCACCAAATATTATTGTGCACAACACTACTCTATGGATTTGATCCTCTCCTAATAACAAAATAGAGTCCCACAACTCCTTATAGAGGCATAGGACAACCACTCTCCCTTTGTCATGACTCTTACACAAGGCCTCTCCAACCCCCCATAGGGTCTTAAAGGTATTTTTTAGTATAAAACCTAAAATTTTGACTTGCAATAGTAAAATATATGGGAAAACTCTCTTGATGACTATATAAACTGTAAAATACCACTCTCAAAGTATGATGTGATGTACATTCCCAAACATAATTCTTGCAGACATTAATCTGACACATTATTAGAAAAAACACCATAGGCATTCTGTGTGGGTACATATTGCATATAATCATGACATGTGGTTAAGGAGGTATTATTGGAGTAAGATTTGTTGGGCTTAAGGTTTTGGTCTTTTAAGACACCTTTAGAAGGACGAGAAGAGACATTATGTTATGAGTTGTACCTATGTTTATTTTTTTGTTGGGTTACCCAACCCTCCTTGATTATTTCATGATGATTTTTCTCCATAGGATCCTCAAACGTTGGAGGAGGATGAAGGGATATGTGGGTAACTATCAAGTTAGAAGCTTGGAACACTTAATGAGCATGGAAAGATGTCACATCATGAGAAATAGAAGTTTGTAAAGGATGAACATGAGGTACTATTTTGCTTGTATGTTGAGTACCAATAGTAGGAGTACTAGTAGGCTATTTTTGTTGTTTGGAAGATCTCATCGGATAAGTTTAAATCATATGGCCTTACTATCTATAATAGAAACATGAGTTTGTCAAGTTGAGATAATTAATTCATTTTTCAAATTGGATACTAGGGGCTTTGAATAAGATCTTACATAGGAGGTCCTTCAATACATCAGTCACAACCAAGATGCATGGGTGGGAGCGCATGAAGTGTGACGGTTTGGATAGGAGAAATAATGGCTTTCCAAACCTAGCAGTAATCTGAGGTAAATACTTTGTGCATGTTAGGTTTAAGAAAGGGAGTTCAATCCAAAGGGGGTATTTCATGTTTGAAACATTCTTAGGATAAAATTGGAATACCCAATATTGAAGAAATACCAGTTGACCAGAAATCATCCAAGTGCTGAGTCTTAGGGATTTTATGCAAGAGTCTTTGGAGGTGAAAGGGATAGAAACAAAGGATTGACCTAACTCTTCTAATTATTTTATTTCTTATCTAAAACCATCTTGTAATTCAAACTCAAAGGCACCTAACTCTTTTGCTTTTTGATTTACTTGTTCAAAGATTTGATTTTATCCTACATATATAGCTTCAGGGGTTCCCTATTTTGGTACATGTTAGTCACCACCTCCTCGTTTTGATACTCCAGGTCCATGGGCTGAGGGTATAAGGTCACCATTATTCTATCTTATGTTGGAATGAAGGTCCTCTAGTTGTGTTGTTGGGGATGCTTGAGAATTTCTACCTTTGAAAGTTAGGTTGTTGAGCAACGCATTGATATAAGAGGAGCTAGCATTGGCTACCCCCTACAACTTGGTATTGAATCTTGTGGGGGATATTGAATGGGAGTGTGATTTACTACCTTTAGAAATATCACATGAGCAAAACTAGAAATATGGATCAAATCTAGAAGAAAATCCATGAGCATGACTAGAGACTCCCTCAGGCACCAAATGATCATCCTCCCATTCTATTTTTTGGGTTTATTGCTTCCTGGACTTAAATAGGGGGTCTTCTAGCATGTTTTTGAAAGGTGAAATGAAAAGCTCATCATCCTGTGAATTTTCCTCTCTGTAGGAATGAGAGATAGAACTAGAAATTGGTGGCTCAAGCTTATTTTATTTCTTGTTGAGTGAAAATGTGTGAATCCCACTATAAATAGCATGTGATGCATCTTACAAAGAGAAAAACCCTAAGTCAACTATTGTTTTAGACTCTTTGGCATGAAATGACAATGTTGCAGTATTTGTCCTAGGTAAATGATCACCTGCAACACCCAACGATGAATTCCATCATTTGAAAAATATCTTGGAGATACACTGTTAACATCAATCTCCATGTTGCACCCCTTGGAGAGCCCTCTTTCTGCACAAAAAGCCCTAGCTTCCTCCTTCCAAGCCTTAGAGCTGTATTATGAATATTTTCTAATATGGCCTTACATCATCTTCTATTGTACACATTATCCTTTTTCATAAAAAAATGGTTCACCATGATAAGAAATGTATTCAAACTTTATTTGTCTAATAGCATGATGTGTCATTAATGAAAAATTATAAAATTCTAAGTACCTTATATAGGGATTCATAGTCCTTCTTGCTAGCCTCCATTTCTAGCCCATTAGAATTTATAGATGAAGAGCAATTACATTTAAAATAAAACTCTTCATATTTAAGCTACTTTATCTCAAGCACACGAATATGATACTTTAAATTGTTGGTGTCTTGTCTATAAGTATTGATAGAATATAGGATTATCCCCTGTAATAAAAACAATAAAGGTTTTGGGTGCCACCAATGATGCTTCATTATGACAGTAATAGGACTAACTTCATAAAAAAATTAGACCTTAACTAAACACATCACTTACATGGTTGTAAACGTTGACTTAACACATCACTTAAGTGGTTGTAAACCTTGACTTAACACATCACTTAACTATTGGTACACTTAACTAATATATTTGACTTTATAATTATAAGATTTTAGAATATTAGCTCTATATAATCGATGCATGTATTGGATTTCAATTTAATAATTAACTTACATCCATTTCACTTCCTCTTATTTATAAAAGTGGAACCCTTTTTTATTCATTTGATAAATTTGATGCATTTGATGTCCTTCACATCTATGATGGTGGGCATACAAGCTCAACATAGGAACATGTAAAAATTTTCTCTCAAATCATACAAAAAATTTATTATGTAGTTTCCAAATGGTCTTGGGCCCTATTTTATCTCATTATAGAATACAATCACTAAATTAACGACATCCATCATGGGAAAGTGATTTTTATTTTTTCAAAACCACCTATAAAGCCTTTCCTCTTCAAATGTTCTTATCATTGAGAAAAGTGAAGAACTTTTGCATTGTTGTGTTCTAGAGAATATATTGAGAATGAAAAGTTTCAAGTTTTCTTAAATATGTAATACAAGTATGCCAAGATCATAACAATCAGGAGAAAATCTATTGAATTGATCTACTAGGAATGATTTTATCAAAATACTTGTGTAATTAAGGGGTCTATATATCTACTCTAATATTATATATCTAATCCAATATTAAAATCTAAATGCAAATATATATAGATAAAGCTTTTTATATTACAATTATTTTCTTTTTCAAGTAGCAGTGTGATGTTCTTCTAGATATATGAACTATCAATACTATTATCCAAACTATAGTGCTAAGGCTTTAGAGATATGGTTAATTTATTATTTAAATATTACCTTTAATAACATACTCACAAACACCAATGTATTGGATGCATCATAATGGTATAATAGTGGATTATCCTTCACAAACATGTAGAGGATAAATTATATTTAGATAAATTTGAACCCTTTTTAACATCAAGTTATAAATAATAACTCTAGTGTGCACGATATAGAGACTTAAACCATTCCATCATAATAAAAGAGAGATTCACAAACATCCATGCTCATTACAACCTTGTTCAAGTGTACCAATTCATTAGAGCTCGTCATGGACCCCTTCATCCTTTTTCAATAATATGACATTTCACAAATATCATATTACTAGTACCTCCATCACTAACAATGATCAGTTTAAAATTTGGGTAATCTACTTATTATCATGATGGCCAATCTATATTTGACACCACTAATAAAACTAGCCTATATTCAATTTTCATTGAATAAAATATTTGAAATATGGGTTTTTTTCTCCAATATAGAGCAATATCATGTACCATATGATCTTCTTAAATGGTGGAAATCACAACCAAAAACTCTTCCTAAATGATTGGTTCTAACCACTAAATTGCTTTTGATCATATGTAATAAATTCCAATATTAACCTACCTCTTGTATAAACCAAAAAATAGAATCAATTACCTCAAGTATCAAATACTAGATGCACCTTCATGTAATTAGGCAACTTCAAATGATGTGTCATTTCACATGCGCTATGAGTTACTTGTAGTGTCCATTTAAATCATTGATCAATACAAGTATTAGTTCCCTACTTATCCTTAAATTATTTGAGTTTCAATATTTAGATAATGATATCATTAGTTTTGAATTTCAATGGATTCCTTTTGTCATTAGCCCTTTTTTTCTTCCTTTTAATATCCTTTACCAAATTATGCCTTACAAGATCTAAATTATGCAATGACTATTTTAGGAACTCTAGCTATGACCAATAACCAAAGTAAGTTTAAAATATTATGTGAGGATATAATAACTAGTAGGTCCACATAAGATCAAAATGTGACTATCTTTACACCCTTTATTTATAGCATTACAAATATATTATTCCACATCTCATAACTATAATTATTTTCTCTTATCATTATAAATATAGTCCATTATGTAATCCTTGAACAACCTACCTATCCTCTCCATTTGATTATATATCTATATATGATAGTCATATAAAAAGAGTAACTTTATTATTTTCAATATAAACATATTTATCTAGAAGTTTCCCTTAATCTAATCATCTATATACTACATGAAGGTCATGGTATTTCCACAATACTTCAAAACATACCTTAAAATGTAGGTTGATGCATCTTCCACATTTTAATGATGATTATATACTATGAACATCAAACCTACCTTAAATTATCCACTAACACTATGGTGTATGAATCCCCACTAACTTAGGGAATCTAGGTAAATAAAATCCATGATTATGATCACTCATGGTCTTATCAAAATAGAAAGTTGTTGATGTAAATTACTTTATGCTTAAGAGTATGTCTTATCCTGCTAATAAATTAAACAAATCCTAACAAACTTATCTACTATATTATTCATACCTAAAGAAAACAATCGCCTCTCTAAGAGGGAGAGAATTAATTTTCTAGTCTATGTGTCCTTCTAGTATAGATTCATGTTGGTATTTTAATATATTTGTATATATGTTGTGTGACTATGTGACATACACTTGATCCCCTAAGAAAATTCGCACTTATTGTTTATATTGAATTTGTAAGTCATTTAATCTCACAATTGTATCATAATTTTCATAGTTTGAAGATCTTGAACTAAGACAATCGCTAGAGAATCTTATCCATAAGCTATCATTTATATCCATAATCCTTTCATACCTAGAAATATGTATCTCTACTATCATTTCTAATTGAGATATTTTTCTCAATGTACATTTATTTTCATAGAGTGTACATGATGACCATGTCAAAATCATCCAAGAAGCCCTACTACCTTTCCTATTTGGGTATTTTCACTTGATTACTAAAATTGGTGTTATAAATATTGTTAGTAGTGACAATAAATGATACTCCAAATAAGTGATGCTACTTGTATGTAAATTTTACCACCTACATCCATAATCCTTGCATTTAACCCATATTATGGTTTTATTTAGGCCATATACTTATTTTACTAAGGTATTAGTACAAAAAATTATATTCAATAGTTTTGAAGGCAGTAATATTAGCACCAAATGAAGATCCTATGGTAAATTTAACTATAAAGAGAAGTTACAAAGTAAACCAAAATATTACAGAGCAATTCTAAGAGCAAAAATACATGGCCAAATGTAAAATTATGTGAGGTAGTTGATAGAGTAGTAAGAAAAATATTTCCAACCAAAATTAAATCTAAGGCAATGAAATTTGGTAAGTGAAAGTAAAAGATATGAAAATTGGGCTAAGTAAAGAAGAAAATAAACATTAACAAAGTTGATGTTAGCAAAAGCATAATGAATGTCTAGCATCTAACATTATCCAAAAGAGAAAGTTGGTGAATTATGACAAGGCTTCAAAATTTGATGTTATGATAAATATTACCAGGCATAAAACTAAATCCAAGTATTAAAAGAGGTTGTACAAACAATGATGTTGATATTAGCAAGGTCATACAAAAACTTGATGCGGTATGGAAAAATAGCCAAAGTAGAAAATATTCTAAGAAATTTTTTTTGGCATGCAAGGTAAAGAAGCAATAGCTAATAAGACATTTGACGGAGTGCTTTGCAAAGTTACCAAGGTTGTCAGGCTCTTGAAGTAATGATTTCATCATCAAGAGCAAAAAAAATTGATAAGCCAAAATGAGTGTTATATGCAAAAGAAGTCTAAGGCATAAAATCCAATAATGAAATCTGGAATCTAATATTATGCATGAGTAGATGTGACTATGTGTAGAAGCAGGGTTATGCATAGTGGCTAATCATCATTAATTAATGAATATTTTGATTTTTGAAATTTAGAATTGGCTAATATTGGGGACCCTTGACTAGGGTCCATTAGCCAAAAAAATTGGGTGTAAAATTCTTTTTGGGTATATTCACCCCAATTTTATAATAATTGGACCATTTTAAGTTTAAATCTCCAATATTATCCCTAATAATAGGGGACCTTTTCACCTTGAAATTATAAATAAGTTTGGATTTCAAAATTGATTCATCCCATTTTTATAAATATAGTTTAGGGCCAACCCCTTACGCTTAACCCTATGCAAAAGTGACTAGATTCTAAAAGCAATGATGCCATCAAACAGAAAGAAGATATTTGGTACTTGAAAAAAAAACTGTAGTGTCCAACATGAAGGAATAGTAGACAAATCAAAATTTATCCAAGGTAAACAATTCGCTATCAAGTAGTATACCCTCATGGTGCTATCTTCTTCAAAGAGGCTCCAGACCATTCCTAATTAGCAAGGTCACACATGCTAATTATTATCAAAATATCTCATTGTATGAAGTCCCCTCTATCACTCACCTACACGAAATCTAGATTCACAAAACAAATCCATGCCACACATGTAAGCAAACCATGATTGAAGCAGTTAAGCATAGTTAACTTGAGTGCAATAACAATAACCTAAACCTATCCTAATAGTTTTGTAGTTTGTTTTGAAGGTAATCATGCTAAGCTAACTTAATGCATTGTAAACTTATATATACTTGAATGTTATTCATTCAAGAGTTCAACTCTTTAGTATTTACAACTGCATATTGTATGATGAGTATATTGTGCAACTTTGAATAAAGACTAGATTTTTTATTGGTATTTTTATCAAATTTTGTATAGATATACATGCCAATTTGGTTACTAAGCATTTTTGTTAAAGTTAAGTGAATGGTTTATTCTGCTATAGTTATTTTTCTATCTAGATTTCTCTCTAGATTTATCATACATTAGTTCCTAGAATACTTAGTAATACTTAGAGCTTAATTTCATTAAACATTCTACAATATTAAATTATGGATGGTTTTTTAGGTAATCTTATTTAGATAAAAGTGTGAGAATATCATGATTTATGTCTTTTGATGTTTTTAAACTCATTCCAATTTAATTCTAGCTCTAACTTTATGTATTTTTTACTTTAGTCTAAAATATATTTCATTAGTTAATTAGAACCATATGAACTGCCCTACTTTGGAGGCTAACACAAAAATCCCATTTTTGGGTCTTCCAATCTTGGTTGAGGTCTTGAGGGTGTAACTCATCCACTTAGGTAGATTTTAGACCAAGAGTTTTTGGCATGCTCGGTGGGATACAATTTCATAGATCTTGTTTCAATTTCCTAGAGGACTCACGATTTTGACGAATAGTTTTAACCTCATATGTGAAGAATGTATGTTCATCTAGTGACTCTATTGAAATAAAGAACCTAAATAAGTTGGTGACTCTACCAGAAAAAAATATCTTTTAATTTCAGAATTCTCATGCAGAGAAAGGCTTTCAGGAAGATCGTATTCAGAAGAGACATTCCAAATATCTTTTTGTCCAAAAACACTTTGATTTTAACCCGATAAGATTTTCTCCTCGTAGAAAGGTGGAAAGGTGAGGGCATGGTCTTCTAAAAGCCCAACACAATATTTTTCTTCATGTTGATAATATATATATGGAGATATTAACACGGGATCTGCCTTAAGGCCTTGGTTATTTTTAACTCCTTAAAGTTGAATTTCATGGGAGTGTCAAGCACAATCAATAAATTCAATCTAAAAATAAAAAAATAAATATGATTATATATATATATATATATTATATATATATATATATATATATATATATATATATATATAAATTTAATTTTCAAATGTTCTAGCCATTAGTAATTTTAACGACAACAAATAAAAATACCAATTAATTCTTTTTTACATACAATTTTAAATTTAAATTTATATTTTATAAATCTTATAATTTTTTATTATATTTTTGATTTAGTATATTTGATTTCTTGATTTCATTTGCATGTGTATTATGTGTAAAAGGATTGTGTAAGGAATCCTTTTCAAAAAATATTAACTAATATAGAGGTTCCATTAATCTTTAGTCCACTTTAATACCATACTAATGTTTAATATTAATATTTAATCCTTAGTCCACTTTAAAACCATACTAATGTTTAATATTGGTATAGGTCTTTTATTTGAATAAGTAATGATCAATGACCTTTATGATTTGAATTAAATAGTATAAATATTTATACTTTAAAAGTTATATTTAAACTCTCTTTTACTTTTTTGAATTTGCAAAAGAGATAATAGCTTTTCTTCTTTAGATTAGAGAAAGAAATGAAAAGCTTCATCTGTTATAAATAGATAAATTAAAAGAATAACTTTATCTTTTATAAAATAGAAAAATAAACAAATAGCTTTATCTATTTCAAACAAAATAAAGAATTGAATAAATTTACCTTTATAAAACTAAATAAAGGGATAAATGTTTTTAAAATTGAACAAGATATTTTGAAATTTGGAAGAATAATTTTTAATTGTAAATATCTTTCCATAGCCTCCTAGGGGTAGGCTCGTAGTTACTCCTAGTAGTTGAAATTTGTGGGAAAAAATATTTTTGGGCATAGGAGGATGATTCTTCATGTGAATAAGGATGAGAAGAGGATACTTATTTTGGGGAGAAAAAAAATAGCAAAAGAGGAGAAGGCTCGATTGGAGAAGAATTAGAGGCTCAAAGGTCAAGCTTGGACAATAAATAACCTTTTAGCAATAAATAGGTTGGAAGTTTGGCCTCCTAGCTTGTTGATATTTATAAAAGGAAATGTTTAATGGTTTAAAAGCCTTGTATATATGTATCTAGTTTATATATATTGGTAGATGTATTTTATATTGCTCTTTATTGGTTGTAGAAACCTTGTACATATTATGTTTTAATTGAAGGCTATATTATGTTCTAATATATGCGTGAGATATTTTATAATATGTTGTTAATAGAGAGCTATTATATGTTTTAATTGAAGGCTATATTATGTTATAATATATGCCTGAGATATCTTATAATATGTTGTTAATAGAGACCTATTATATATTTTAGTTTAAGCCTATATTGTGTTGAAATATATGCTTGTGTAGACATATTATAATATGATGTTAATGGAGTGCTATTATATGTTTTAACTAAAGGCTATATATATATATTTTTTTTTGGTGGTGGCCACAAGGGGTAAACAGACTGTGACCACGAGGGAACCATTACATAACATATCCGCAACATGTCAGGCGAGAGATTAGAACCTGGACCTCTCAGCAACTAGAGAGGTTTAACTACCCACATGCTCTCCAACTCCTCTACATGGGCGGATTAACTAAAGGCTATATTATTTTCTAATAAATGCTTGAGATATATTATAACATGTTGTTAATAGAAAGCTATTATTTGGTTTAATTGAAGGCTATACTATGTTAAATTATACTCCTATGTAGATATCTTATAATATATTGTTAATGGAGGGCTATTACATGTTTTAATTGAAGGTGGTTAAACAAAGAAAAATATGGACATGTTAAATTAAAAGATATATCTTTTAATTTATGAAGTAATTATTGTTAAATATTTAATTAATTAAGAGAATGAGATTTTAGTTAATTAAAGAAGTAAGTATTTTTAAATAATTAATTTATTAAGGGTATGGGATATTAGTTTACTAAAGAAAGTGTTTTGTATAAGTATTTAATTGATTAAGGTTATGGGACCTTAGTTGATTAATGAAAGTGTTTTACATAAGTAATTGATTAAGGGTATGGGACCTTAGTTGATTAAAGAAAATGTTTTGAATAAGTATTTAATTTTATAAGGGTATGGGACCTTAGTTGATTAAAGAAAGTGTTTTGAATAAGTATTTAATTGATTAAGGGTATGAGACCTTAGTTGATTAAAAAAGTGTTTTGAATAAGTATTTAATTGATTAAGGGTATGGAACCTTAGTTGATTAAATAAAGTGTTTTGCATAAGTATTTAATTGAATAAGGGTATGGGACCTTAGTTGATAAAAAAAATTGCTTTGAATAAGTATTTAATTGAATAAGGGTATGGGACCTTAGTTGTTTAAAGAAAGTGTTTTGAATAAATATTTAATTGATTAAGGGTATGGGACCTTAGTTGTTTAAATAAAGTGTTTTGAATAAATATTTAATTGATTAAGATTATGGGACCTTAGTTGTTCAAAGAAAGTGATTTGAATAAATATTTAATTTATTAAGGATATGGGACCTTAATTGATCCATGAAATAGCTTTTATATGATTAAAAGTATGAATATTTTATTGATTAAAGGGTGGTATGTTGAAATACTATGCTTAATAAATGCCTTTCCTTATGGTGATTTGAGCAAATGATTTAAGTATAAATGCATTAAGTAGTTTTTATAGTTACAATTTGGTAACAAAATTATAAATGTGCGTGTCTCATAAGTCATTTACTAGATTCATTTAGTTGCATTATTTATAAATATTTATGAGTTGTCCTAATCCATTACCACTATCAATTCAGCGATGGAAAGGTGATAAGGACCAAGTAGGACACTTAAATCTGAATCATTGACCTATGATACATGTTGTGATAAAAACTTGTTATGGAAAATATATTATGGAGTAAACTCTAAGTTGAATAATATCCTAGTTGAATAACATTGTAATACCTTATTCTTTTAAAGTATAGAAGTTTTACCATACTTGGGTTAGGTAACATTTTAAAGTATGAATGAAATATCTCTCTTATTGGTAATTTATAAAGAATATTTGATGTTGCAGTTTCATAAACCAATCTATTTTATTTAATATTTTAGTTATATTATGATGTTGTATTTAACTACCTTTTATATGTTTTCATAGATATTATTCCATGATTAAATAAATTAGTTTATATTTAATCATATACTTCTAAAGTAGGCAGGATGGGGGGTGGGGTGGGGTACTAGAAGATATTAAATTATTTAGCATAGTTAAATAATTAGAGTTGATATCTAAATGTGATCATGCTTATGCATTAGAAGTAGAGAACAAAGCCTAAGGGATTATGGGGTCCCTTAAGAAGAAACTTTAGATATCCTTTATTTAGAGATCTCTTCTAAGGAACTAAACTAGATAGATTTACAAAATATCAAGTAGATTTAAATGAACTTGGCTATGTATGAAAAGAATAATTTATCTCATCATGAAGATGAGACTAATAGATTATATGTAGTATTCTTAGAATACCTACACAAACAGAATTGTGTATGGTATAGAAATGGCTCCATATTTTGACTAATAGAAGGAGATGAGTTAGCTCATCACAAATATGAGATTGATAGCTTATTTCAATACATATAGTATACCTACATAGATGGACTTGTGTATGGTATAGATATGGGTATATCCTTTGATAGATTAAGTAAGAGAATGTTGGCTCATTGTGAAGATGAGACAAACAACTTAAAACATTAGGCTAGCTTAGATAACTTTGTAGTAATGCATATGTTGGTTAGGGATATGTAAATCTCTTTTGAGTATATGTTTGTAAAAATAATACATTATATTAGTGATATTTTTAGGTCATTACACAAGGAATCTATTACTCCATGTATATTTGAAATATTTCATTTTTAAGTCCATGAGATCCTAATTATTGATAAAAGTAGAAAATTCTTCCATACTTCTTGAGATTTTTATATCCCCTTTATTTTTTGATGGGTACAAAGGAGAGTTGAAGTCTCCTCATAGAATCCAAGCCTCATTCTTAAAAGCTTCTCTCATTGAACTAAGCATGGACCAAAGATAGTTTTTATTTGTTCTAGAGTTAGGGGTGTAAATGTTGGTCAAAATCCATTTTTGACCTAAAGACTTACAACAAAACAACATATTAATAATTATTTTTGTTACCAAAAGGATCAAGACAATGAATTTATTGGGGTTCCATAGATACATGATACCTCCTGAGGCTCCTTGTGTTGAACTGTTCAAAAAGTTAGCCTCCTTCCAAACCACCTTTCTTACCTTATCTACATTGCTTCTATCCATCTTTGTATCTTGCATAAGAATTATATCTGGATAAACATCCTTTCTCAATGAATACAAAACCATTTGTTTTGAGGCCCCATTCATACCTTTAATGTTATGATAGGAACCTCATTTATAGATTTTGTGAATTATTTTACCTCCATTTACCTAGGAGTTATGACAAGATGTTTCAATCCTAAGTTTTTTTCCCCTACTTCTTTGACATTATCAACTTTTAACAAGGTTTGAGATCCATTCACCACATATATCTCCATCTCTTTGGACCGACATGCTTTATTGGAAGGTTGACCCACCTTGTGCTCCATTCCAACATCAATCCCTTTTTTGTAGCTTCTAGTATTTGAAGGGGACCTGAGAGTCAGAGACTAGGCTAATTCCTCAATTGGGGAAAGATGTTGAGTAATTTGTTCTTATACAATTACATCTTCTGGAAAGCTAGAGACATAGCCTAAGCAATCATACCATTTTTTTAACATAATATCCAAACTAGAAGGTCCTAAAATAGGTCTAGAAAAACTAACTTGAAGATGTTCACACATTGCCATAATCTCTGTCAAGGTAGGTTCTCCTTGGACAAGACCTATTATTTCTATGTCCTTTAGCAAAAGACTTTTAGTATTTAGAGTTTTAGAAACCACTTATTTACTAGGCATCATCTGAACCTAGGGTTTTGAGGATTCGTGCACCACCTCCTTAAGGCCTAATACTTCAGGATCAGTCTACTTAGAATAACCTTCAACAACTTTATCCTACCAAACTTTATCCTTCTTGTTAAGGATCTTAGAGCACTATGAAGATAAATGTCCAGGTTTACCACAATAAAAACATTAGATGGATTTGTTTTCATATTCAATAGGTTGATTCCATGTGCCTACCTTTGAAATAAGCTTAATATAATATGGAATATTAGCCTTCAAATCTTCCATAATGCACAACCTTACCAAGACCATCCTAGATTTTGCTCTAGTCATTGGGTCAATTTGAATGAGTTCACCAATACTTTTAGCTATCCCTCTCAAGATGTCTTCCTACTAGTGGTGGAAGGGAAGACCTAAAAGCCTCACCCAAAGAGGAACCAGATTCACCTTTTGGGTGTTAATTTTGAAATCAAAACCCTATTTGCGAATAACTAGGCCTATTTTCCCATATAACCAAGGGTCCCCACCCAAGATTCATTTTGAGTCCTCTTCATAGTTCAACTTGACGATGAAAAACCTTTTGGTACAACCACTATCTCCAAGGATCCTAATGGCTTCCATTTCACCGAATCCTAACATCTAATGGAATCTAGATCAGGTCTGCTTCCCTAGAATTTGCCTACCATATTCCAAGAACCCTCTTCCATAGCAAAATTTGTGATCTCATCAGGAATATGAATCGCATCACCTTCAAGGATGATTTTAAACATTATTTTTATCCCACTAGGTTTAAAACCTTTTGTAGTCACATTAGCAAAAGATTATCCTATATTAAAAGGATATCCCATCTAACGGGACCCACCTAATTTACCACCCGACTCAAGTATCATTGAGGGGACTACATAAATAGCATTTGTTTCAATTCCATGTGAGTATGTAGCACCCAAAAATGTCATAGAATCCACCTCATGACTCTACTCTCTCAGCATGAACAACACCCTACACCAAAAGACCCTCTAGAACTTGAATTTAATCCCATGACTGATCCTTCTCGATCACCTACTTATTCTCTCTCGTTAGCTCCTTTCCACTCACCTACAACTTCTTTTTGCTAGTTCATTCCTACCAAATCTCATTTCCAACTATGACATCGTTGCTCAGGTCCCTCTACTCTAATGTCGCTCCATAGTAGTAATCATGCACTATAATTTGTTTTATTCAAAATATCCCTCTAATGTCACTACTCATATATTTTTCCATAGAAACCCTTTGATGTCATTGCTCAGATTTGTTTCACAAAACCCTTTGACGTCATTCATTAGAAAAATTTCCACAAAATCCTATGATGTCGCCGCTTAGATTTTTCCCACAAAACCCTATCTAATACCCCATCGCTCAGATTTTTCTGTAAAAACCTTTGATTCCACTGCACAATTTTTCTCCACAAAAACCCTTTGACACTACTGCTCAATTTTTTTCATATAAACCGTCTGACACCATTGCTCATATTTTTTTCTAGAAAACCCTCTAACACTACTACTCATTTTTTTTTGGTAAAACCCTTTAACACCACTACTCATATTTTATCCCTTAGAAACCCCCTAACACCACTTCTTTATTTTTTTTCCACAAAAAATATCTCTAACACCTCGCTACTCAATTTTTTTCATAAAACCCTCTAACGCCACTACTCAATTATTTTTCCACAAAAACCCTCTGATGCTCCTACTCAAATATTTTTCCACAGAAACCTTGTAACATTGCAACTCAAATATTTTTCCATAGAAACCCTCTAACATTGCTACTAATTTTTTTTTTCCACAAAACTCCTAGTTCTTCAAATTTTCAAGATGAACCAGATTTTATTTTTTGAATAAGACAGTGTTTGTTGACATTTCTCATTTCTATTTTCCCACTTGTGTTATCCTAACTTCACTAAACGACTATGTGAGAATAAATTTTCTCAACATTGTAAAATCTTTGGCTTAAAATAAATAGATATAAGGGAAGTAATAATAATGCCAGTATTATCTATCCCAAATAAATATTAAGGGAAAGTTCTAGAAATACATTTTTATTTATGTTCTTAGGTATGATTTAGAACTTAGATTAATTTTTATTATTCATAATTATGAGAATAATATTTGTAGCATGGTTTTTCTCCTATGCCCACTATGTAAGTTGTAACTTACTCATTCATAAGGATTATGACTTGACAAATCACGTGTGACTCATGTGATAGGTTTCATGTTAGCATGTTTAGATGACATATCATAGGATGGGTGTGAAAGCATGAGATTCCGGAAATAAAAGGAAAAACTATAACCATGCAATGTAAAACAAAATATAGCGCTTAAGTCCTAAAATGTGAAGTGCATTAAACGAAAGAGGCAAATTGAAATGAGATACAAGAATTTAGAGAAATCACAGCCCTTTTATTTAACTCTTTAACCTCGGTTACAAAGACGCCTCCTCCCTTTTTAGGGGTTAGGAGCATTAAATAGATTTTAGTTACAATTGTGATTTAGTCTTCCTCCTTCCGCATGCCCACATTTGAAATGGGTGGGCCAAAGTGTTGTCGTCGCTTGCGTTGATGGATCTTCGATTCTTGCTGCTCCTCCTGCGTTCAAAGAAATAACAAAAATAGTTAGTAGCACCTGCTGCAAATAGGAAAAGTTTATTCCTTGAAATTAATGAAAGATGTATGCCTAAGACTGACTAAAATGATGCATGAAATGATCCTAAATGACTTGCAAATATGATAGAGGTCAGAATACATTACCAGAGGGCCACTGCCATTGAAATAGTCGGCCAATCTGCTTTCAACTATAATTCGTTCCTGGGCAGGACGAATTCTGCTGTTATTCGTCCCCGGGTGGGATGAATTCGACTGTGTTAGAATGCTGAGTTGATGTCGCTCCAATGTCACACCTCGGGATCTCCAAAACACTTGCAAACAGAGAAGTTAAGTAATTGGGGTCATTTTGGGATGACCCAAATGGTCGGATTCTCCCAATTTGACCTCCATCACCGAGAATTTTGATGTCGCTACCTACAAGTTAGTGGGACAACAAAAGCGACAAAAGCGACAAGCATATGATGAAATCTAATTAAAATATTATGAAATTGAATACATGAACTATCTAGTCAGCATAGAATGGAATGAGAAATGAATAAATGACAAAAATGAATTAGAATGAAACTCAAAAGGTGCGGGGTGCCCGAGTGGGCCACCCACCATTGGAACTTGATTTCAGCACCAATCCACTAGGGATGGGCCCAAAATCTCTCAGAATGGGTTGTCAAAAAATTGGTGGATTCAATGTGGTCAAATGTTGGGTTTGGGTTCAGATCCACGCTTCCAAAAGCCACCCAATAACCTCTATTGTGAAAGAGATTAAGGATGTGAAAAGGTGAATCGAAAAAGGGTTCAATGGGGTGTTCAATTTGGCAGCACTTCATTGCTTGAAAATGCCTCCAACCTGTCCTCTTTTGGGTGGGAAAGTCCACCATTTTATAGACCCAGGGGGTCTCTTTGGAGGGGCATGCAGGGGTGCCATGTGGTGGCCATGCCTTCCCAAGAGGGAGGAGACTCCTCCATGAATTGGGCTTCCATGACTGCCTTTGTGACAGTCCTCCAACGGCCAATCTACCCACCTACACACGCATGCACGACAGGAGGCCATAAATGACTGTCTTCGACTGCCACTTGGTGGCATTCTTCTTTTTGCCTGTTAAACCTGGAATTCATCCTGACCAAAGATGATTTTAGAATTCATCCCTGGGTGAGACGGATCCTAGTTAGTATTCGTCCTTGGGTGATACGAATACTGGGCAAAGTGCCTGAATGTGCCAAATTACTTCTTGACCTTACAAAATTGCTATAAAAGTGGTTAGGACCACTGTTTAACCTCTGAGGGCTGCCCTAGGGGCTATGTGTGTCAAAGCGATCAGTGTTTGCAATCACATAATTGGATTGGTGCTATTTTGGTGTCTATAGGGTGTAATATGAATTTAATTCCAAGTGACACATTTAACATAAGGCCAAGTTATACATCACTAAAGACTCATGCATAAGAAATTTTAAGACACTAAGGCATGTACAATTGTCAAGAAAAAAATCCATGCTCTAATATTTGAAATTTTTGTATTTGTCTTATGTATACATAAATTTGGGTAGTGTTAATAGGACTCTAAGGTTACAACTTTGAGTTATACTAACTTGACTAATTTTATATTTTAATGTAGACACCAAAACAACACCAATATGATTATGTGACTACAAACACTAATCGCTTTGACAAACACAGCCCCCAGGGTAGCCCTCAGAGGTCAAACAGTGGTCCTAACCACTTTCATAGCAATTTTGTAAGGTCAAGAAGCAATTTGGCACATTTAGGCACTTTGTCCAGTATTCATCTCACCTAGGGACGAATACTAACTGGGATTCGTCTCACCCAGGGACGAATTCTGAAATCGTCTTTGGTCAGGACAAATTCCAGGTTTAACGGGCAAAAAGAAAAATGCCGCCAAGTGGCAGCCAAGGACAGTCAATTATTGCCTTCTGCCATGCATGCACGTGCAGGTGGGTAGGTTGGTAGTTGATGGAATGTCACAAGGGCAGTCATGGAAGCCCAAGTCAGGGAGGAGTCTCCTCCCTCTTGGGAAGGCATGGCCGCCACATGGCATCCCTGCATGCCCCTCCAAAGAGACCCCATGGGTCTATAAAATGGTGGAATTTCCCACCCAAAAAAAGAGGGATTGGAGGCAATTTCAAGCAATGAAGTGTTGTCCAATTGAACACCCATTTGCATATTTTTGATTCACCTTCTCACATCCACTAATATCTTTCACAAGGGAGGTTATTGGGTGGCTTTTGGAAGTGTGGATCCAACCCAAATCCAACATTTGACCACCTTACACCACCAATTTGTAGACACCACAATCCTAAGAGGTTTTGGGCCTATCCCTAGTGGATTGGCACCGAAATCAAGTGCCAACGGTGGGAGGCCAACTTGGGCACCCCCGCATTTTCTAAGTTTTATTCTAAAGCATTCTAGATTATTGGTTCATGTTGCATATTGTGTTATTCTATTTAGTGAACTCATAGCTTCAATTCCATAACATTTTGATCAGATTTTATCATGCCTTTTGTCGCTTTGTTGTCCTACTAACTTGCAGGTGGCGATATTGAATTCCTGAGGATGGAGGCCAAATTGGGATAATTCGACCATCTGGGTCGTCCCAAAATGGCCCCAATTACCTAACCCCTCTGTTTGTAGGTGTTTTGGAGGTCTCGAGGTTTGACATTGGAGCGGTAGCAACTGAAAGCACGAGATTCCGAAAGTAAAAGGAAAACTATAGCTATGCAATATAAGACAAAATATACCGCTTTAATCCTATGCGCAAAACAAAAAAATGAGATGAATTGGAAACAAAAGAAAAGATATAGGAAAGCACAGCACTATTTATTCAAATTTCTTATCCTCGGTTACATAGACGTCTCCTCCCTTTTTAGGGGCTAGGGGCGTTAAATTGATCTTTGTTACAATTTGTGACTCAGTCTTCCTCCTTCCGCATGCCCACATGTAAAATGGATGGTCCAATGTGTTGTCGTTGCTAATGTATGATAAATCCTCGCTTCTTATTGCTCCTCTTACAATCAAAGAAACAAGCAAGGCGTTAGTAGCATCTTCTGGAAACATGAAACATTTATGCTTTGAAATCAATGAAGGATGTATGCCTAAGATTGTTAAAAACAGTGAATAAGAATAAACATAATCGACCTGCAAACCTGAAAGAGGTCAGAAGACATTACCAGAGGGCCACTGCCATTGAAGCAGTTAGCCAATCTACCTTCACCTGGAATTCATCCCTGGGTAGGACGAATTCTGCTGTTATTCGTCCCTGGGTGAGACGAATTCTACTATGTTAGAACGCCGAGTTGCTACCACTCCAATGTTGAACCTAGGGACCTCCAAAACACCTGCAAACAGAGGGGTTATGTAATTGGGGCCATTTTGGGATGACCCAGATGGTCGGATTCTCCCAATTTGGCCTCTATCCTCAGGAATTCGATGTCGCTACCTGCAAGTTAGAGGGACCACAAAGCGACAAAAAGCATGGTGAAATCTAATCAAAACATCATGGAAATGGAGCTATGAATTAATTAAAAGAATAACATAAGATGTAACATGAACAAACAATCTAAAATGCTTTAGAAGAAAACTTTAGAAAATGCGGGGGTGCCCAAGTGGGCCTCCCACCGTTGGCACTTGATTTCGACACCAATCCACTAGGGATGGGCTCAAAACCTTTTAGTATTGGGTTGTCGGCAAATTGGTGGTTCAAGGTAGTCAAATGTTGGATTTGGATTGGATCCACACTTCTAAAATCCACCCAATAACCTCCCTTGCGAAAGAGATTAGTGGATGTGAGAAGGTGAATCAAAAGATGCAAATGGCTGTTCAATTGGATAGCACTTCGTTTCTTGAAATCACCTCCAATCTCTCTTTTTTTGGGTGGGAAAGTCCACCATTTTATAGACCCATGGGGTCTCTTTGGAGGGGCATGCAGGGATGCCATTTGGCGGCCATGCCTTCCCAAGAGGGAGGAGACTCCTCCCTGACTTGGGCTTCCATGATCGCCCTTGTGACGGTCCATCAATCGCCAACCTACCCACCCACACGTGCATGCATGGAAGGAGGCAATAATTGACTGTCCTTGGCTGCCACTTGGCAGCATTTTTCTTTTTGCCCGTTAAACCTGGAATTCGTCCTGACCAGAGACGATTTTAGAATTCATCCCTGCGTGAGACGAATCCTAGTTAGTATTCGTCCCTGGGTGAGACGAATACTGGACAAAGTGCCTAAATGTGCCAAATTGCTTCTTGACCTTACAAAATTGCTATGAAAGTGGTTAGGACCACTGTTTGACCTCTGAGGGCTGCCCTGGGGGCTATTTTTGTCAAAGCGATCAGTGTTTGTAGTCACATAATCACCAAAAATAGGTCCAAGGGTTCCTTTAGATGGTTTATCGTTAAGCATGTGCAATTTTTCCAACATTTGGACCTATTTTTGGCTATTATGTGACTACAAACACTGATCGCTTTGACAAACACAGCCCCCAGGGCAGCCCTCAGAGGTCAAACAGTGGTCCTAACCACTTTCATAGCAATTTTGTAAGGTCAAGAAGCAATTTGGCACATTTAGGCACTTTGTCCAGTATTCGTCTCACCCAAGGACGAATACTAACTGGGATTCGTCTCACCCAGGGATGAATTTTGAAATCGTCTCTAGTCAGGACGAATTCCAGGTTTAACATGCAAAAAGAAAAATGCCGCCAAGTGGCAGCCAAGGACAGTCAATTATTGCCTCCTGCCATGCATGCGCGTGCAAGTGGGTAGGTTGGCAGTTGATGGACTATCACAAGGGCAGTCATGGAAGCCCAAGTCAGGGAGGAGTCTCCTCCCTCTTGGGAAGGCATGGCCGCCACATGGCATCCCTGCATGCCCCTCCAAAGAGACCCCATGGGTCTATAAAATGGTGGACTTTCCCACCCAAAAAAAGAGAGATTGGAGGCGATTTCAAGCAACGAAGTGCTATCCAATTGAACACCCATTTGCATATTTTTGATTCACCTTCTCACATCCACTAATCTCTTTCGCAAGGGAGGTTATTGGGTGGCTTTTGGAAGCGTGGATCCAACCCAAATCCAAAATTT
This sequence comes from Wollemia nobilis, assembly GCA_028583015.1. Taxonomy (NCBI): domain Eukaryota; kingdom Viridiplantae; phylum Streptophyta; class Pinopsida; order Araucariales; family Araucariaceae; genus Wollemia; species Wollemia nobilis. The sequence goes on along the minus strand of JAQPPZ010001802.1, from coordinate 262,099 downwards.
GACCACCTTACACCACCAATTTGTAGAAACCACAATCCTAAGAGGTTTTGGGCCTATCCCTAGTGGATTGGCGCTGAAATCAAGTGCCAACGGTGGGAGGCCCACTTGGGCACCCCCGCATTTTCTAAGTTTTATTCTAAAGCATTCTAGATTATTGGTTCATGTTGCATATTGTGTTATTATGTTTAGTGAACTCATAGCTTCAATTCCATAACATTTTGATCAGATTTTATCATGCCTTTTGTCGCTTTGTTGTCCTACTAACTTGCAGGTGGCGATATCAAATTCCCGAGGATGGAGGCCAAATTGGGAGAATCCGACCATCTGGGTCGTCCCAAAATGGCCCCAATTACCTAAACCCTTTGTTTGCAGGTGTTTTGGAGGTCTCGAGAGTCGACATTGGAGTAGTATCACTTCGGCTTTTCCAACACAGTCGAATTCGTCCCACCCAGGGACGAATAGCAGTCAGAATTCGTCCTACCCAGGGATGAATTCTAGGTGAAGGCAGATTGGCCGACTATTTCAATGGCAGTGGCCTTCTGGTAATGTCTTTTGACCTCTATCAAATTTGTAGGTGACTTAGATCCATTTTATTCACTGTATTTGACAATCTTTTGCATGCATCTTTTGGCAATTTCACAAAACGACTTTCCTTTTTGTCACAGGTGATACTAACGCCTTGTTTGTTTATTTGATTGTAGGAGGAGAAACAAGAAGTGAGGATTCATTGGCATAAGCGATGGCAACATTCTGGCCCGCCCATTTCAAACGTGGGCATGCGGAAGAGGGATCAATGATCAAGATTGTAACCAAATCCATTTAACGCTCCTAGCCCCTAAAAAGGGAGGAGGTGATTTTGTAATCATGGTTAAAGAGTTTAATAAAAGGGCTGTGACTTCTCTAAATCATTGTAACGACTTTCAATCAATTTTCCTCTTTCGTTTAATGCACTTCATGTTTTAGGACTTAAGCGTTATTTTGATTTGAATGCATCGAACTAGTTTTTCCTTTCTAAAATCTTTCGGAATCCTTGCGCCAAAGCTTCTTCTAGACTGTCGTATTGCTGCAGCAGCAATAGACCAGAGATTTATTTTGCTTGATGTGATCGCCACTGAAAGCACGAGATTCTGGAAGTAAAAGGAAAAATATAGCTATGCAATATAAGACAAAATGTACCACTTTAATCCTATGCACAAAAAAAAGAAAGGAGATGAATTCGAAACGAAAGAAAAGATATAGGAAAGCACAGCCATCTTTATTCAAATTTCTTATCCTCGATTACATAGACGTCTCCTCCCTTTTTAGGGGATAGGGGCGTTAAATTGATCTTTGTTACAATTTGTCACTCAGTCTTCCTCCTTTCGCATGCCCACATGCAAAATGGATGGGCCAAAGTGTTGCCGCCACTGATGTTTGATAAATATTTGCTTCTTAAAATAAATCTCTGGTCTATTGCTGCTGCAGTAATACGACAGTCTAGAAGAAGCTTTGGCGCAAGCCAGAGTTATAGAAGAGATTAAGATAGGCGAAGGCACAATCGCCAAGCCTAAAAAGAAAGAGTGGAATAAAACCACTAAGACTGGGAATACATAATCACAACCCGCTGCGGTTAACCAAGTTGTGATAAATGTTCCCAAGCATGTGCAAGAAATGCAGCCCCAAAAGGCTAATTACCAGGCAGTGCCTCCTAGTTATGAAAAAGATAATAAGAAACAGGAGCAGAATCAGCAGCATCGCCCTAGGCGACAATTCACCCCTTACACGGAGTCCAGGGACTCCTTATTTGACCGCTTGTCAGTGGCAAATTTAGTCACCCTCCCAGAGATCCAAACTATAGACCCTAATGCTCCAAAGACTAAGGGATATAGAGAGGAACTATATTGTAGATTCCATAGGCGAAGGGGACATGAATTAAATGGATGCTGGAAATTCAAAGGGTTAATCCAAGATCTGATCGATAATAGAACATTGGCCATGGACAAACCCATAGCACCAAATAATCAACAAATGGGGGTATTCAAGGACCCTTTGCCTGCCCATGAGGCATAGGCAAAACCTCTCCAGATTAACGAGGTACGACAGAATCTTCCCATGCAAGGATTTGTGGGAATGATTAGCATAGTGACCAGGAACAAAAAGTACCCAGTAGTTTCCCCCGAGGTAGCTACGAGGGAAGTTCCAACAACGTCGCAACCTCCACAATTCCCAACGCAGTTGCCTCCACCTAGACCCGAGGTCACGATACGGACCAAACTCACGTAGAGTTTGTGGACCACATCGGCTAGGCTATCCATTTACGAGCTTATTCAATAGTTAGCACCTCATAGAGAAGCTCTTATGGAAATTTTAAAAGCCATCGAATTACAGCCTCACAAAGCAAATTATTTCAACAACTTCGTGGGACATGTGAAACGGTGTACGGATCCAGTCATTACCTTTAGAGAGGTTTTGTGATATCGAATGACATGGCAGATCCACCCCTACACGTTATCGCGTGGGTCAACGGGATCTCGTACAAGAGAGTGTTGGTAGATACTGGCTCGTCTAGTAACATCATTACCACTATAGCACTAAAACATTTGAAGCTACCAACCTCTCATATCACAGCCTCCACATACACACTGTGAGATTTCAATGATGCAATATGCTCGACAGTCGACACAGTTTTTCTGCCTGTCCAGGTAGGACAAAAGACAATACCAACATTGTGCCATGTGTTGGAAGGTGATATGGCTTACAATATACTGCTAAGGCGGCCTTGGATTAGGGACATGAAGTGTGTCCCGTTGATCGCTCACCAGTGCTTAAAGTATGCTTTTGAAGGAGAAATACATGTAGTCCTGATGGACTTAGAACCCTTCAAGTATTGCAATGCGGTGCAACTAATGCCTCAATCGACCCTCCCTTCAACGCATTTGGATTTCCAGCTAAATCCGTCCAAACAGGGTCCAACATCGTAGGCACCACTGGTGACCAAAACAACAAAATCCTAGCTAGGTGAATCTTCATCATCTGCTCCTTCACTACCAATGCCACCTGTCATGGCTAAAAAGAAGGACAAGGGAAAACAGATCATGGAAGAGGCTCAGCCCCTAGAAGAGGGTTTGCCCACAATATCAATGGTATCAATAGAGAAAAAACCTAGCACTATGGAAGCTGAGATTCCTAAACCACCAAATATGGAATGGACTCAGGAAGGACTCCCGTTCCCTCCCTCCCAAGCATCAACAATCACTGTTGAAATGGCCAGTACAGGCCTGGGGGAGTACTTAGTGCAGAATGTTGTGGCAACGCCTATAGTAGAATCAGTACAGGATATGGGGAGACCTCGCCTTCCCATAGGAACAATTGTTCCTCTAGGTCACCCACCCAACCAAAAAAATTTTGTGTATGGGGGCCTTGATCATGGTATTGAACCATGCAAGCAAAAGGAAGCAGACAAAGAGCCTTTTGTTGAAAACATCAACTATCTATCAAACCCGGACTTCGCTCTAAGATATCTCGACCAATGCAATTGGCATGGATATGGGCTAGGCAGATATGAGCAAGGGATGCATGTCCTTTGCCAACCAAGATATCAGATGTCATATGATAAGTCAGGAGTAGGGTTCAACCACCCCCTGCCCTTAGACATCTTGGTAGAAAATATGCAAGGCCTAGAAATAGGCAACAAGGGGGGATTGGCACCAGATATTTATGCCAACCCAAATATAAAATATACATTGGGAGATTACCTCCCATGGTTAACAAACACCCTTGGCAACAGCAGTAATCCCTCTCCTTTGCTAGCGAGAGGTGAAAGTTCAGAAATTAATCCTCAAAGAGAACATCAACGGTGTCCGAACATCTTTTTGAAGTTATTCCCCTTAGAGGTTCCAGTTGATTCAATACCATGTCAAGAGAATCAGGTCCCTCCACCAAGAGTGGAACAACCACAATGGGACCAGATTAACTTACTGGAACAAGGAGAACCCTCAATGTCGCAAGTAACAGTTGCTGAAGAAAATGAACATTTTTGGACCTCCGAAAGTGATTCAGAAGATGAGACTGAGATGATCTATCTCAGACATGCACGATGGAATTATCACCCTTTAACTCATGAAGACCTAATGGGATAGATGGGCATAAGGTTAGGGCATGAATGGTGGGTAGACCCAACAAGGTGGGACCAAGTGTTGGATCCATGGCTCCAAATTCAAGATGAGCACCATCCACCACGAGACCCTATCATGACAATAGTGCCGAGGGAAGACCCTATCCTCCTATTCACACATAGGGCCGATCCGTTCGTGCCCGTTCCCCTAGATCCAGATCCAGAGTATAGGGAGCATCTAGAAGATTCAATTTATCACACCTGCGGTAATGGAGACCAAATTTATTACATCCACATGATCTCCATTGATTTGACCACACCCATCCGCAATCCGGCCAATCCAGCATGGTCATTGCATCTAGACATAGATGCCATCAACTGGGATCGCGTCAATTCACCTTTATCACCATTAGAGTACTGGCCTTTCGGTGAAATGCCTCATTTTACCCCAAGGACAACTCAGGATATTTTTTAGGCTGAAGAGGAACCCGAGGTTCCCAATGCAGATCTAAATTCAGCTAATGATATCCATTTGATCTCGACTCCACATAAGCTGGAGGATGGATCCCACATGTCAGTCGAGGAAACGACTGATGTAGATATCGGCATAGATCTAATGAATCCATAGATTCTCAAGCTGGGGGTAAGTATTTCCCCCGAAGAAGTAAGCCGACTACATTGCCCTTCTCAAAGAGAAGAAGGAGGTTTTTGCATGGTCATACAAAGATATGCCAGGACTAGACCCGTAGCTAGTCACGCATAATTTAACACTTGATCCGACAATAAATCCTGTAAAGCAAAAATTATGTAAGATGCACCCAACAGTGGCCTTAATGGTCAAAGACGAATTGCAAAATTTGTTGGATGCATAGTTTGTCATCTATGTGGATTATCCGCCATGGTTGTCCAACATGGTTCCCATCAAGAAGCCCGATGGGAGGATTCGCATATGCACCAATTTTTGAGATCTAAATAAAGCGAGTCCTAAGGATGATTTCCCCTTGCCCAGCATTGACGTGTTGGTAGATGCTACAGTAGGTCACGAAATGCTCTCCTTAATGGATTGTTTCTCAGGATACAATCAAATTCGTATCAATCCTAAAGACCAACTAAAAACGGCGTTCACAATGCCTTAGGGGACATTTTGTTATAAGTTCATGCCTTTTGGCCTTAAAAATGCTGGCGCTACATACCAACGTGCCATGACATATATCTTCCATGATTACATGCACAAAACTTTGGAAGATTACATGGATGATTTTTTAGCCAAGTCTCTCTTGCACTCAAATCATATCGATGACTTAAGCAAGATCCTCGATCACCTCATGGAGCATAAAGTTAGACTAAACCCCAAGAAGTGCATATTTGGCATCACATCTGGAAAACTCTTGGGTTTCATAGTCTCAAAGCGAGGAATCGAGGTGGACCCAAAGAAATTCAAGGCAATCCTTGAAATGGTTCCCCCAACTACAATCAAGTAGCTCAGAAGTCTACAGGGAAAGGTCGCGTCGATTAAACACTTCATAGCGTAATTATCTGACAAGTGCCGACCCATGAACAAATTATTGCATAAGGGGGTTACATTTCATTGGGATGACGAGTGCCGATCGACCTTTGACGAGATCAAACAATACCTGGTTTCTGCCGCGTATTGGCACCACCTAGACCAGGAGTGTCATTCTACTTATACATCTCAACTCATCGAGGTGGCATCGGGCACCATGTTAGCCCGAATAATGAACTTCACAAGGAACAGGCTACTTACTATCTTAGGCACACCCCGGTCGGGTTATGAACTTAACTATGCATACGTTGAGAAACTCGCTAGCAGTGGTGTTTGCTACCAAAAAGCTATGACACTACATGCTCAGCAACACTACGTATGTTGTGTCTAAGGAGAATCCATTGCGATACATGATGAGTTGCATTTATCATAGTAGTCGCATGGAGAAATGGATCATGTTGTTGACAAAATTTGACATAGAGTTTATTGGACAAAAATCTATCAAAGGACAAGTCAGCCGATCAACTAGCAGAGGTTCCTCTTGAATATGATCAGCATCTGGTCATAGAACTACCCAATGATGGGGTGTTCCATATCTCAGAATCGCTAGATTCTAATGAGCCTGAGTCACGGGTCGACATAACCCTATTCTTCGATGGTTCTAGATGTGAGCAAGGTGGTGGCACGAGAATTATATTCTTCACATCGTAGGGCGCTCCAATGCCCCTGTCATTTAAATTAAACTTCCTGTGCACCAACAATAATGCAGAGTACGAAGCCTTGCTCCTAGGTCTTCAGACAGCAATCGCCATGAACATCAAAAGACTGAATATCTTTGGTGATTCGTTGTTAATAGTCAATCAAGTCAAAGGGGTATATCAATGCAAATGCCCGATCCTGTAGGCTTATAAAGCCCTCATGGACAAATTCCTGGCAAAACTTGAGTGGTATGACATCGAGGCACTCCCTCGATCATCGAATCATTTTGCGGACACAATGGCCTCTTTGGGGTCACTAATCTCGCAAGACATTTCCGGTGATATGACAACCATTCAAGTTAAAACCTTATTGCAATCCGCGATGGGGCGTGCAAGCTTAGACTTGATGCCAGGAATCCACATGATCTAGATTGAACCATCCTCGGATAAGTTCTCTCGAATATGAGATTGTCTGAAATGCACCAATTGGGGGTCCTTGTTCTCCCCTACTCCCATTAATAGCAACACAACGCTATTCTTACAAGTTCTATCCCATTCAACATTTTCTAGGTATGAACTTCAAGAGGGATTGGTTGTTCATACTGTCGAGGTTTCTGATCAACAGGAATGGTATTTACCCATCAGAGACTACCTCAAGTTAGGTAATCTCCCGCTTGGATTGACCCATGCCACAAAACGAGCACTCAAGCAGAAAGCGGCTAAGTATGTCTTGATAGGAGACATTTTGTATCGTTGCAGCTATGAAGGAATCCTCCTTCATTGCTTGGACCAGCAAGAGTCCACTTGGGCGATCGCCCAAGTGCACGATGGTACATGTGGTGGCCACTTTAGTGGTATGGCCATTGCAAAGCGCATTCTTCACATGGGCTATTATTGACCATCTTTAGAGCGAGATTGTTGCACCTATGTCAAGAAGTGCGTGAAGTGTCAACATCATGCCAATTTGATGCATGTACCTTCTCAGGCCTTGCAGAAAGTCCAGTCTGCTTGGCTATTTTTGTAGTGGGGCTTTGATCTAATTGGAAAGATCTCCCCTGCATCGTCAGGCCATCACACGTTTATCATAACGGCCACAGAATATTTTACCAAGTGGGTGGAAGCAATTCCGCTTACCTCTACGACATGACCCCGCATTGTGGAGTTCATTTTGCATAACATCATATGTCATTTTGGTATTCCATCCAAAATAGTCTCGAATAATGGGACGCCTTTCAAGAACAAATACATGAGTGCTTTGACCACAAAGTACAAGATTCAGCACAACTTTTCAACACCCTATTATCCGCAGGCGAATGGGCAAGCAAAAGCTTCAAACAAAACGCTAATTTCCATCCTTAAAAAGACCATCATAGACAGTCATAAGGATTGGCACATTCAAATCCCACTTGCCCTATTGGCCTATCGCACTAGCATTCAGACACCCACTAGGGCCACTCTGTTTTCGCTTGTGTATGGCTCCGAGGCAGTCATGCCTCTAGAGTTGGAGATTCCTTCCCTACGCATATCAATGCAGGAGTTCATCGATGATGAATCTGTGTGGCAGGCCCGGTTAGACCAGCTTACGTTGCTTAGTGAACGACGCGTTAATGCTCTCGAGCATTTATGTATTTATCAAGAGTGACTTAAGAAATCTTACAACATGAAAGTTCACCTAAGGGACTTTTGGGTTGGTGATTTGGTTTTGAAGGAAAACCAACAAAATTCCAGTTTGCCATCCCACCTAAGGGACAAGTTTACGGCAAATTGGTTAGGTCCATATGTCATTGATAGCAAAATAGGACTCGAGACGTACCGGCTAGCTTCTCTTGATGGTATCAAGGAAACAGAACCCTTGAATATCAGTCATTTGCGACCATTTCATATCTAAGAGAGCCAAAAAGGCTCCAAGGATTCTTAAAAATCACTTGGTCAATCCCAAAATGCTCCAATGATTCTTGTAATCTCTTGGTCAATCCCAAAAAGGCTCCAAGGATTCCTAAAAATCGCTTGGTCAATCCCAAAATGCTCCAAGGATTGTCAAAATCGCTTGGTCAAATCCCAAAAAAAGGCTCCAAGGATTCCTAAAAATCGCTTGGTCAATCCCAAAATGCTCCAAGGATTCTTGTAATCGCTTGGTCAATCCCAAAAAGGCTCCAAGGATTCTTGCAATCGCTTGGTCAATCCCAAAATGCTCCAAGGATTTCCACAATCGCTTGGTCAAAAATCAAGAAAATTCAAAAACACCAAAAATCATAAAAAAAAACAACAAAAATTTGCATCTCATTTCTAGGCATACTCAAATTCATCAATAGAGAGTTCTTCTCGCACTTCATCTTCATATTCACAAAAATCAATCCATCAAAAATACAAAAATACATAGATGCATTAAAGCATTGCATCCATACATTGCATATTTGTGGTCGTGTAGGTCAAAGGCACCATAGGCTGTCATGGTTCTACTAGTCCATCTTGTTCCACACTGTTCCATGTTACAAAAACAACAAAAACACCATGCATTGCTTTTACCATATTAGAGTCAGTGGTCTTCTAATGTATCAAGAGTTTTTCATGATTCAGTCATCATTTTTCTCTTTAGCCATGTAATGTATCAAGTCAAATAGATTTTATGAAGGTAGAGTTACACTTGAAATACACCTTGTTACGTAACATCCCAACACAAATTAAAACACATAAAAATTCCCAAGTTGTGTGAACGAAAGATGAAACCTGTGTAGTAATCCAGGTCACCATAAGCGAAACGGTTATCTTGCTCATCCCCCAGTGTGAATGGTTCTAGAATGCTGAGAATTCACAAAAGGACAAGCTCTTTTCTCTCCATTCACCTCCATATACAGTGGTTTTCACCACTACCAAATTCCAATCATAGTTGATTCCCAAAGTTGTAAGGATTTGTACTACACGTCCCTACCAAGGATGGGTAGTCATCACCAAAACCTAAAGGGATCAACACCATTCACAAAAAAATTCCAACAAATCATCATCCTAACACTTTCCATTCACCTTTGGTCTCCAAGTTGTAAGGATTCGTACTATCCGCCCCTAACCAGGATGGGTAGTCATCCCCAAGGCCTAATAGATCAATGCCTTTACTCCATAATATCCATCATCCCCTTGGTCCCCAATGTCGTAAGGATTCGTACTATCCGCCCCTAACCAGGATGGATAGTCATCCCCAAGGCCACGAGGATCAAAGCCAATTCACAATACTCAAAACACAAAATCAAATAACAATGGTTATCACCACTATTCAAAATCCTTGCTCAAAAAGAATTAATAGAAAATAAACAGTGATTTTCATCACTATATAGACGAGCAACTCTCTAAAGCATTCAGCCAACAAATATCTTGAACTTGAATCCCTGGAATTCTCAGCATTCAAAAAACCATCTAGGTGATCCTCATTACAGGTTTGGTTGATAGCCTATCTGGAAATGGTGGTATCCTACCCGCATGACGATATGTCTGTCACATTCGCTTTGCATATGTACAGACCAATGTTTTCATAAGGATGAGCTAGCTTATGGTATCTTGGATAACACCACAAATTAATCTAACTAAATACAACAAAGGAGTTAGTGGATCTAATTAGGTGATCCTCAGTACAAGTTCAGTTGAAAGCCCATCTGGCATCGGCGGTATCCTGACAAATACCACATAAATGAACTCAATTGCACACACAAGGATGTGAAATAACTTGGTCAAAAACAAGTACGATTCATACCTTGTTCAAAAGTCTTGTAAGATAAAGTACAGTCATGGCTAGTAAGTTAAAACCATCTGAGTCTCAGAAAACCTTAGCTACATTTTTAAACCAACTGCGCTGCTTTTCATCCTTACAATACCATCAGAAAATACAAAAAGAGAAAAACCACATGTATAAATACAAAGTCAGTTACCACAGCAATCGCCTAAAAAAATAAATAGCATCTTAAACAGTCTATGGTGTCATAACCAACCATCACAAAATTTTATTCATCCATTCTGCATATCACATAAAAATCAAAAGTATTTGCATTCATCATAACATATGCATTCATCAAAATAAATAAACATGCATACATCCATAGTCATTAGCTAGCATGCATAAAGATCAAATCATCACATATACACAACCAAAATAAAATCGATATATATATATATATATATAAATCGTCAAAAAAATGTCTACAGGCTACAAAACTGGTCCTCAGACCCCGCAATCATATAACAAAACCCAACCTAAGGTGTCGACCACCATGATCACGTAGGATCGGTGCGACGGGAACTACCCCCCATGGTGTGGGTCCTATGGGACCCTGTAGGGCGGCTACTACTAGCCCCCGCATCATGCCTACTATCGCTTCCCTCATCCAATTGCCTGCGATGAGATGATGCTAACTGCTCAGTCACACTATCCCTCGTTCGGTGTGAAGATCCACTTCTCGAGGGCTCAGGTAGCCGCCCGCCAAGGTGGATGACCTCCCTCTCCAAGTCTAGCTGATGTCGAAACCACTCTGCATCTCACCGATGATAGTAAGATACTGCATCATCACGCTATGCTAGAACCCTGTCCCGCTCTGCTAGCTGAGCCCGCAGGAGATCCCTCTCCCGCAACGCGTCCCCCATCTCCAGATCCTGAATCCGCAGTAGCTCTATCAGTCATGCATTCTTAGCATGTATCTCAGACTCCATCTCCTCTGTATCTACCTGACGTACAGGACTCTCCAAAATAGTAGCCTGCTCTGGCTCCCACTGCTCCTCCATGTCCTGCATGTCCGACTGATCTGAAGCTCCCAAATCTAAATCCTCAGCCCCCACCTCAACCATGTTTGCGTCATCCACTAGAACTCCCCAATAATCCCCTACTACCTCAGTACCATCCACTACCACCTCTATGCCTCCTAGTGGCCCCTCTCCTCTCCATCACCACAACACCCACCACGAGTCATACTCAGTGGTAGTCTAGACGTCATCCATGTCCGAGACGTCAATCACCGCATCTGACTCCTCGCCCAATGGCACGATGATCGGTCGATCTAGAGCCTTCTCATCTCCTCGACACCGATAGACCATGAGCTCACCAGGCAACCCCTGGTGCACCCCAAACTGTTGTGTAACCCAGCTATATGAGAATAACTCATGCTCAATCCTATGCCGCCCAATCAACCACCGCTCCCTACGTACCCGTCGGAGCCACTCTCCAGCCTCCGGCTAGGCTGGACAGTCCCGATAAGGGTGCCAAACCACCTCCATTGGATTGAGTCAAGAGAAGGCATCAGTATAGTGCTCTACGACACCTACCCATCGCCGACTCTGCCCCTGCTCCGCATACCGTCGCCACAGAGCTGCATAGCCTATCTCCTCATCCTCCATCGCCGCCCGAGTCGTCCATGGTAACCCGGTCGGCCTCTCAACTGCTATGTGCTGCCAACCCCAACACTACAGTAGGTAACTATAGCTGACCCCCTTTCGCTATCGACAGCGGACCCCGTACAGCTCCCCGTAGAGCTGTGCCAACAGTGTCTGTCCCCATCTCAAAATCAGTGGTGCCTCTATCGAGCACTCTACCAATCGCCACACCAAATCCAGCCAGGTTCCACGAGAACCTCGCACCTGACGAGTCAGGTAGTAGCATGTTAGAAATGAGGCCCATCAAGAATGCGTGCCTCACTCCTAACACCCCCCTCTCCTGCCACCATCCAACCAAAATCTTGCCAGCCTGGCAGTCCACCTCGGCTGTCTCCACTGGGTTTTCTACACCCAGCCGCTCCCCATGCCCGAAGCATCTCGTCAACATAGCAGTCTGCTGATCATGCGGCGATGTCCTGATAGGCAGTCCATCTATCGAAATCTGAAGAAGCCGATAGATATCCTCTAGAGTCACAGTCATCTCCTCGGTCGAAATATGGAAGGTGTTGGTCTGCGGATCCCAAAGTTTGATCAGGGCCGTCAGATAAGCCTGATCCGGGACCACAGGCTCTAGTCGAGCCGTCTGCTTGAGCCCAAGGGCATCAAGCCATTCCTAGTAATCGTCATACAGTGCCCCCCGTGCCTCAATAAAAGCAGTAGGTACACGGTACCGGCTCCTAACAACCTACAAAAGAAAAAAATTCAACAAAAAAAAAAAATTAATTAAAATAAAAAAAAAAACTGTACAGAAAAACAACAAACTTACAGCTTTAAAAACAAAAATAAACTCTAGGAGGCACTTACAGGTTTCTCTTCAGATCCGCTGCTCGAACCAGTTTGTGCACTCATGATGGCAAAGAGAATTTCAGTAGCGCTTCGCTTCGTAGAATTACCTCCTCCTCCCAGAGCTCCAAAATCGCAAGAAAAATTTGACACAAATGAGCCCAAATTCAAGTTTTGGCCCTTAAATAGGCCTTTGAGATGGAATTCGTCCCTGAGTGGGATGAGAACTCTGGTTAGTGCTCATCCCACCCAGGGATGAATTCTACTACTGGAATTCGTCTTACCATGGGACGAATACAGGCCAGAAACTTCAAAAACATCAAAAAATGAACAAAAATGCACTAAAAACAAACAATAAATTTGCCCGATGTGAGTGCTGTTGCACTTGACATCCTGGGCATACAAAATAGATGTTGGGGTCACAAATTTTCATTATCCTACTCCCTAAGAAGGCTACTTTAGCCGGACCGCTCCATGGGAAGACGGATTTTCGCCAATTTTAGCTCCAAGTAGAGTCGCAAAAAGGGTTAACACCCACCAAAAACAGGTCCAAATGTTGGAAAAATTGCACATGCTTAACGATAAACCATCTAAAGGAACCCTTGCATAAGTCATCTTGGTTCAAGCGACTCATCGCTTTTCTCACGAAGTTCATTCCCTCATCGATTTGTCGCTTAAGGGGGTAGTCACACTTAGTTACCAATCAACAAGCACACACCCAATTAAGGCAATGACATGTATTCAAAGAATCATTGACAAAGACAATTACGCTCCTGCTTGGGGCAGTAAACAAGCAACAATCAAATTGATCAAACACTTGGAATTCGTGAATCATGAACACAAGGTTCCCCTATGGACAAAAGGTTGCGCCCTTTGCCTAATCATGACTGATCAATGTCCAAGCTCAAGTCACACCTCACCAAAATAGGTTAACACTTGAAATCAAATTCCTTAGCTCGTTAGAAGCAAGGATTCAAGAATGCATGCCCTTTCCATGCTTGGGGCATCAAAAGTTGATTAGGTTACCAAGAAACCCTAATCATTAGTTCTTTGGCTATCTATTTTTGCTCGATGCTGCGCCATGCACAAGCGCATCCCAAAAAGGGGCATCCGTAGACACCAAAACAGCACCAATCCGATTATGTGACTACAAACACTGATCACTTTGACAAACACAGCACCCCAGGGGCAGCCCTCGGAGGTCAAACAGTGGTCCTAACCACTTTCATAGCAATTTTGTAAGGTCAAGAAGCAATTTGGCACATTTAGGCACTTTGTCCAGTATTCGTCTCACCCAGGGATGAATACTAACTGGGATTCGTCTCACCCAGTGATGAATTATGAAATCATCTCTGGTCAGGATGAATTCTAGGTTTAACGGGCAAAAATAAAAATGTCGCCAAGTGGCAGCCAAGGACAGTCAATTATTGCCTCCTGCCATGCATGCGCGTGCAGGTGGGTAGGTTGGCAGTTGATGGACTGTCACAAGGGCAGTCATGGAAGCCCAAGTCAGGGAGGAGTCTCCTCCATATTGGGAAGGCATGGCCGCCACATGGCATCCCTACATGCCTCTCCAAAGAGACCCCATGGGTGTATAAAATGGTGGACTTTCCCACCCAAAAAAAGAGGGATTGGAGGCGATTTCAAGCAACGAAGTGCTGTCCAATTGAACACCCATTTGCACCTTTTTGATTCACCTTCTCACATACACTAATCTCTTTCACAAGGGAGGTTATTGGGTGGCTTTTGGAAGCATGGATCCAACCCAAATCCAACATTTGACCACCTTACACCACCAATTTGCAGACACCACAATCCTAAGAGGTTTTGGGCCTATCCCTAGTGGATTGGCACCGAAATCAAGTGCCAACGGTAGGAGGCCCACTTGGGCACCCCCGCATTTTCTAAGTTTCATTCTAAAGAATTCTAGATTATTGGTTCATGTTGCATATTGTGTTATTCTATTTAGTGAACTCATAGCTTCAATTCCATAACATTTTGATCAGATTTTATCACGCCTTTTGTCACTTTGTTGTCCTACTAACTTGCAGGTGGCGATATCAAATTCCTAAGGATGGAGGCCAAATTGGGAGAATCCGACCATCTGGGTCATCCCAAAATGGCCCCAATTACCTAACCCCTCTATTTGCAGGTGTTTTGGAGGTCTCAGGAGTCGACATTGGAGTAGTATCACTTTGGCTTTTCCAACACAGTCGAATTCGTCCCACCCAGGGACGAATAGCAATCAGAATTCGTCTTGCCCAAGGACGAATTCTAGGTGAAGGTATATTGGTCGACTGTTTCAATGGCAGTGGCCCTCTGGTAATGTCTTCTGACCTCTGTCAAATTTGCAGGTGACTTAGATCCATTTTATTCACTGTATTTGACAATCTTTTGCATGCATATTTTGGCGATTTCATAGAACGACTTTCCTTTTTGTCACAGGTGCTACTAACGCCTTGTTTGTTTCTTTGATTACAGGAGGAGCAACAAGAAGTGAGGATTCGTTGGCATAAGCGGTGGCAAAATTTTGGCCCACCCATTTCAAACGTGGGCATGCGGAAGAGGGATCAATGATCAAGATTGTAACCAAATCCATTTAACGCTCCTAGCCCCTAAAAAGGGAGGAGGCGATTTTGTAACCGTGGTTAAAGAGTTTAATAAAAGGGATGTGACTTCTCTAAATTCTTGTAACTGCTTTCAATCGATTTGCCTCTTTCGTTTAATGCACTTCATGTTTTAGGACTTAAGCGTTATTTTGATTTGAATGCATCGAAGTAGTTTTTCCTTTCTAAAAGCTTCCGGAATCTCATGCTTTCATTTAAAATATGAGAGAATTGTTGTATTGATTCTATTGTAAAGTAACATAACAAGGATTTGAGCATTTTAATTTCTTAATTAATAGATATACAATTTTTTCCTACATGTAGTTTCCTCAAAATGTCAATATTTTTTTAAGTGATTTCTTTAAGTGTAACTTCAATCTATGAGTTATTATTTCCAATCTCTTTATTTTTCATAACAACAATGAAAAATTAAAATAGGTGTTTGACATAAATGAATAAAACTAAAGCTTGTTTTCTTATCCATAATATTATACATAAATCCATATAGAGTCTCATATATTTAAATTTCACAAAACTATATGGTACCTCATATTTTTAGTTAATTCATATATATCCTTATGGGACCTTATAATTTTAACTACTTCATACAGCCATGTGGGAATTTCATGCTTTTAATCTAGTCATATATTCATATAAGACCTTGTGTTTTCAATTAGATTATGGAATCACATGGATTCCATGTTTTAAGTAGGTCTTAAATCCACAAGACAACATGTTTTTATTTAGGCCATAGAGCTAAATGAAGCCTTATTTTCTAACATGTTTAAAGAGAGAGATAAGAAACTATTATTTTATATCATGTTGTAGATTCATATGGGATAATATATATTAAACTAAGCCTATGTAGACCTATGTTTCTAATCAACATAAAAATAACCATAATAGACCTACTATTTTTAATAAATATTAGACCTTATATTCTTGACCATGTTTTAGAGCCACATAGAACCTTATTTTTATTCCATTTGTCTTAACCAAATTATAAAACCTGTTATACATGTAAGTCTATATTATTAGGATGACTCAAGTCATCCAATTATTATGCATTAGAAGTCATAATTATCCTCTAAAGGGTTTTTTAGGTAAGGTAAAGTATAACAATCCCCAAAGTTGGGGCCACACTTCATGAGGATAAAATAGAGATCTCATTTTTTATTCAAACTTTGATAGTCTAGATAAGTAACCAAAGATAAACCACCAAGGTGTCCTAATAGAAACATCCTTAGAAGACTATATTATGTATGATTTTATATGATAAGGACTTGGCAGATATTTTAATATAAATTTAATTAATACTAATATTAGGATCAATAATTTAAAAGAAATATCATCCATAAGAAAACACTTGATAAATAAAAATATTTTTAAAAAGTATTAATAAAATGCTAACAAAAGGCTTGTGTTCATGAAACATGGTTATAACATTCATTCCTAGCTCTCATTATAGATGGCTTTAAATTTTTTTTTTTTCTAACTGAGATTTGCTAGTGTAGAAAAAATAATACTACGTGTTAGTTACTTAATTTTTAAAAAATATAACATTTTTTAAATATGATTTTACATACATTTTCATTTATTAAAATATTTAAAATATATATAAATTAAATTATAGTATTTTTTTATTATATGGATGAAGGATTTTTAAAAGGGTCTCCAAAAATTTTAACAAAGCAAAGTAGTCACCAAAAAGGTGAGGAAAAACTCCAACCAAAGATCAATCAGGCAGTATTTACATTAGCAAAAAAAACTAAAATTTGAAAAAAATATGTTGCCCATCCATGATAGAATCCGACACAAATATCAAAACTAAAAAGATAAAATTCATCCCCTTCTTGATTAAGCAATTTGGATCTCTACTGGGGGTGGGAAACCCACCAATATGCACATAAGTATTATTTGATTCATTCTAGCTGAGACAACCAAACCTCTGCTGGAATATGGAGATCAAAAACCATAACCACAAATTCTACTCAAAACTGAAACTAAATTTGTATTTCACTAACCCAAGGTAAACTTTTCATTTATGAGATTTGATACTATTTCCCCCCTTATGATACTAAAGGGTTGGAAAATTGAATCATGTTTAAGTTGTTTACCATTTGGATCCTTTTCCTTTTCAATATTTGACAAGAATTGAAGATCTTATGCATCCACTGTATTTACTACCTGAAACATGGGTAGTTTTCAATCTTCCTTTTTACCCCCAAATTTGACTGACCTTTTCAATTACTTCTTGTTTTAGGCCAAGAATGTATTACCATTGGTGCTTCCTCCTGAGGGAGAGGGGATTGAACTTCTTTTTAAGAAGCCACAACCTTTAGAGAAGACCTAGGCTCCACCACAACCTTCGATGGGGGAGAACCACCCTCAGGTACATCTTGAGGAACATCATGATCCTCTTAAGAATTTAAGTTGGGAGAAGAATATTGAAGTGACTCCTAAGGAATAGGAGTTTTATATTTCAAAATAGCGTGGTCAGGCTTAGAATGGCCACTATAAGAACCATCCAGATTCTTCACAACTATCACTCTTGGATTACTAATATCAACCTCCACTAGCTCATCCATAATCCTATCCCCTTCGAAAAGGTCTTCATGCTCAATACGAATGGGATTCAATATAGGATTCAATACTATTTCTTTTATTAGATAAATAAGGGGTTTTTGATAGGGTTCCCAAACCTAATACAAGTCAAGTAAAGAAGGAAAACCAGGAACAGCTACATCCAACTCAAAAATCCAACCCCTACAAGAGGGGAGCAACACTACTTACATGATGAGGCCCAACAAAAGGGAAAATACCAGGTAAGACTCCAAAAACAAAATACAACACCCAAAGTATGAACCAACCTAAAAAATAAAAGACACCAATCATACAATACTACGGGACTGAGGTCTCCATCTAAATCTTAACAAACTTCCTAATTTAAACAATGAAAACAACAACCACTTGCATCGATCCCAGAAGGACCTAATGTTTTTGGTCAAGCGTGTCTAAAATTGACCAAGAATTCAGAGGACTAGAGATCGAGAGCTCAAAAGAAACATGACCACTATCAAGAAATGAAGAACCTTTGGGTATCTTGCGAGTTGGTGAACCATCCTTTGATTCTGAAGACACAACCAAAATAGATGGATCCAAAGACTTGGTAATTCTCTCAGAAAACTGAACCAATCTTCATGCACTACCAAGAATAGGAGTACCCAAAGACTTCATAGACTTTTTAGACACAAATCCCTCTCCTTTCAAATTGGGGGATGAGGGAGAGAAGTCACCATCCTCCGATTTCGAATCCTTCTTAGATTCAGAACATGAAAATAACTCCACAAAAGGACGAATTCTAAAAAATCAATTTTCCATAGGGCATCTTCAACCACAATACCTTTGGACTTCACCACAAACTCGAAAGTCAACAGAATCAAACCTTAGTGCATTGGATCCAGTCCTTTTCCTCTTTTAACTCCACACATCAAATTCTTCAAAGACTAGAATAGGAATATCGATACATTCATCAATCGTTTATGCCTGAGTTGATTAAGAAACATCATGTGATAATCTAACTTTCATTAAAAAATCTGAAATTTTTTAATTTTAATTTTTAATTAATATATTTTACAAAAACTTTTACTCATTTTCTATATAATAAATTAATATTGCAGATCTACATCAAATGGTCATATTCTTCAATTTTTTTAATGTAGAAGACCATTACTTTTGCCAACATAACTATCAAATTATTACAATACTACTTTATGACTATAATTATAATATATCAACCATTAAATATTATTTCAATCTAATATAACTAATTTAGTATATATTATACTTTACATTTAAAATTATCGTTAAAACGTATTGGATACAAATATATTTTTAAAAATGTAATTTAAAGTTATCACACACCACACGTTCTATTCCATAATAAAGGATGAATTTACCATCGTTACTTACAGATTTCCCATATCTTTACTAGGAAAAGCCATGGTTATTAGGAAAAGCCTCCATTATTAGCGAATTCGATTTTGTTATTGTTGAGAGCGACATCACAGTGTTGCCTTTGACATCGATAAGTTTGTCCATTTGTCGTCAGACGTCACACTCGACTTCCACTTTGTGCACCACCAAATTTTTCAAAGATAATTAAACAGGCCGTAGAATAATATGAAGATAAGATTGTAAATCACGATTCAGTGAGTGAAATCCAGAGTTTCAAAGATAATAAACGAGGTCCAAGATTAATATTTGGATAAGATTGTAAATCACGATTCATGAGTGAAATCCAATTCGACTCTGGATTATGTAGTGCTCGTCGTGGATTATTACACACCCCGCATTTGAATCAATCTCTCTCTCTCCCAACGGTCCACTGCACAATAAATAGACACCTCTACCTCTTCATCCTCTCACAGACCCACAATTCTCTCTAGATATCCTTATCCTGCTTATCAACATAATGGCTCCTCGTGCTTTACCTTTGCTTGTGGCGACATTCCTTATCATAAACATCGCGTTTGCTGTGAATGGAAATGCTCCCGATGTCGCAGACATACTTGGCGATAAGGATGTTCAAACTGCACTCAGTAATACGTGGGACAACAGCTTCCTGCAAGACTCGAATTCGTACCAGGCGAGAGGAGGATGGATATACGCCGACTCCAACTATCCCGACTCCCACAAATACCTCCTCGTCCAGCACGCTGGCAAGGACCGATCAAGCCAGGCGCCTCTGCAAGACGTCCTCAACAATCCTCAAAGTCGGTATACTCCACATTAGTGTTGATTTCCCACGGTTATATATCCTGATTAAGTAGTTGGAATTATAGATGAACTGATTGTGCACAAATATAAACAGATGGGGAGATTCAACTTGACAATCCAGAGAAGGAGGGCGTCCCAAGCAGCGAGCATTACAAGTTGGTAGCGGACTTCCACACTCATCCATTCCCGGCAAAACAATTGCAGAGGGCGGAAACATACGACATAAAAAGAGCGTATGACAAAGGGGTGCCGGGGATAGTTATTTCCTGTTCGGGTGTTTTCTACTATGGGCCAGAGCACCGTGCTTCCCTGGATGGCCCCGCTGGGTACCCTGAAACATCTAGTGAGGCTTACAATGGCCAGACTGATCAGAAATTCGGTGACAACAAATTTGATGTCCATGGCCACTGCAAGCCTTAAATCAACTGCTACCTTTCGTAGCTTTATGTTTTCCTTCTACTTACTACTATGGTTGAGTGTGCAAGGCGGGGCTGAAGATGTGATGTGTTTGAAGTCCTGTTATTAATAAATATGGCTATATGGCTTTTTCAGTATTCGAATACTACGAGTTTCCATTCTGGAAAAATATCTGACCAAAACGAAACCCAAAAGAAAAAAATTAAAAACAATATATTCCCATCCATAATGGATGATATAATAGGCCTCCATACTTGAGGAAATGTCAACTAAACTCCCTCATCAAATGGAAGTCTACTTATGTGAATATGCCCCTGCATACAGTTTTCTTAGTTAAAGATAATCATTATTTCCAATATTACTACTCTTACATGTATACAAATAACGTCTCTTCTATAACTCCATATGAGGAGAATATCTTATCTTATAATAGTCTATATTCATCTAAGGTAAGACTTGCAAGCCTAATTTTTCCTTTTATAGCATATTTTATCTTATGTAAAAACTTCAACTTGCTCTTGGAACATCTGATTTCCATCATCAAAAGAGGCTTTGCATGAACTTATTTATGATAAGAGTCATTACAACAGTCTAAGAATACCCATAATAGCCACATTAGCTGTCTTTAGTATTGTTAACTCAAGCCCTAGGATAAGGTGGTCAACCCTTAGCATTAATGTTAAGGTTGTTTTTTATTTAAACAATAGATAAAGAAGAGTTATGTTGAAGTTGAGATCATCTTTCATACATTAATATCAATCACCTTTGTCATGCATTTGAGACTTTACCCTCTCTAAGTTTCTATGAGAATTTACCCTCTATAAGTGGTTGGTATTTGTATTTATTTGGAATCTAAAATTATGTTACTTGTATTATTGATTTTCTAGAATTGAATATGATTTATTGTTCTAGAGAATGATTACTTTTGTGTGTTGTTGAATTATTACTACTATTGCTATATTTTTGGAAGTTGTTTCTTTACAAATAATACTAGATCTTTGATTTTTAATCCCTATAGTAGTGCAAAAAAGTGGTAGAAGAGTGTTGAAGTGATTTCAAAATCTCTAATAATCTAGTCTACTTCTTGTTGTCTAGATAATTTCGATCAAATGTTTTATAGGTTAGTCTCTTGGTGCATTTTTATTTTATAATATTGTGACTTAGTTGATGTTGTTTTCTTTTTTAAACCCAATTTAAAAAAAATAATCAAGTATTTTAGGACTCGTATGGGATACCTATATCATTGAGATCATTCCTTCAAGATGTTAAAAATAAGGGGTATCTCTAGCAATACTTCTTTGGATATTTGGTGTATCAAAACCCTTGAAAAAAATGTATCTCATTGCAATCATCTCTTCAAACTAATAAAATGGGTATTTCTCACAACACTTGTTCAAAGGTGATCCAAAGAACTCTTTCCTATTTTTGCTTTTGCTCCTAGTGTATGAATGAATCTGCTACTTCTACTAGTTTGTTTTAAATAAATAAGCATTTGTAGTGCATTAGTTATCAAAAAGATGTGTGGATTAATAGAAATATTAGTAAGTATCACAACATCCTTGGAGGTATCAATATTAATAGTTTTTACCAATGTGTTGTTTTGTTTTCAAATGTCATGGATTTGCCTCCTCCCACCACCCCTCCTCCTACCAAACCTCCCTCTACTCCTCAAGTTTTTATTGCTCTAGCCAATATAATTAATCCTAATCTATCAACCTATATTGAGTCCTAGGTAAACCAACACTCCAGACTAGAGAAACTAGTTACCTCCATAATTGAAGCTCAAAGACAAATAAAAATACCTTAGAGTAAATTAAAACATTTTTGATATTTATCCTTTTAGATTTTTCCCTCAACCAAGAGTTTCAACAAGTCATTGGGTAGTATCCATAGGGCACACAATAGGCAACAAATATAAAGGGTAACTCTTAACTTTACATGGTAGTAATAGTGTCTCCTATGCCATTAGAGGTACTCTTCCAAATATGGATGGTTTTAACTTAGGATTTTCTATTATTCTTAATACCTTAATAGGATGTGTTATTAATTTTCTTTCTTGGACTTATGATATTCTTATTGTTATTAACTTTGAGTCTATAGGTCCATGTAGTTCGATGGGAAATATTGATAAAATAACTCATCTACACCATATTCCTAAAGAATGTCAGGTTACATTGGCTACTACTAAGTTGGTAACTTATGCCAAACAAGATCTATTCAGGATTATTACATAGAGTTCATAGGACTAATCACCTATACCCAGGGTTATGCATAAGAGGTCAAACCCAAAATCTACTTATAAAAATGGCTTGAATCAGTTTCAAAATCAAGGTAAATCATGTTCAAAATCATGTAGGAGACATAGCAAATTGTATTTATATTTTACCATAATATCCAAATTACAAAATCAATTAATTTATTTTCCAGCATAAATTCCAATCATTGTTCAACATATGAAATGCATAAATACATTAGAAAATTAGTGTTATTATATAAAACATTCACTTAATAAAATTCTTGGCAACCTTAGAGCACTAAAAATTTAATAAAAGGGTTTCTCAATGTTGGGTAGTCAACAAGCCATACCATTCCACAGTCAAGCTTTAGACCAAACAACTATGAATCCAATGCTTATTCACAACACCACCATGAGGCTAGGGTATGCTGTGAGTGGCACCCCTTGGAGGACTCATAACTACCAACATGGTAGTCAAATTAATTCCAACATAGAGAACAAAATTAAGCACTCAAGTTCTTTAGTGTCATAGATGAGGTATTTAATCCTTTTGTCTCCTCTAGTTGATCGAGACTACACTATTCGAGATATTATGCAGACATCAATGCAGGGCTTTGATGTCTATGAAACTTGGTGATTCCTAAGCAACAAATAAATCACTCAAAAAATTCTATAATTTTTTTTTTATAAACAATGTCATGGTCTAATGAAAATATCTTCATGTAAAGAACCTTCACTTCCATTGCATAGATGCTAAAATGGATGAAACATGTGATAACAGTGATGTGAAGCCACACACTCAGGAATGAATACTTGCATTAGGATAATGTGAACCATATGTTTACCTTAGGATTGAAAATATTGGATGTTAGTGGATACATTTTTGAGGAAGATAAAGGCTTGTGTAAAGTCCCTAAGGATAGATGCTTTGTCACAATACACACATGGGTGAATGATTCAGATTTTCCTATGATTCTTTATCCAAAGAAAGAAGTTTTTTTTTGTTTACATAGGCACAAAATTCTATGCAATAGAAAATCCTTTATCTTATTCCTACCAAGAAAATTTCTTAAAATCAAATACAAATTTCAGTACTTTTGTTCTTAATGGATGCTTATTTGGAGAAGACACAAGAGCTCACCAAATGATAGATCCTCTATTGCTTTCTTTCTTCCATAATGTCCAAAATATCTCTCTAATTTGAACATTATCTTCGTTGAAGCCAAAAAACAAAACCATTCCTTTTTTCATGCCCCCCTTATTTTCCCATATGGGTTAAAAGAAAAGCTCATAGAAAATTTGCTATAGAGAATGAATTCTCAACTACCCACAAAAGCATTTTCTTTACTTAGATTTTACGAGGTTATTTAATGGATAACATTATTTCATTTATTCTTAATATTTAATTTCCTTCCTTATTATTAGTTTTTTTTAATAAGTCTTTATTGTTAAAATCCATTAGACACTTCTATTTATAGTCCATCATAAAGCATTTTTAGAAATGTTACTAATGAAATGCAGAAATGACATATATATTAAAAGCAAGGATAAAAACTAGGTCTAATATTAATAGATCATTTGTCAGGTCATTTTAACTATATTAGCCATCATTTTTCTATGCATTTGCAAAAGTGTTTATGCCTACAACCATACAAATCCATTAGTAATATATTATTTTCCATCAAAAAATCATAAAGCCATAAAATTTGTCATTGCAATTAACATAATAATTCATAAATATTTTATATGACAAAGTTGGCCATGGGAGGGTTATGACACATATAAATGAAGGATATAAAGACTATAAGAAGGCAACTATTACTATAAACATATTAAATGAATTGCATGTTTGATTGATGGATATTTGGTATAAAAATTTTTGTTTTATATTTCAAATTTTGATCATGTTTTTTATTAATCTTGCTTTTTTGGGTGAATTTTGTTGCTTAGAAGGTTTCAATTTTGAAGTTCAAAAATATATCCAATTTGTGGTGTATACAATTTAGAGTTTCATCAATGCTTTGGTCACCTAGATTTATTGCCTAGATGGTTTAGAGTTTATTACATTGGTATCACAAAATCTAGAGTTTGATCTAATTTTTTATTTTACCAAGTCTTATGGTTGATTACAACCCACTTCTCGTCAAATTCTAGAATTATGTTTAGCACTTTTTCTTGGATTTGGAATTTTTAAGTCAAGTTTATAATCTCACTATTGTACTAACACCTCCATCTTAATGGTAGTATGACCTTATAAAGGTATGCTTATGGATGTATTAATGACTAAAGCTTGTTTTGTATCTACTATATTTATTAATGGGGTGTTGCAATAAAGTTAGATAATGTATAATGACATGATAATAGCATGTAATAATGATGTCTAAATTAAACTACAAGTTAGGATTTCTTATTACTAGACAGTAAAATATTAAAGGTATGTATTATGCTATATATTCAATTTCATATGTAATTCAGTTTATTGATGTTTAATCAATATTTTATCTCAAATCAATATATATTTGCATTCTATTTCCAAATTATGTCAACAATATAAATTTTAATTTTATAGCAATGCATGTTATCTTTTAGACCCAACGATAATTTTAATATAATTTTATAATAAATCTACATAAAGACAATCTGTTCAAATTTTATGAATTGGATGCTTCTAATATTTGTTATTCTAATTATTATAAGCTTATTAAAAATAATTTATGGCATGATATATTAGGCCATA
Organism: Wollemia nobilis; assembly: GCA_028583015.1. Taxonomy (NCBI): domain Eukaryota; kingdom Viridiplantae; phylum Streptophyta; class Pinopsida; order Araucariales; family Araucariaceae; genus Wollemia; species Wollemia nobilis. The sequence continues at coordinate 236,837 of JAQPPZ010001802.1, read as the reverse complement.
TCAATTTTAAGAGTATTTGACTCATGACTCAAATGGTTGATGGTCTATATCAAATTGTTATAACTAATGATAATTGTACAAGTTGCGTAACTAGAAAGATCCATATAAACCATTTTCCAAAGGTAAAGCTTGACATGCAAATGAAGATTTAAGTTTAGTTAATGGTGATTTGTTAGGATATGAAAAATATTTTCCTTGATGTAGCGATGTTTTTTTAATTAGGTGGAAAATAAGGGGTTTTGAAAGGGTTGGTAAACCTTTTACAAATTTATAAATTATAGCAACCAATAAGACCCAAAAATATCAAATAAACACAATAGAGCAAAGGGAAGGCCCTAGTCCATAAGAAATATGAGTGGAATAACAACCAACACAAACATAAAGACAACTAGATGATAAAAAACCAAAGATAGGGTGAAGCAACTCCAAACTTAGTAGAAATAGAATGCTAGAGAAATAGAGGACCAAAATACCTACTCTAGGTTCTTCTCAATAAAGGTCTTGTTATTCTTGAGTTATTCATTATACAGGCAACCTCTTCCACGTAAATGATTTTCAACTTTATAGATCTATTGAGGGAAGAGATCAGGTCATTCATCATATTCTATGCAACGTCAATACTCTTAATGGGTTCATAGCCCCATAGGATATCCTCTCCTAGTCTTGAGAGCCCACCACCTTTTACATTGACCATTTTCCTAGGAATAGGACCAACCTTCCCAAAAATTTTAGAATCATAATGACTTGATTGATATTACCTTCATGTAGCCATTGTAAAATTGGTTTGTATTTTATTACTTTAAAATAATTTGCATGTATTATTGAATTCTAAATATCAAGTTATTGCTTTCTTTACTAAATTTCAAATCCTCGTTGAAAATTAATCTCCATGTAAATTGAAAGTTCTTATGATTGCTAGGCAAATTTAATGTGTTAATAGAGATCTTCTTAACTATTTAAAATGTTTTGTTATTATTCATAAAATAATGGTTTCATATGCATTAAAACAAAATGGTATTGTTGAACAAAATTATCAAGCTATTATAGAAAATTCTAGATGCTTATTTCACGATATCATACATATTTTGGGTTGAAGTACAAATTTAAATCACTTGCACATATTTTATTACCTTAATTTGTTGATGTTCCTAAATATAAAAGAACCAATCTATAGTTAAAATGCATTGGATAAATATTTGTTAATTATTATGAACAATATTAAGCATATAGAATGTATAATCCTAAAACAAAAAAAATTAGTAAATATGTTTGTATTGTTGAACATGTAGTGCATTATTATTCTAAAGTTGGTGTTATTGTATTTGAAAATGGAAATAAATATATTGAACGTGTAGACAATGATATTGGTGATGTTTATAATTATAAGGATGAAAATTATATACTAAAAAATTTACAGGTTGATGACTAAAGTTTTACTTTTATTTCTTAAGTTCAATCCATGCAAAATCCTAAATAAATTAAAAAAAATCATCAAATAAAGTAATGAATAATTGAATAGGTATACTTCAATTTAAACTAGAAGAACAAATTAATGTAATTATCCTCTAATATCCAAAGTAACAAAAACCAATTATACTAAATTGTATTCTCAAAGAAAAGGTAATCATCAATGGGAAAAAACTATGCTTGAAGACTATAGTTTGTTGATGGATAACAAAAATGAAATATCCAAAGGTAAAAGTATATTTTCTTGCAAGTGGTTATTTAAAATTAAAATTGATGCATAAAATGAAATTAAAATAAAAATTGAAATTGGTGCATAAAATGAAATTAGAATAAAATTAAAATTGATGTATAGAATGAAATTAGATACATATTTCCCGCCTCCTTTCACTTTCCAAAAATATCTCATCCTCGTCACCTTCCCCTTCACATGTCTAGAATTTAGATCTTACTCAATTTCCCTAGTTGCAATCATCATTACCACCCATGACCTTTCTAGTTGAATTGATTCTCATGGCCTTAGCCTTTGAAATTCACTTGGTCATCCCAGTTTGATCATCTATGCCACCTTGGTCTCTTTCATCTAAATTGCCTCTCATGTGCAAGGCCTTAAGATCTTGATTGAGTCTCTTGGTGTGATAATTCATACCACCTTGGAAATATTTGGTAAATTTGTCACCTTGAGTGTTGTTCATTTCCAAAATAGCATTTTATCATGTACCACTTTACCAAACCTACCCCCTGGCTCCTTTCCAATGTAGAAATTGTCTTTCAATGGTCATAACATGACCTAAACATCATCGTCCTCCAAAATCAACAGCGATCCCTTGTAAATATTTGACCACCTTCTTTGGCATGTGATTCGAACGTCCTTTTATTCCCTATCACTATTAAAGGATGAACCACACCACTTACCCACCACCCTTGGTTACTAACTCCCATACCTATCCCTCCATGGCCTTTCTGAGCCCTATTTGCTTCAGTTCAATCCCATTATTGAGGGTATTTTAAGGATCCAAAATTGTTTACCCTTCTTGAAGAAATTTATTGGTAGCAATGCTAAAGTTTTTGATGAAATAATCAACTCCTGGGATGAGGGCCAAGTCACTATAAGGGTTTACTAGGTCGAATCTTCTCAATGTCTACAATGAAGCGTTAGCCAATAATTCTCTCAATAATATTATCAATCTTGGAAATATTAAAATTATTCCTATAGTAGGTAATATTGAGCTTATCACCTCTTGGTGACCTATTACTTTGCTTAATATCTCTTACAATATTTTGTCTAAAGCATTAGCTCTCTGTATTCATAACATTCTCCCTATGATTATCAGACCAGAGCAAACGGGATTCATTACAGGACGTTACATATTGGATAATATTATTGTTGTCTAGAAAGGTTTAGAATGGGCTTGTATCCCCTTTCCTTAAATTAGAATTTGATAAATCTTATGATCATATTGAGTGGCCTTTCATTCTCACCATGATCCAAGCTCTTGACTTTGGCCCCTTTTTTATCAAGGCTATCAACATATTGTTTGTTGATGCTTTAGCTTGTCTTACTATTAATGGACTTAGGTCAAACGATTTTGGTTTATTTCAATATATTTTCTAGCACTACCCTTTGGTCCCCTTGATTTACATCCTTGCTACTAAAACTTTTGGTTATCTTCTTGCCAATAAAACATCTAAGGGGTTGATCAAAGATATTATTTTTTCTTATATGTCCACCCAACTTATTAATGGCCACTTTGTGGATGATTCTTTTCTCACTATCAATGAGGATGAGGTTTTAATTTCAACTACTTTGATTTGTTTGGATACTTTTTGTAACCTCAAGATCCAACATCAAATGGTATAAGTTTCTTTTTTTCTACCTTGCTTCTTATTATGTGCCTGCTTGGATTAGATATTTTTCATGGCATTGGCTTCAAAGGGGTGAGCATTTTAAGTTCTAAGAAATCCCCTTTGCTTTTTACAACTCGCCCTCTAAACTTTGGTAGTATGTCATTGATAGAATTGAAAAGAAGATTTCTTATTAGGCCTCGCATCCCATTTCTCTTGCTGACAAGTTTTAGGTTTGCATAAATATTCTTGCTACCACACATATTTATTACTCCTCCTATTGTGCACCTTCTAAGAATTCTTATAATAAGTTGGTTAGACTCCTTACGAACTTTCTTTGAGATAGGGTTGATCATTCTCCTTCCATCCATGACCCCTTATAAAGCTGAGATTTATGCTTAGCGCATCACACACTCGTCCATGTTGTAGTTTGAAATATTAAATGAAATATTAATATTTATTTATTAAAATATTAAAATATATATAATCTATAATATATATAAGGCAATAAATTGTTACTATAAAATATTCATCTATTCTAATACAACCATCATGACCAATCCATTTTAAAAGGCATAAAATATTTTTTGTTTATAATTATAATCTTGTAAGTTAATATTTTGCAAAAAAATTAAATCATTTTCTATATATTAAATTAATATTACAACTCTACATCAAATGATATAATTTAAATTCTTTAGGACATGAATGTCTGGTGGTCTCCTACTATTTCATGGTATGGTATACCATTGGATCAAGTCCAATGGGTCAGAGCTCAATGTTTTTATATGAAAGGAATTGCATCTCTGAAGGATTTTTCTTGTGTCAAATCAGGAGTTGGATACCCTAGGATATTTTCAAGCATTCTTAAAGTGTCATAAATGAGGATAAATAGATGTATGATGTTGTCATAGATAATATTCCTTTCTTGCTTTGGATCGAGTTACATAAGACATTCCAAAATCCTTGGTGGTCCAATTGGTTCTGACCTAAGAAGGTCCCTCTAATTCAATACAAAGCCCAAATTAGATATAACTGGATTACTCCCTAGGTCCCCATGTCACATAGGCTTAATATTAAATAGGATTTGGTCTCCTCACCATCAAGGTGGAGTTTCCATTTTACCCAAGTCTGGGCTTCATATATTAAGCCTAAACAATTTTTTTTGTTTGGACTCTTATTCACCAAGAACTTATTCACCAAGAACTTCCTCTAAGAAATAGACTTAAGTAGCTAGGTGTTCAGAACCATACCTATCATTTTTGTGATGAACCTAAGGATGTGTTGCATGTTTTTGGCAATATCAGTGGGCTTCTCTTGCTTGGAAATGGCTCCTGGAATTCTTTTAACCTTTCATGCGGAGTCCCTTATTATGGCCTTACACTCTTATGAGGGACACCATTGATTTTTTTGATAATCTTGAACCAATGTGGAATATTTTTTTATCAGTACTCTCTTCTATTTGTGAAAAACTAAGAGTAAGGTGACTTTTACACAACTTTACTCCACTCTGATATTTTGTTTCGATGATAAGTATGATATTTTTTATTGTTGGATGCAGATTTATGTACATATGGACAAGTTGAACGTTGAGTTGCAACACCTTCATGCTCTGATGGATCATTGGGATAATACCCCATGCATGGTTATTCGTGTCCCTCCCAATTCTTGGATAAGCTCCTTCAAGTCCTATTCTTGACCCAATCGAGGTTCTCGATGCTTCACCCATTCTTCGATGAATAGACATTGGTCCCAACCCTCTCAGTACCACAGATGCCTAGATGATGGAGCTAGTCCTTCCTCCTTCGGATGGATGTTCAACCCGTCGCTTTTGAGCTTGTTGTTGGGTGGGGTGACACTACTACTACTTTGGTTGTTGTTCATCATACCGATGCACCTACTCTAGTTGACGGACATGTAGAAGAAGGATGAAATGCCCTAGTTTCTTCGGATGGAGGTTGGCAATATGTCAGCAAGGCAGATAACTTCCACCTGGCTTCTTGATCTTTGCTTAATTATTATGTCTTGGGATGTTTGTGTAATGATTGTTGATGACGACATGTAGTAATATTTGTTGGCCTTTATTTTTTAGAGGGAGGTGTGATTTCCTCCACCTAGCCATTTTGATGGTTTGTAGGGTGTGCTAATTCCACCCACCCTTTTCACATAATTAATCTTAATTAATATAAGATGTTTTCATTAAAAAAAAATCCAACTATATATACATAATTACATAATTATCACTACTATATAATTACTATGCGTTACCATTAAATCCTCTTTCAATCTCATATAACTAATTTAATATATATTACACTTTTATATTTAAAATTATTGATACAAATTTATATTTTAAACTTTAATTTAAAATTATCATACACCACAAGTTCTATTCCATAATAAAGGATGAATATACCATCGTTACTTATAGGCATATTTCCCATTTTTTAAAGAAAAGCCATGGTTCCATGGAGTCTCCGTTATAAACAAATTTATAGACATATTTCCCATATCTTTATCTTTGTCGTAGACGTCAGACTCGACTTCCACTTCCTGCAGCACCCAATTTTTAAAAGATAATAAACGAGGCCCTAGATTGATATTTGGATAAGATTGTAAATAACTATTCAGTGAGTGAAATCCAATTCGACTAGTGCTTGTCGTGGATTATTACACACCCCGCATTTGAATCAATCTCTCTCTCCCCCAACTCTCCACTGCACAATAAATAGACACCTCTACCTCTTCATCCTCTCACAGACCCACAATTCTCTATAGCTATCCTTATCCTGTTTATGAACATAATGGCTCCTCGTGCTTTGCCTTTGCTTGTGGCGACATTCCTTATCATAAACATCGAGTTTGCTGTGAATGGAAATGCTCCCGATGTCGCAGACATACTTGGCGATAAGGATGTTCAAACTGCACTCAGTAACGCGTGGGACAACAGCTTCCTGCAAGACTCGAATTCGTACCAGGCGAGAGGAGGATGGATATACGCCGACTCCAACTATCCCGACTCCCACAAATACCTCCTCGTCCAGCACGCTGGCAAGGACCGTTCAAGCCAGGCGACTCTGCAAGACGTCCTCAACAATCCTCAAAGTCGGTATACTCCACATTAGTATTGCTTTCCCACAGATATATATCCTGATTAAATAGTTGGAATTATAGCTGAACTGATTGTGCACAAATATAAACAGATGCGGAGATTCAACTTGACAATCCAGAGAAGGAGGGCGTCCCAAGCAGCGAGCATTACAAGTTGGTAGCGGACTTCCACACCCATCCATTCCCGGCAAAACAATTGCAGAGGGCGGAAACATACGACATAAAAAGAGCGTATGACAAAGGGGTGCCGGGGATAGTTATTTCCTGTTCGGGTGTTTTCTACTATGGGCCAGAGCACCGTGCTTCCCTGGATGGCCCCGCTGGGTACCCTGAAACATCTAGCGAGGCTTACAATGGCCAGACTGATCAGAAATTCGGTGACAACAAATTTGATGTCCATGGCCACTGCAAGCCTTAAATCAACTGCTACCTTTCGTAGCTTTAAGTTTTCCTTCTCCTTACTACTATGGTTGTGCGTGTAAGGCGGGCTTGAAGATGTGATGTGTATGAAGTCCTGTTATTAATAAATATGGCTATATGGCTATTTCAGTATTCGAATACTATGAGTTTCCTTTCTTGAAAAATATCTGACCAAAACGAAACCCAAAAGAAAAAAATTAAAAACACGATATATTCCCATCCATAATGGATGATATAATAGGCCTCCATACTTGAGGAAATGTCAACTAAACTCCCTCATCAAATGGAAGTCTACTTATGTGAAGATGCCCCTGCATACAGTTTTCTTAGTTAAACATAGTCATTATTTCCAATATTACTACTCTTACATGTATACAAAGAACGTCTCCTCTATAACTGCATATGAGCAGAATACCTCAACTTATAATAGTCTATATTCATATAAGGTAAGACTTGGAAGCATAACTTTTCCTTTTATAGTATATTTCATCTTATGTAAAAACTTCAACTTGCCCTTGGGACACCTGATTTCCATCATCAAAAGAGGCTTTGCATGAACCTATTTATGATAAGAGTCATTACAACATTCTAAGAGTACCCATAATAGCCACATTAGCTATCTTTATTGTTGTTAACTCAAACCCTAGGATAAGGCAGTCAATCCTTAGCATTAATGTTAAGGTTATTTTTATTTAAATGGTAGATAGGAAGAATTATGTTGTAGTTGGGATCATATTTCATACTTTAATATCAATCACCTTTGTCATGCATATGAAACTTTACCCTCTCTAAGTTTCTATGAGAATTTACCCTCTATAAGTAGTGGGTATTTGTATTGATTTGGAATCTAAAATTATGTTACTTGTATTATTGATTTTCTAGCATTGAATATGATTTATTGTTCTAGAGAATGATTACTTTTGTGTGTTTTTGAATTATTACTACTATTGCTATATTTTTGGAAGTTGTTTCTTTAAAAATAATACTATAGCTTTGATTTTTGATCCGTATAGTAGTGCAAAAAAGTGGTAGAAAAGTGTGGAAGTGATTTTAAAATCTCTAATAATATAGTCTACTTCTTTTTGTCTAGGTAATTTCGATCAAATGTTTTATAGGTTAGTATCTTGGTGCATTTTTCTTTTATAATATTATGACTTAGTTGATGTTGTTTTCTTTTTCAAACCTAATTTTAAAAAATAATCAAGTATTTTAGGACTTGTATGGGATACCCATATCATTGACATCATTCCTTCAAGATGTTAAAAATAAGGGGTATCTCTAGAAATACTTTTTTTGGTATTTTATGTATCAATACCCTTGTAAAAAAATTATCTCATTGCAATAATCTCTTTAAACTAATCAAATGGGTATTTCTCACAACACTTGTTCAAAGTTGATCCAAAGAACCCTTTCATGTTTTTTATTTTGCTCCTAGTGTATGAATGAACCTGCTACTTCTAATATTTGGTTTTAAATAAATAACCATTTGTAGTGCATTAGTTATCAAAAATATATGTGCATTAATAGAAATATTATTAAGTTTCACAAACATCCTTGGAGGTATCAATATTAATAGTTTTTACCAATGTATCATTTTATTTTCAAATATCATGGATTTGCCTCCTCCAACCACCCTTCCTCCTACCAGACCTCCCTCTACTCCTCTAGTTGGTATTTATCTAGCCAATATAATTAATCCTAATCTATCAACCTATATTGAGTCCTAGGTAAAACAACACTCTAGACTAGAGAAACTAGTTACCTCCATAATTGAAGCTCAAAGTTAAATAAAATTATATAGACTCAATTAAAACCATTTTTATATTTATCCCTTTAGAGTTTTCCCTCAACCAAGAGTTTCAACAATTCATTGGGTGGGATCCATAGGGCACATAATAGGCAACAAATATAAAGGTCCACTCTTAACTTTCCATGGTAGTAATATGATCTCCTATGCCATTAGAGGTACTCTTACAAGTATGAATGGTTTTAACTTAGGATTTGCTATTGATCTTAATACCTTAGTAGGAGGTGTTATTAATTTTCTTTCCTGACCTTATGATATTCTTATTAAATTGATCAACATTCCAAACTTTGAGTCTATAGGCCCATATAGTTCGATGGGTAATATTGATAAAATAACTCATCTACACCATATTCCTAAAGAAGGTCATGTTACATTGACTACTACTAAGTTGGTAACTCATGCCAAACAAGATTGATTCAGGATTATTATGTAGACACCAAAACAGCACCAATCCGATTATGTGACGACAAGCACTGATCGCATTGACACACACAGCCCCTAGGGCAGCCCCTAGAGGTTAAACAGTGGTCCTAACCACTCCCACAGTAGTTTGGAAGGTCAAAGGTCAATTTGGCACCTTTTTGGCACTTTGCTCCCTACTCGTCCCACCCTGGGATGATTACAAACTGGTATTCGTCCCACCCAGGGATGATTATCAGCATTCACCCCAGGGTGAGGCGAATAGCAAGTTTGATTGGCAAAAAGTCAAACCTCGACAGGTCCGCCAGTTAACTATAGCTTCAGGCCATGCAATTGTGAGGAACGACTTCAAATCAAGGAGAGAGACTTCAGTCATGCATGTCTTTGATTTTGGAGGCCTCATGCAAGGAGACTCTAAATCAGGGAATAATATTTTCTCTCAAAATAGGACAAGCAACTCAAGTGGCGCCCTCGCATGCGCATTCAAAGAGAGAGACCCTAGGTCTATAAATTGGTGAGTCTTCTCACCCAAAAAGAGAACATAGAGAGGAGCATTTTGAGCAATGAAGTGCTACCATTTTACATCCACACACACCTTTTGATTTGTGCCTTTCACATCCTTGATCTCTCTTTGGAAGGGAGGTCATAGGGTGATTATTGGAAGCGCAAATCCGGACCCAAACCCGAACATTTGGCCACAATATCCCACCAAATTTTCTGAAACAACCCCATAAGAGGTTTTGGACCCATCCCAAGTGGATTGGTGCCAAAAAAGAGTCCCAAACGATGGGCGTCCTGCCCCTCGGCGCCCCCCAAACTATCGTAGTCCTAATCGCCCCACCCCGGAGCGATTAGAAATCTATGGTAGATTTCCTTTCTGTTATTTTTGCATCTGATTCTATACTGCTTAGATAGGTTGTCATTTAAATTTCACATCGTTTTGAGCATTTTTGATCATGTTTTTATCATTTCCCGCCTTTACTAACATGCAGGTAGCATCATCAAATTCCTGGTGATAGAGGCCAAATTGGGAAAATATGACCTTCTGGGTCTTCCCAAAATACCCCCAATTAGCTAACCCCCAACTTTGTAGGTGATTTGGAGCTTCCCGAATGTGACATTTGGGACTAGTGCTTTTTGACACTTTGTTGTAGGTCTATTCGTCCCACCCCAGAGCGAATACGAATATGTGGTGAATTTTTTGACTGTTCCATTTGCAGTGCCTTCCTTGTGATGTTTTGATGCCCCTATCAAGTTTTTAGTTCATTTGGATCTATTTCAGTTATCGTTTTATTTATATTTTGCATGTGCTAATTGAAGGCATGGGGATTGCATGTTTCATTTTATCTACAGGTGCTACTGACTATTTTTTGTTTCCTTGAACATAGGATCTGGACATTAGAGGAGCAGCAAGGAGTCAAGATTCATCAACGCAAGTGGCGGCGATGTTTGGTCCGCCCATTTTACATGTGGGCACGCGGAAGAAGGAATAGCATCCATGGGTGTGACAAGAACACATTTAACGCTCCTAGCCCCTAAAAATGGAGGAGGCGAATTGTAACCGAGTTCTGAAGCATATTAATAAAAAGGGATGTCTTCCATATTGGCTTTTTATTTGGTTTTGATTCGTTTATGCCTCTTTCCTTTCATGCACTTTCAATTCATAGGATTTAGCGTTATCTTTTGTTTCGTTTGCATCGCATCTTGGCTTTTCCTTTTTGTTTCCGTATCCTCGTGCTTTCAGTGGCGATCATGGTGGGACCTCTGTCCCTTGATTTTAAGATTAAATTTTTGATCAAAAGTTGCTTGTTTTTGCTTGCAGGTACCAAGTTTTCAAACGTTGGACTGTTGTTCGTTCCAGCCTATGACGAGTACAGAGCTGGAATTCGTCTTACCCAAGGACGAATGGGCATTCACCCCACCCTATGATGAATACAGTTCTATTATTCATTTCACCCAGGGATGAATAGCTCTCTATGCAATTTCAGGGCAGAAATTCAGAGACATCCGATTTGGGCAGAGAAGAGGTAGGGGTCCTAAACACCTTCTGTCATTTTTTGCTTTTTGTTTTCTATTTTTTGGTTATTTGCTTGCATAGGAGAGTTTGAATGCTTGTTTTCTTCATTTATGCAAATTAAAAATAACCCCACACACCACGTGGTAATTTAAACAACAAGGAGTTGGTCGTAAAACCCCAACCCTTGAGCAAGACCAACGGTGGATTTCATCACCACCTTGGCTTGAAATATTGCATACATAACCCCGATCGTGACTATTGCTAGACGTAAATCCTGATGAAAGCTTGACCAAGTGTAGCTGGGGTGATTCCCAGTGCATGAGGATAAGTCTTCTATGGTAGGTGTCATAAACAAAGTGATTCCCCTTCCGTACCGCCTATGTTCCACGTACCATCTGCTCTCACGTACCAATAGTTTCCCTCACGTAAGGGCGGGTATATAGAGAGGTTGGTATATCGGCCTGGCAATGGTATATCGAAGGGGCGACCATTTTTGGGAGTCATAAGAGCCATCATATTGCATTTAAATATTCTTTACAAAATCTTTCAAAACAAAAATCAAAACACACTAAACCAGATTTAGGGCACACTTTTAATCTTTAAACGAGATAATCATTGCTTTGTGTGTGTGATATTTTCTATTTAGTGTAGCATAAAAATCATAAAAAGAGATAAAAATCTATGCATCTTGTAGGAAAACATCACCATGGTGTACACCCGTAGCCGAGCCCAATCATGGGCAGGAGCTGCAGAGAGTGCACAAAGGGGGACAAGTCACCTCCGATATAGTCCTGAGGACTTGGTCATCCCGCCTTGGCGGCTCTGACACACAAGATAGTCCACATCATGCCATTACAGAATAGGACTATAGAGGCACCTCTTTGAGGGGCACCCCCACTAAGCATAGATCCTTTCAAGAGGAGGACATACACGTGGCACTCAACATAGACAGGAGGGCTCCCTTAGATGCTCGTTATGAGTGGCCTAGTGATGAAGCGCTAGAGCAACATAGGGTCCATAAGGAGGGGCCACATGATTTTGTCATCCCTCCTTTACCCCTTATTACTGTTAGAAACACTAGACAAAATCCAGAGCACAAGGCTCTCTAGACAGGGCAAGCCAATTCTGCCCGCCCCTTTCACACATACGAAAGGGAGTACGAGGAAGACCACTACATTCCTCAAGAGCAATACATAGCATGGGGGCAATGCACCTCCGCACCTGCTATGTATCAGGATCACCCAATGAGGCCAGAGCCTCGGGTGAATGCCGCTAACCTCGATAGAGGAAAGCAACCCATAGGGATCTCGGATCACCATGACCGAGATAGACATGTAGGAGAGGCATCTAGGCTTCCTAAACACAAGATGGTGGAACAAATTGACTTGGAATTTGCCAAACATGCCACCCACCAAGCGCAAATCATGCAGCTCATGCAAGATCAACAATAGTTAGAGCATCTGTACCACCTTAGCAAAGAGCGCATTCAGCATCAGATAACTGAATTGCTTCAGAACACTATGCCTGAGAAGGTCCCAACCCCTCGTACACATAAAGTAGAAGTGTATGAGAGGCATAACCCCTTGGTGCGAGATAGGTCCCGCGGACCTTATCAAATATTGCCTCCAAGACCTCCTAGACCTGAGCGAGAGGCCACTCCCAGAAACAATGATGGGCACCCTCCATGGGCACCCACCCATGTTTATAGGTCTCACCTAGGCACTCCTCAAGAAGCCTATGAGGAGTATGAGCAAGAAGAAGAGTGGGCTGAAATGCCCTACCAAGGTAGGGGGATGCTATTCGGCTACCCCTCCATAGGCCTCAAGTTCCCCGCAACCCACAGTGGGAGCAAACCAAGGAGGAAGAGATCAAATCCTCCGATGCATATAAAGCGTTGCTAGAGCGCTTAGAGTCTATGGAGACCAAGACTTCTGGGCCCCAAAAGCCCACTTTATGCCAACTCGTAGTCACCCTGTGCATCCGTCAGTGTCGGCACCCCCATACCCCGAACACTTTAAACTACCCTAGTTGGCACTCTTTAGAGGGGAGGAGGATGCCCAAGAGCACGTGACTAGATTCCTGAGCCAATGCTTTGGCATTCAGGACAATGATGCTTTGTTGCTAAGAACATTTATAACCACATTCGTAGGCCCTACCTCGGATTGGTTCACTCAATTGCCAAAACATAGCATCAGTAACTTGGATCAGCTAGTGGACGCGTTCCTCGAATGCTTCACCTTCAACACCAAGAAAAAGGCGTCACTAAGTGACCTAGCTAGCCTCAAGAAGTATGAGGAAGAAACCATGGCGGCATATGGGAACCGATGGAGGACGTTGCTTTCAAAGCTGCCCTACCTCCCTCCCATGTCCGACCTGACCCAAATGTTCTCAAAGAGCTGTTTGAGATCGATCTCCATGCTATTGTAGCTACAGCAATATGCCACTTTAGAGGAAGCTCTGGCGCAAGCCAGAATCATTGAGGAGATCAAGATACAGGATGGCGAGATTGCCAAGCCAAAGAAGAAAGAATGGTCTAAGAACACCAAAATAGGGACCATGCAACAGAAACCCATTGCGGTCAATCAGGTTGCTATAAATGTCCCTAAGCCTGCACAAGCAACACAGCCCCAAAAGGCTAACTATCAGGCGGTGCCTCTTAATAGTTATGATAGAGAAAATTAGAGGCAAGAACAAAATCAGCAGCATCACCCTAGGCGACAATTCACACCTTACACAGAGTCCAGGGACTCCCTGTTTGACCGCTTGTCAGTGGCAAACTTGATCAACCTGCCCGAGATTCAAACCATAGACCCCAATGCGCCAAAGCCTAAGGGGTATAGGGAGGACTTGTACTGTAGGTTCCACAGATGGAAGGGACATGACCTTAATGCATGTTGGAAGTTTAAAGGCTTGGTGCAAGACCTAATCGACAACAAGACGCTGGCAGTGGACAACCCCGTAGCGCCAAACAACCAACATATGGGAGTCTTCAGAGACCCCCTGCCTACCCATGATGCATAGGCAAAACCCCTTCAAGTCAATGAGGTGACATAGAATTGCCCCATGCAGGGGTATGTAGGGATGATAAGCATAGTGACTAGGAACAAGAGGTACCCAGGAGCTGCCCCTGTGGCGGCCACAGGAGAGGTTCCATCGACGTCACAACCTCAACAGCACCCTACGCAACCTCCCCCACCTAGACCAATGGCCACGATTCGGACTAGACTTACCCAAAGTCTAAGGACCACGTCGGCTAGGCTCTCCATATACGAGCTCATTCAACAATCAGCGCCCCATCGAGAGGCTCTAATGGAGATATTAAAAGCCATCGAGCTGCAGCCCCATGAAGCAAATTCTTTCAACAACTTTGTGGGACATGTAAAACAATGTACAGAACCAGTCATCACCTTTAGAGAAGATGAATTGAAATCGGTGACTGGTGATGTGGCGGATCCACCCCTACACGTCATTGCATGGGTCAACGGGATTCCGTATAAGAGGGTGTTGGTGGACACTGGCTCATCCAGTAATATCATTACAACAACAGCATTGAAACATCTAAAGTTGTCGACATCTCACATCGTGGCCTCCACCTATACTCTTCGAGCATTCAATGATGCGATATGCTCGATGGTTGGCACAATTGTCCTACCCATCCAAGTGGGACAAAAGACTATTCATACATTGTGCCACATCTTGGAAGGTGAGATGGCCTATAATATCTTGCTGGGCCGGCCTTGGATCAGGGACATGAAGTGTGTCCCTTCAATAGCTCATCAGTGCCTAAAGTATACATTTGAAGGATAGGTGCATGTAGTCCCGATAGACTTAGAGCCCTTCAAGTACTGCAATACGGTGCAACTAATGCCGCAATCGACCCTTCCATCAACACATTTGGATTTTTAGTTGAATCCATCTAACCAGGGTCCGATTCCACATGCATCCCCATTGACAAGTCCATCAAATCCCCAGTCGGGTCCATCTTCCTCATCTGGTCCTTCACCAACGATGCCACCTACGGTGGCCACACCAAAGGACAAGGGAAAGAAACCCCTAGAAGAGGAACCACCCCTAGTCTCAACCATCTCTACCGAAGAGATGCCTAGCTGAATGGAAGTCGAGATGCCTAGTTCACCCTACATGGAGTGGACTCAGGAAGAACTCCCATTCGCTCCCCCTCAACCACCAATGATCACCGTTGAGATGGCCAACATGGGCCTGGGGGAGTATCTAGTGCGAAACATTGTAGCAACACCCGCACTTGAGTCCATGCAGGACATGGGGAGACCTCGACTCCCCATCGGCACTGTGGTTCCTCTAGGCTACCCACCCAATCAGACAAACTTTGTTTATGGGGGCTTGGATAATGGCATTGAACCTTACATGCAAGAAGATGAAGATGAAGAGCCCTTTGTTGAGGACGTCAACTATTTGTCCAACCCAGATTTCGCTTTGAGATATCTTGGCCAATGCAATTGGCATGGATATGGGTTGGGCAGGTATGAGCAAGGAGTGCGTGTTCTTTGCCAACCAAGATATCAAATGTCGTATGACAAGTCAGGAGTAGGGTTCAACCACCCCTTGCCCCTGGACATCTTGGTAGAGAACATGCAAGGCCTAGGGATAGGCAACAAGGATGGGTTGGCATTAGATCCATATGCCAATCCTAACACAACATATACATTGGGGGATTATCTCCCATTGCTAACAACCAACCTTGTTGACCTTAACAACCCTTTCCCTTCGGTCAAAAAGGGAGAAAGTTCGAGGACTCACCTACAAGAGGGATATAGACAAGACCAAGAAGGGTCTTCAGAAGATGAGTCAGAGTATGAGGTAGCACCTTGGGATCCTTTTGAGTCTGATAGCAATCATTCACAAGTGACTCCCATGGATGATTATCAGGAGAGCTTCCTGACAATGTTCCCTTTGGATGCTCCAATTGAGCATATGCCACCTCAAGAGAATCAGGTCCCCCCACAAAGAGCGAAACAACCCCGATGGGACCACATTAATTTGCTCGAGCAAGATGAGCCTCATATGTCGCAAACAACTATTGGAGCCAACGAAGGCCTTTGGATCTCCGACAGTGATTATGAAGATGAAACTGAGATGGCCTATCTCAATCATATGCGACAGCAACAATATCCCTTGGACATAGATGACATGTTTGAACAACTACACATAGGGCCAAGGCATAGGTGGCACCTAAACCAGGTGTAGTTGGACCAATTACTGCACCCGCCACTCCAGGTATACAGAGAACATCTTCCACCTGGAGACCCTATAGAGCCATCAGTGCCTAGGGCGGACCCTGTCCTCTTATCCGCACATAGGGCCGATCCATTTGTGCCAGTACCCACAGAGCCAGATCCGGAGCACAAAGATCATCTAGGATGTCCGAGTAGCCACACCCATGGTAATGGAGACCAAAATCATTTCATTAACATGATCTCCATTGATTTAACCACCCCCATCCATAATCCAGCCGACCCAACATGGTCATTGCATCTAGACCTAGATGCTATAGACTGGGATCGCGTTGACACACCGCCATCCCCATCAAGTATCTGGCCTTGTGGTGGGATGTTCCATTTCACCCCAGGATAGACTCGGGATGTCTTCCATGTCTGAAGAGGAACCCGACGTTCCGAACGATGATCTAAATTCAGCAAATGATATCCACTTGATCCCAACTCCACACCAGTTGGAGGACGGGTCCCACATGTCGATCGAGGAGACGACTGACGTAGACATCGGCTCAGATCCAATGAATTTGCAAATCATCAAGCTAGGGGTAAGTCTATCCCCCGAAGAGCAAGCCGACTACATTGCCCTTCTCAAAGAGAAGAAGGAGGTTTTTGCATGGTCCTACAAAGACATGCCGGGGCTAGACCCGCAGCTAGTCACGCATAATCTAACGCTTGATCCGACAGTCAAGCCAGTAAAGCAAAAACTACGTAAGATGCATCCAACAGTAGCCTTAATGGTCAAATATGAGCTACAAAAGTTGTTGGATGCACAGTTTGTCATCTGCGTGGATTACCCACCATGGTTGTCTAACATGGTGCCCGTCAAAAATCCCGATGGGAGGATTCGCATATGCACCGATTTTTGAGATCTAAACAAAGTGAGTCCTAAGGATGATTTCCCCTTGCCTAGCATCGACGCATTGGTAGATGCTACAGTGGGCCATGAAATGCTTTCCCTCATGGATGGTTTCTCGGGATACAATCAAATTCGTATCAATCCCGAGGACCAACTAAAAATGGCGTTCACAATGCCTTGGGGGACATTTTGTTATAAGGTCATGCCCTTTGGCCTTAAAAATGCTGGTGCCACCTACCAACGTGCCATGACGTACATCTTCCATGATCACATGCACAAAACTTTGGAAGATTACATGGATGATTTGTTGGCCAAATCTCTTTTGCGCCCCGATCATCTCGATGACTTAAGCAAGATCCTCGATCGCCTCATTGAACATAAAGTCAGACTAAACCCCAAGAAGTGCGTATTTGGCATCACATCTGGAAAGCTCTTGGGTTTCATAGTCTCCAAACGAGGAATCGAGGTGGACCCACACAAAGTCAAGGCAATCCTTGAAATGCTTCCCCCAACTACCATCAAGCAGCTCAGAAGCCTATAGGGAAAGGTCACGTCAATCAAGCGCTTCATAGCATAGCTATCTGACAAGTGCCGACCCATGAATAAATTATTGCACAAGGGGGTAGCATTTCACTGGGATGACGAGTGCCAATCATACCTTTGATGATATTAAACAATACTTGGCTTCGCCGCCAGTATTGGCACCACCTAGACCAGGAGTGTCATTCTACTTATACATCTCAGCTACTGAGGTGGCACTGGGTGCCATGCTGTCCCAAAAAAATGAACTACACAAAGAACAGGCTACTTACTATCTTAGCCGCACCCTGGTCAGTTATGAACTTAACTATGCATACGTTGAGAAGCTCTGCTTGGCAGTGGTGTTTGCTACCAAAAAGCTATGCCACTACATGCTCAGCAATACGATGTATGTTGTGTCTAAGGAGAATCCATTGCGATACATGATGAGTCATACTTATCATAGTAGCCGCATGACAAAATGGATCATGTTGTTGATGGAGTTTGACATAGAATTCATTGGACAAAAATCCATAAAAGGTCAAGTCATCACCGATCAACTAGCAGAGGCTCCTCTTGAAGATGATCAGCCTCTGACCATAGAACTACCGGATGATGGGGTCTTCCATGTTTCAGAATCGCCAGATTCTAATGAGCTTGAGTCACAGGCCGACATGACCCTATTCTTTGATGGTTCTAAATGTGAGCAAGGAGGTGGCATGGGAATTGTATTCTTCACACCGCAAGGGGCTCCAATGCCTCTATCATTTAAATTAGACTTCCCGTGCACCAACAACAATGCAGAATATGAAGCCTTGCTCATAGGTCTTCAAACAACAATCACCATGAACATCAAACGTTTAAACATCTTTGGTGATTCATTGTTAATTGTCAATCAAGTCAAAGGGGTATTCCAATGTAAATGCCCAGTTCTGTAGGCCTACAAAGCCCTTGTGGACAAATTCTTGGCACAGCTTGAATGGTACGACATCGAGGCACTCCCTCGATCATCGAATCATTTTGCGGATACTATGGCCTCCTTGGGGTCACTAATCCTGCAAGACCCTTTCGGTGAGATGACAACCATTCAGGTCAAAACATTATCGCAATCCATGATGGAGCATGCAAGCTCTGACCTAACGCCAGGAATCCACTTGATCCAGATTGAACCATCTCAGGATAGGTTCTCTCGAATCCATGATTGTCTGACTCAAGCCAACTGGGGGTCCTTGTTCTCCCCGACCCCTCTTAATAGCAACACAACATTATTTTTACAAGTTCTTTCCCGCTCAACTTTTGCTAGGGATGAACTTCAAGAGGGATTGGCCATTCATACCATCGAGGTTTCTGATCAACAGGATTGGTACACACCCATCAGGGATTACCTCAAGTTAGGTAACCTCCCACTTGGATTGACACAAGCCATGAAAAGATCATTTAAATAGAAAGCGGCAAAACATGTCTTGCTAGGAGACATTTTGTATCGTCAGAGCTATGAAGGAATCCTCCTCCATTGCTTGGACTAGTAGGAGTCCTCTTGGGCGATCACCCAAGCCCATGATGGTACATGCGGTGGCCACTTCAGCGGTATGGCCATCGCAAAGCGCATTCTCTGCATGGGCTATTATTGGCCATCTTTAGAGCGAGATTGTTGCGCATATGTAAAGAAGTGCGTGAAGTGTCAACACCATGCTAATTTGACACACGTACCTTCTCAGGCCTTGCAACCGATTCAATCGGCTTGGCCTTTTTCGTAGTGGGGCTTCGATCTAATCGAAAAGATCTCCCCTGCATCATCGGGTCATCACACGTTCATCATAACGGCCACAGAGTACTTCACCAAGTGGGTGGAAGCAATTCCGCTAACCTCTATGACTGGAACCCGCATTGCGGAGTTTATTTTACATAACATCATATGTCATTTTGGTATTCCATCCAAGATCATCTCGGATAATGGGACGTCATTCAAGAATAAAGATGTGCGTGCTTTGACAACAAAGTACAAAATTCAGCATAGTTTTTCAACACCCTATTATCCGTAGGCAAATGGGCAAGCAGAGGCGTCAAACAAAATGCTAGTCGCCATCCTCAAAAATACCATCATAGATAGTCATAAGGATTGGCACATTCAAATCCCGCTTGCCCTATGGGCTTATCGCACTAGCATTCGGACGCCCACTGGGGCAACTCCATTTTCGCTGGTGTATGGCTCCGAGGTAGTCATGCCTCTCGAGTTGGAAATCCCTTCCCTACGCATTTCAATGCAAGAGTTCATCGATGATGACACTGCATGGCAAGCCCGGTTAGACCAACTTACGTTGCTCGATGAATGATGCATCAATGCTCTCGAGCATTTACGTATCTATCAAGAGCGACTTAAGAAAGCATACAACATGAAGGTTCACCTAAGGGACTTTTAGGTTGGTGACTTGGTCTTAAAAGAGAACCAACATAATTCTAATTTGCCGCCCCATCTAAGGGACAAGTTCATGGCAAACTGGTTAGGTCCTTATGTGATTGACAATAAAATAGGACCTGGAACATACCGGCTCGCCTCTCTTGAAGGAATCAAGGAACTAGAACCCTTGAACATCAGTCATTTGAGGCCATTCCACATTTAGAGAGAGAGCCATAGCCCACCCAAAAGCTCCAAGGATTCCCACAATCGCTTGGTCAACCCAAAATGCCCCAAAGGTGTCCATAAACCCTTTGGTCAAACCAAAAGCTCCAAGGATTCCCACAATCTCTTGGTCAACCCAAAATGCCCCAAAGGTGTCCATAAACCCTTTGGTCAAACCAAAAGCTCCAAGGATTCCCACAATCGCTTGGTCAACCCAAAATGCCCCAAAGGTGTCCATAAACCCTTTGGTCAACCCAAAAGCTCCAGGGATTCTCATAATCGCTTGGTCAAACCAAAAGCTCCAAGGATTCCCACAATCGCTTGGTCAACCCCAAAAATGCCCCAAAGGTATCCATAAACCCTTTGGTCAAACCAAAAGCTCCAAGGGTTACCATAACCGCTTGGTCAAAATAAATATTCAAAAACAAACAAAAATAATAAAATCATCAAAAATAACAAAAAAATTGCATCTCAATTCCATGCATACTCGTAAAAATCAAAATACAAAAATATAAGTTGCATTAGGCATCGCATCCATACATTGCATATTTGTTGGTCATACATGTCCCAAACACCATAGACTGTAATTGCTCGGCAATTCCTTCATTTTCCACATTCCACCCATTTTATAAATACATACATCCAGAATAACACCATCCCCATTTTTAGCATAGTCAGTTGTCTCCTAATGTATGTAGGGTTTTCGTCATTCAGCTGTCTTTAAATTTCTAGCCAAAAATTGTACAAAGTTAAACGGATTTTACAAGGGAAAGTTTTACTTGGGTCACGCCTCGTTATGTAACATCCCTACACAAGTTAAAACACATAAAATAATTCCCAAGTTGTGTGAATGGAAGATGAAAACTACAAAGCAGTCTAGGATACCATAGGTGAAAGATTAGTCCTGTTCATCCCCCTGTGCGAATGGTTCAAGAGTGCTGAGAATTGACAAAAGGACAAGCTCTTCCCCATCAATTCCCCCTAATAAATAGTGGTTTTCACCACTAGCAAAAATCCCAATCACCATTGGTCCCCAAAGTTGTAAGGATTCGTACTACACGTCCTTGAACAGGATGGGTAGTCATCCCCAAGGCCTAAAAGGATCAATGCCATTCAAAAACAAAATCCCCACAAGCCATCATCACGACCATCTCCAATCACCTTTGGTCTCCAAAGTCGTAAGGATTCGTACTACACACCCCTGACAAGGATGGGTAGTCATCCCCAAGGCCTAAAATATCAATGCCCTTACTTCATAATATCCCTAATCCCCTTTGGTTCCCAAAGTCGTAAGGATTCATACTACACGTCCCTGAACAGGATGGGTAGTCATCCCCAAGGCCAAAAGGATCAATGCCATTCACAAGCCAAAAACCTACAAGCTCAACCTTACGAAGCTCAAAACGCCAAATCAAATAACAGTGGTTATCACCACTATTCAAAATCCTTGCTCAAAAAGAAAAACAAAAAAAAGAAAAATAAATAGTGATTTTCATCACTATGTATACGAGCAAGTATCCTAACACGTTGAGCAAATAAAAGACTCCTGAGCTTGAATCCCTGGAATTCTCAGCATTCAAAAAACCATCTAGGTGATCCTCATTACGGGTTTGGTGGACAACCTACCTGGCAATGGCGGTATCCTAAACGCATGACGATATGTCTATCACATTAGCTTTGCGTGTGAGCAGACCAATGTTTGCATGTGGATGAGCTAGCTTATGGTACCTTAGATTGTCCCATGGATTAATCTTACTAAATACAACAACGGAGTTAGTGGAGCTAATTAGGTGATCCTTAGTACAGGTTTGGTTGACAACCTATATGGCACTTGGCGGTATCCTGACAAATACCACATAAACGAACTCAATTGCACACATAGGGATGTGAAATAACTTGGTCAAACTCAAGTCTGATTTATACCTTGTTCAAAAGTCTTGCGAGATAAATGTACAATTTTGGCTAGTTAGTTAAAATATCTGAATCTCAAAAAATCTTAACTACATTTTAAAACAACTGGTACATTTCATTACGTACATCACCATCAGATAATACAAAAATAAAAAATAAAAACAAATAAAAACAAAATTCTCACATGCAAAATCATTCCACAAAGCCATCACATAAGTATAGAAAGCCAATAAATCTTGTACAGTCTATGGTGCCATCGACAATTTATCAACTGTAGACACCAAAACAGCATCTATCCGATTATGTGACTACAAACATTGATCACATTGACACACACAGCCCCCAGGGCAGCCCCCAGAGGTTAAACAGTGGTCATAATCACTCACACAATAGTTTTGGAATGTCAGGAGTCAATTTGGCACCTTCAGGCACTCTACTCCATACTCGTTCCACCTAGGGACGATTACAAACTTCTATTTGCCCCACCCAGGGACGATTAGTAGTATTCTCTCCAGGGTGGGGCGAATAGCAGATTTGATAGGCAAAAAGTCAAATCTTGACAAATGGTAGCTCAGATCCACCACTTAACTCTTCCTTCATTGCATGGGAGGGTGAGTGAGCATTTTTGAGTGTTAGAGGCAGTTACAGGGGCAATCATGGAGCCCCTAATCAGGTAGGAATCTCCTCCCCCCTTTGGGAGGCATGATTGCCAAGTGGCACCTCTGCATGCTCATCCAAAGAGACCTCCAAGTCTATAAATTGGTGATTTTTCTCACCACAAGATATACAGAGAAGGAGCATTTTGAGCAATGAAGTGCTGTCATTTTACTTCCACACCCACACCTTTTTTATTTGTGCCTTTCACATCCTTGATATATTTTGGAAAGGAGGTCATAGGGTGGTTATTGGAAGCACAAATCCAAAACCAAAACCTGACATTTGGTCACAATATCCTACCAAATTTGCTGACAATATCCCACAAGAGGTTTTGGACCCATCCCAAGTGGATTGGTGCCGAAATCAGGCCCGAAACGGTGGGCGTCCTGCCCCCGGGTGCCCCCCATACTGTTGTAGTCCTAATCGCCCTGCCCCGAAGTGATTAAAAATATATGGCATATTTATTTTCAATTATTTTCGCATTTTATTCTATGCTACTTAGATAGGTTGTCATTAAAATTTCACATTGTTTTGAGCATTTTTTATCAAGTTTCTATTATTTCTCGCCTTTACTAACATTCAAGTAGCATCATCAAATTCTCGGTGATAGAGGCCAAATTGGGAAAATCTGACCTTCTGGGTCTTCCCAAAATACCCCCAATTAGCTAACCCCTAAATTTTCAAGTAATTTGGAGCTTCCCGAATGGGACATTTGGGATAGTGCCTTTTGATGTTTTGTTGCAGGTCTATTCGTCCCACCCCGGAGCGAATACAAATATGTGGTGAATTTTTTGACTATTCCATTTGCAGTTTTTTCCTTGTGATGTTTTGATGCCCCTATCAAATTTTTAGTTCATTTGGATCTATTTTAGTTATCATTTTATTTATATCTTGCATGCACTAATTGAAGGCATGGGGATTGCATGTTTTATTTTATCTACTGGTGCTACTAACTATTTCTTGTTTCCTTGAACGTATGATCTAGACATTAGAGGAGCAGCTAGGATTCAATACTCATCAATGCAAGTTGCGGTGACATTTGGTCCACCCATTTTACATGTGGGCACGCGGAAGAAGGAATAGCATCCATGGGTGTAACAAGAACATTTTTTAATGCTCCTAGCCCCTGAAAAGGAAGGAGACAAATTGTAACCGAGTTATGAAGTGCATTAATAAAATGTTTGTCTTCCATTTTAGCTTTTTATTTGGTTTCAATTCGCTCATGCCTCTTTCATTTCATGCACTTTCAATTCATAGGATTTAGTGTTATCTTTTGTTTCGTTTGCATCGCATCTTGGTTTTTTATTTTTTTTGTTTCCGTATCCTCATGCTTTCAGTTGCGATCACAGTGGGACCTTTGTCCCTTGATTTTAAGATCAAATTTTTGATCAAAATTTGTTTTTTTTTTCTTGGAGGTACCGAGTTTTCAAACGTTGGACTGTTGTTCATTCTAGCCTGTGGTGAATACAGAGTTGGAATTCATCTTACCAAGGGATGAATGGGCATTTGCCCCACCTTGTAATGAATATAGTCCTGTTATTCATCCCACCTAGGTATTAATAGCTTTCTGTGCATTTTTAGGATAGAAACTCAGAACCAACAAATTTGGGCAGAGAAGAGGTAAGGGTCCTGAACTCTTTCTGTCATTTTCTATTTTTTGTTTTCTGTTTTTTTGGTTATTTGCTTGCTTAGGAAAAGTTGTACTACATGTTTATTTTCTTTCATGCAAAATAAAAAGAACCCCACACATCACATGGCAACATAAACACCAAGGAGCTGGTCGTAAAACCCTAGCCCTTGATTAATACCAACGGTGAATTTCACCACCACCTTGGCTTGAATTTTGCATTCATAACCGCGATCGCTACTATTGCTAGATGTAAATCCTGACGAAAGCTGACCAAGTGTAGTTGGGGTTATTCCCAGTGCATGAGGATAAGTCTTCTATGGTAGGTTTCAAAAATAGGGTGATTCCCCTTTTGCACTGCCTACGTTCCACGTACCATCTACTCTCACGTACCAACAATTTCCCTCACGTAAGGGCGAGTATATAGAGAGGTTGGTATATCAGCCTAGCAATGGTATATCAAAGGGGCGACCATTTTTGGGAGTCATAAGAGCCATCATATTGCATTTAAACATTCTTTACAAAATATTTCAAAACAAAATCAAAACACACTAAACCAGGTTTAAAGCACACCTTTAATATTTAAATGAGATAATCATTGCTTTGCGTGTGTGATCTTTTCTATTTAGTGTAGCATAAAAATCAAAAAAATAAATAAATAAATAAAAAATAAAAGTCTACACATCTTCTAGGAAAACACCACCATGGTATACACCTGTAGCGAAGCCCAATCACAGGCAAGAATTATGGAGAGTGTACAAGGGGGTACAAGTCACCTCCACTATAGCCCCAAGGACTTGGTCATACCGCCTTGGCGGCCTAACCCACAAGAGAGTCCACATCGTGCCATTTTAGAATGGGATTATAGAGGCACCCCTTTGAGGGACACACACATCCAACGTAGACCCTTTCAGGAGGAGTCCTTACATGTGGCCCTCAATATAAATGGGAAGGCTCCCTTAGAAGCTCAATATGAGTGGCCACTGCGTGATGAAGTGCTAGAATAGCATAGGGTCCATGAGGAGAGGCCACATGATTATGTCATCCCTCCTTTACCCCCCATCATTGTTAGGAATATTAAACCAAATCCAGAGCACAAGGCTCTTCAAGCAAGGCGAGCCAACTCTGTCGGCCCCTTTCACATATACAAAATGGAGCATGAGGAAGACCATTACATTCCTCAAGATCAATACACAGTGTGGGATCAATGTGCCTCCACACCTGCTATCTACCAAAATCACCTACTAAGGCCAGAGCCTCGAGTGAATGCCACCAACCTCGATAGAGGGAAGCGACCTATAGAGATATTGGATCATCACGATTGAGATAAATGTGTAGGAGAGGCATCTAGGCCTCTTGGACTCAAGATGGTAGAACAAATTTACCTAGCAGTCACCAGACATGCTGCCTACCAAGCGCAGATCATGCAGCTTGAATAAGACCAACAGTAGCTATAGCATCTATATCGCCTTAGCAAAGATCACATTTGGTGCCAAATAGATGAGCTACTCCATAAAATAGTGCCTAAGAGGGTTCCAACCCCTCACACCCAAAGAGCAGAACCATATGATAGGCATAACCCCTTGGTGCGAGATAGGTCCCCGTGACCTTACCAAGTGCTGCCTCCAAGACCTCCTAGACCTGAGCGGGAGGCCACTCCTAGGAACAACGATGGGCACCCCCCACGAGGACCCACCCATGGTTATAGGTCTCATCTAGAAACTCCTCAAGAATCTTGAGGAGTATGAGCAAGAAGAAGAGTGGGCCAAAACGCCCTACCAAGGCAGAGAGGCTTCTATCCGGCCACCCCTCCATAGGCCTCAAGTTTCCCACAACCCACAATGGGAGAAAACTAAAGAGAAAGAGATTAAATCTTCTAATTCATATAAAGCGCTACTAGAGCATTTGGAGTCTGTGGAGACCAATAATTTTGGACCCCAAAATCCCACGTTACGCCAACTCCTCAGTCATCCTATGCATCTGTCAATGCGATCACCCCCTTACCCTGAACACTTTAAGCTGTCTCAGTTGGCAATATTTAGAGGTGATGAGGATGCCCAAGAGCATGTGACTAGATTCCTGAGCCAATGCTTTGGCATTCAAGATAATGATGTTTTGCTATTAAGAGCATTCATCAACCATGTTTGTAGGCCCTACCTCGGATTGGTTCACTCAATTGCCAAAGCATAGCATTAGTAACTTAGATCAGCTAGTGGGTGCGTTCCTCGAATGCTTCGCCTTCAACACCAAGAATAAGGCAACACTAAGTGACCTAGCCAGCCTCAGGTAGTATGAGGAAGAAACCATGGCGGCCTATGGGAATCAATGGAGGACTCTACTTTCCAAGCTACCCTACCTACCTCCTATGTTCGACCTCAAACAAATGTTCTCAAAGAGCTGTTTGAGATCGATCTCTGTGTTATTGCAGCTGCAGCAATATGCCATTTTAGAGGAAGCTCTAGCATAAGCCAGAATCATTGAAGAGATCAATATTCAGGATGGCGAGATAGCCAAGCCAAAGAAGAAAGAATGGTCTAAGAACACCAAAGTAGGGACCATGCAATAGAAACCCGTCGCGATCAATCAAGTTGCTATAAACGTCCCTAAGCCTACACAAGCAACACAGCCTCAAAAGGCTAACTATTAGGTAATGCCTCTTAATAGTTATGACAGAGAAAATCAGAGGCAAGAACAAAATCAGTAGCATCGCCCTAGGCAACAATTCACACCTTACATAGAGTCTAGAGACTCCCTGTTTGGCCACTTGTCAATGGCAAACTTGATTAACCTGCCTGATATTCAATCCATAGACCCCAATGTGCCAAAACCTAAGGGCTACATGGAATACTTGTACTACAAGTTCCACAGATGGAAGGGACATGACCTTAATGCATGTTGGAATTTTAAAGTCTTGGTGCAACACCTAATTGATAACAAGACATTAGCGGTAGATAATCCCGTGGCACCAAGCAACCAACAAATGGAGGTCTTCAAAGACCCCTTGTTTTCCCATGATGCACATGCAAATACCTTACAAGTCAATGAGGTCACACAGAACTGCCCCATGTAGGGGTATGTAGGGATGATCAGCATAGTGACTCATAACAGGATGTACCCGAGCACAGCTGCCCCTGTGGTAACTACAGGTGAGGTGCTAGTAACATCACAACCGCAATAGCACCTTGCACCACCTCCTCTGCCTAGACTAGTGGCCACAATTCAGACCAAACTCACCCAGAGTTTGATGAGCACGTCAGCTAGGCTTTCCATATACGAGCTCATACAACAATCAATGCCCCATCAGGAGGCTCTAATGGAGATACTAAAAGCCATCGATTTGTAGCCCCATGAAGCAAACTCCTTCAACAACTTCGTGGGACATGTCAAATGATGCACTGAACCAGTCATCACCTTTCGAGAAGATGAATTGAAATTAGTGGCTGGTGACATGGCGGATCCACCCCTGCACGTCATCATGTGGGTCAATGGGATTTCATACACAAGGGTATTGGTGGACACTGACTTGTCTAGTAATATCATTACAATAGTGGCCTTGAAGCACCTCAAGTTGCCCGCATCTCACATAGTGGCCTCCACCTATACGCTGCGATCATTTAACAATGTAATATGCTTGACAGTTGGCACAATTGTCCTACCCATCCAAGTGGGACAAAAGACTATACCTACATTGTGCCATATTTTGGAAGGTGAGATGGCTTATAACATCTTGTTGGGCCAGCCATGGATCAAGGACATGAAGTGTGTCCCTTCGATAGCTCATCAATGCTTAAAGTATATATTCGAAGGGCAGGTGCATGTAGTCCCGGCAGACTTGGAACCCTTCAAGTATTGCAATGCGGTGTAGCTAATGCCGCAATCGACCCTTCCATCAATGCATTTGGATTTTTAGTTGAATCCATCTAAACAGGGTCCGATTCCATAGGCATCCCCATTGAAAAGTCCATCAAAACCCTAGTCGGGTCCATCTTCATCGTCTGGTCCTTCACCAACAACACCACCTATGGTGGCCAAACAGAAGGACAAGGGGAAGAAACCTCTGGAAGAGGCACCACCTCTGGGAGAGGTAAAACCATCAGTATTAACCATAACTACTAAGGAAATGCCTAGTAGAGTGGAAGTCGAGGCTCCTAGTTCACCCGACATGGAGTGGACTCAGGAAGAACTTCCATTCCCTCCCCCTCAACCGCCAATAATCACTATTGAAATAGCCAATACAGGCCTAGGGGAGTACCTAGTGCAGAACATTGTAGCAACGCCCACACTTGAGTCCATGCAGGACATGAGGAGACCCGTATCCCCATAGGCTCTATTGTTCCTCTAGGCTACCCACTAAAATAGAAAAAATTTGTGTATGGGGGCCTTGATCATGGTATTGAACCTTGCATGCAAGAGGACGAAGATGAAGAGCATTTTAATGAAGATGTCAACTATTTGTCCAACCCATACTTCGCTCTGAGATACCTTGGCCAATGCAATTGGCATGGATATGGATTAGGCAAATATGAGCAAGGAGTGCATGTTCTTTGCCAACCAAGATACCAAAACCATACGACAAATCAGGGGTAGGGTTCAACCACCCTCTACCCTAGGACATCTTGGTAGAGAACATGCAAG
The DNA here is from genome assembly GCA_028583015.1 of Wollemia nobilis. NCBI lineage: Eukaryota > Viridiplantae > Streptophyta > Pinopsida > Araucariales > Araucariaceae > Wollemia > Wollemia nobilis. Next base: position 207,676 of record JAQPPZ010001802.1, on the reverse strand, counting down.
GTGTTGAGTGGTGTTTTCACCCAATTGTGAAAGCACACTCTCCAGTAGGATCTGAGTCCCAAAATCCTCTACTTGCAAAGAAAGTAATTTCTCCAAGGTTCCTCTTATGTTGATTTTAAAACACCAATGATGCTGCTCACTGTAAATGCAGGGAATACCTTAGGGTTGCAAGTGGATGTTAACAAGGGGCACTGTAGTTCACTTTAATTTGGATTTGCAATGAACTCTGAGCTTTGATGGGTTTTCAATTATTTATTTAAATGACTGTAATTAAAATACAAAAAATAAATACGGGTTTAAAAATAAAAATAAATGCAAATGAATATGCAACTAAGCTACATCCAGAGTACTGCCATCTTGATTGATAAAACCGAAGACAATGAGGTTTTTGCATGCAACCCAACCTACTGAACCTGCAAATTTGCACAATTTAGATAGGTACGGGTTTCTAGGGTTTCTACTGTAGTTTCAAATTTAGGCATTCGCATGAAGCAACCAAGAACACTTGCATTCAACTTCACCTATAAGCCTAGAAATCTGAAAGGGAAAGATAGCACATTGAATCATGCATGCAAAAATGACTCCTTCTTTCTCATCAATGAAATGCCAACTCTCTGTATTTCTACATTAAAATGATGTATCAATTACAATTACAGAATGTTCCAGGTTTTACGAATCCAGAACAAATGAAGGAAATTGCCCAAGTGCAGGCCCAGAATGGCATGAAGCCCTTGTCTCTGCAACTCTGCAAGCAACAATTTCCAACCCCTTCTTCAATCTGCACTCCTGGTTTTGTACTAACTGAAACGGCTCTTCGGTTCTCCCTGTGTTGCTTCGTTTCACCTTCCATCCTATGACTTTTCAAATTCCTGCCTTTTCGATGCTTTTATTTCATGCTCGATTCTGAAACGCTCGAAATTTACCGCTGCATGTAACGCCTCTGCAACTCTGACACCTGTATGCCACGTGTCTCATGTTTTTTGTGCCTTCTATAATGTTTTCCCATGCAAAACGTGACAAAACAGCATGCAGCCCATTCACCTTCCTGGCTGCAAAAATGAGACATGTCATGATATCACGACGTTTTCTACCAACAACATCGTTTCTCCTCCTACACAGCGAAAATGAGACATGTTGCGATATTATGACGCTTTTCTGCTTCGGGCCATCTCCTCACCACCTGTCATGAAATCATGACACTTTTTCGTTTCGTACCCTCTCGCTGTTACTTGTCGCAAAATCGTGACGCCTTTTTGTTTCGAGCTGTAATGCTGCCTTCTGTCGCGAAATCGCAACATTTCTCTTCTCTGTACACCTTCGCTGCATGCTGTCGTGAAATCACGACATTTTCTTACTTCGTGCCTTCGGTCAGCTTTTCGTCGCGAAATCACGATGCCATTTCTTTTCAGTACTGCTTTGCTGCTTGCTATCATGATTTTGCGACCATTTCACGCTTCATGTCCTCTTGTCGATTCTGTCGTGATTTTGCTACCATTTTACTCTTTCGTACATTTGCCAATTTTCCATCATGAAATCGCTACGCTACCTCTATCCGTACTACTTCACTGCTTCGGAGCCGCGAAACCGCAACCTGTCGCGATTTCGCTACGTCTTTCTTGCTCGCACTACCTTCTTGCTTTTTTGTCATGAAATCGCTACCATTTTTGTTTTGTACACCTTTGGCTACTTGGAGTCACAAAAATGCGACATGTCGCGATATCGCGACGATTTCTCGTTTCATGCCTTCCACCTGCAATCTGTCGCGATTTCGCGACATTTTTCACTTGGCACCTCTTTTCTCAATGTTGTCATGATTTCACGATGTTTCTCTTGCTTCGGCGTGCTTTGTATATTTCTATCGCGATATCACGACGCTTTTCTGTTTGGCACCTTCTTCCTACTTCCTGTCACGAAATCGCTACCGTTTTCATTCCGTACAACTTTCGCAGTAACACGTCACAAAATTACGACACTTCTCATTTCCAAGCAGTGGCAGCTCCATACGTCACAAAATCATGACGATTTTCATTCTTGCCTTTCTCTCTCCTTCCTGGGCCGCGACTGAGCAACATGTCGCGATTTCGTGACACCTTTTCATTTTTCCCAGTGACATGTCGCGATATCGTGATGACTTTTCATTTTTGCTAGCGCCATGTCACGATTTCGTGACACCTTTTCTTTTTTTTTCAGTGACGGAGCGACATGTCGCAATATCACGATGTTTTTCTATTTTCTGTCAGCGATGGCGCGACAGGTCACGATTTCGTGACATGTCGCGATTTCGTGACACTTTCAACACTTGGGCATTTTTTTTCTCTTTTCTTCATTTTTAGCATCTGGGTCACCGGGATTTCATCCGCAAGCCTGCAAAAAAAATGTGGGTCCCCAATTTTGGGGTGTGTTGTGGATTAGCCACAACATAAGGCCTAAGGATAGGCAACAAGGGGGGATTGGCATTAGATCCATATGCCAACCCTAACACAACATATACACTGGGGGATTATCTCCCATTATTGACAACCAACCTTGTTGACCTCAACAACCCTTTCCCTTCACTTGAGAGAGGAGAAAGTTCAAGGACTCACCTACAAGAGAGGTATAGACAAGGTCAGGAAGGATCTTTAGAAGACGAGTTAGAATATGAGGTAGCACCATGGGACCCCTTTGAATCAGATAGCCATCACTCACAAGTGACCCCCATGGATGATTATTAGGAAAGCCTCTTGGCAATGTTCCCTTTGGTGGCTCCCATCAAGAAAGCGCCACCACAAGACAATCAGGCCCCACCGTAGAGAGCGAAACAACCCCAATGGGGCTAGATCAATTTGCTCGAGCAAGATGAGCCTCTAGTATCACAAATAGTTGTTGGAACCAATGAAGGCTTTTGGATCTCTGACAGTTATTATGAAGATGAAATTGAGATGGCCTATCTCAATCATATGCGACAACAAAAATACTCCTTGGAGATTAACGACATATTTGAACAACTAAACATAAGGTCAGGGCATGAGTGGCACATAAACCCAACACAGTGGGAACAAGTGTTGAATCTGCCACTTTGGACATACAGAGAGCACCTACCACCCAAAAACCCTATAGAGATATCAGTTTCGAGGGCAGACCTTGTCCTCCTATCCGCACATAGGGCCGATCCATTTGTGCCAATACCTCTAGAGCCAGATCTAGAGCACAGAGAACATCCAAAATTTTTGATTCATCACACCCGCGGTAATGGAGACCAAAATAATTTCATCAACATGATCTCCATTGACTTAACCGCCCCCATCCACAATCCAACTGATCCAAAATAGTCATTGTATTTAGACATAAATGCCATAGGCTGGGATCACGTCAATTCACCACCATCCCCATCAGAGTACTGGCCTTTCAGTGAGATGCTTCATTTTATCCCATGGCCAACTCAGGATGTCTTCCACACTAAAGAGGGACCCGAAGTCCCTAGTGATGATCTCAACTCAACAAATGACATCCACTTGATCCTTACTCCACACTAGTTGGAGGACGGATCCCACATGTCAGTCGAGGAGATGACGAACGTAGACATCAACTCAGATCCAATGAATCCACAGATTATCAATATGGGGGTAAGTCTATCCCCAAAAGAAAAAGCTGACTACTTTTCCCTTCTCAAAGAGAAGGAGGTTTTTGCATGGTCCTACAAAGACATGTTGCGGCTAGATCTGCAGCTAGTCACGCATAATCTAATGCTTGATTTGACAGTCAAGCTAGTTAAGAAAAAACTACGTAAGATGCACCCAATAGTGGCCTTAATGGTCAAAGATGAATTATAAAATTTGTTGGATGCACAGTTTGTCATCTGTGTGGATTACCCACCATGGCTTTCCAACATGGTGCCCATCAAAAATCCTGACGGGAGGATTCGCATATGCATTGATTTTCAAGATCTAAACAAAGCGAGTCCTAAGGATGATTTCCCCTTGCTAAGCATTGATGCATTGGTAGACACTACAACGGGCCACAAAATGCTTTCCCTCATGGATGGTTTCTCGAGATACAATTATATTTGTATCAATCCCAAGGACCAACTAAAAATGATGTTCACAATGCCTTGGGGGACATTTTGCTATAAGGTCATGCCTTTTGCCCTTAAAAATGTTGGTGCCACCTACCAACGCATCATGGCGTACATCTTCCACGATCACATGCATAAAACTTTGGAAAATTACATGGATGATTTGTTGTGGAAATATCTTTTGTGCCCAGATCATCTCAATGACTTAAGCAAGATCTTCGATTGCCTCATGGAACATAAAGTTAGACTGAATCCCAAGAAGTGTGTATTTGGCATCACATCTGGAAAACTCTTGGGTTTCATAGTCTCAACATGAGGCATCGAGGTGGACCCAAAAAATTTCAAGGCAATCCTTTAAATGCTTCCCCTAACTACCATCAAGCAGCTCAGAAGCCTGTAGGGAAAGTTCATGTCAATCAAGCGCTTCATAGCGTAGCTATCTGACAGCTGATGACCCATGAATAAATTATTGCACAAGGGGATCGCATTTCACTGGGATTATGAGTGCCATTTAGACTTTGATGACATTAAATGATACTTGGATTCATTGTTAGTATTGGCACCACCTAGACCAGGATTACCATTCTACTTATACATCTCAGCTACTAACGTGGCACTGGGCACCATGCTAGCCCAAAAAAATGAATTGCACAAAGAATAGGCTACTTACTACCTTAGCCTCACCCTGGTCAATTATGAACTTAACTATGCATACGTTGGGAAGCTCTGCTTGGAAGTGGTGTTTGCTACCAAAATGTTACGCCATTACATGTTGAGCAACATGACGTATCTTATGTCTAAGGAAAATCCATTGCGAAATGGATCATGTTGTTGACATAGTTTGATATAGAGTTTATTGGATAGAAATCCATCAAAGGTCAATTCATAGCCGATCAACTAGCAGAGGCTCCCATCGAAGATGATCAGCCTCTGGTCATAGAACTACCCGATGATGGGGTCTTCCATGTCTCAGAATTTCTAGATTCTGATGAGCCTGAGTCATAGGTCGACATAACCCTATTTTTTGATGGTTCTAAATGTGAGCAAGGGGGTGGCATGGGAATTGTATTCTTCACACAACAAGGGTCTCTAATGCCTCATTCATTTAAATTAGACTTCCCATGCACCAACAACAATGTAGAATACGAAGCCTTGCTCATAGGTCTTCAGACAACAATCACCATGAACATCAAACAATTGAACATCTTTGGTGATTCACTGTTAATTGTCAACCAAGTCAAAGGGGTATTCCAATGTAAATGCCCAGTTCTGCAGGCCTACAAAGCCCTTGTGGACAAATTCCTAGTAAAGCTTGAATGGTATGACATCGAGGCACTCCCTCGGTCATCGAATTGTTTTGCGGACACTATGGCCTCCTTGGGGTCACTAATCTTGCAAGACATTTTTGGTGATATGACAACCATTCAATTCAAAACACTATTGCAGTCAGCGATGGAGCGTGAAAGCTCTGACTTAACACTAGGAATCCACTTGATCCAGATTGAACCATCCCCGAACAAGTTCTCTCGAATCCATGATTGTTTGAATCACACCAACTGGGGTCCTTATTATCCCCTACTCCCCTTAATAGCAACACAATGCTATTCTTACAAGTTCTTTCTCGCTCAGCTTTTTCTAGGGATGAACTTCAAGACGGATTGGTTGTTTAGACTGTCAAGGTTTTTGATTAGTAGGATTGGTCTACACCCATAAGGGACTACCTCAAGTTAGGTAACCTCCCGCTTGGATTTACGCATGCTACAAAATGAGCATACAAATAGAAAGCGATAAAGCATGTCTTGTTAGGAGATATTTTGTACCGTTGGAGCTACGAAGGAATCCTCCTTTGTTGCCTGGACCAAAAGGAGTCTACTTGGGTGATCACCCAAGCGCACGATGGTACATGTAGTGGCCACTTCAGTGGTATGGCCATTGTAAAGCACATTCTCTGCATGGGCTACTACTGGCCATATTTAGAGCGATATTGTTGTGCATATGTAAGGAAGTGCATGAAGTGTCAACACCATGCCAATTTGACACACGTACCTTCTCAGGCCTTGTAGCTGATCCAATCGGCTTGGCCATTTTTGTAGTGGGGTTTAGATCTAATCAAAAATATCTCCCCTGCATCGTCAGGCCATCACACATTTATCATAATGGCCATAGAGTACTTCACCAAATGGGTGGAAGTAATTCCACTTACCTCTACGATTGGAACCCGCATTTCGGAGTTCATTTTACATAATATCATATGTCATTTTGGTATTCCATCCAAGATAATCTTGAATAATGGGATGTCATTCAAGAACAAAGATGTGCGTGCTTTGACCACAAAGTACAAAATTTAGCACAATTTTTTGACACCCTATTATCCGTAGGAAAATGAGAAAGCAGAGGCGTCAAACAAAATACTAGTTGCTATCCTCAGAAATATAGTCACAGACAGTCATAAGGATTGGCACATTCATATCCCACTTGCCCTATGTGCTTATTACACTAGCATTCGAACGCCCACTAGGGCAACTCCATTTTTGCTCGTGTATGGCTCCGAGGTTGTCATGCCTCTCGAGTTGGAAATTCCTTCCCTATGCATATCAATGCAAGAGTTCATCGATGATGACACTGCACGACAGGCCCGGTTAGACCAACTTACGTTGCTCGACGAACGATGCATTAATGCTCTTGAGCATTTACGTATCTATCAAGAGCGACTTAAGAAGGCATACAACATGAAGGTTCACCTGAGGGACTTTCAGGTTGGTGACTTAGTCTTAAAAGAGAACCAACAAAATTCTAACTTGCCGCCCCATCTAAGGGACAAGTTCATGGTAAACTGGTAAGGTCCTTATGTCATCGACAGTAAAATAGGATCTGGAACATACCGGCTAGCCTCTCTTAATAGAATCAAGGAACTAGAACCCTTGAACATCATTCATTTGAGTCCATTCCATATTTAAAAGAGCCATAGCCCAAACCAAAAGCTCCAAGGATTCCCGCAATCACTTGGTCAACCCAAAAACGTGCCAAAGGTGCCCATTACCCCTTTGGTCAAACCAAAAATCTCCAAGGATTCCCGCAATCGCTTGGTCAACCCCAAAATGCCCCAAAGGTACCCATTACCCCTTTGGTCAAACCAAAAAGCTCTAAGGATTCCCGCAATCACTTGGTCAACCCCAAAACTCCCCAAAGGTGCCCATTACCCCTTTAGCCCAAACCAAAAAGCTCCAAGGATTCCCGTAATCACTTGGTCAACCCCAAAATGCCCCAAAGGTGCCCATTACCCCTTTGGTCAAACCAAAAAGCTTCAAGGATTTTTGTAATCGCTTTGTCAACCCCAAAATGCCCCAAATATGTCCATTACCCCTTTGGTCAAACCAAAATCTCCAAGGATTCTCGCAATCGCTTGGTCAACCCCAAAATGCCCGAAAGGTGCCCATTACCCCTTTGGTCAAACCAAAAAGCTCCAAGAATTCTCGCAATCGCTTTGTCAACCCCAAAATTCCCCAAAGGTGACCATTACCCCTTTGGTCAAACCAAAAATCTCCAAGGATTCCCGCAATCACTTGGTCTAATCCCAAAATGCCCCAAAGGTGCCCATTACCCCTTTGGTCAAACCAAAAAGCTCCAAGGATTCCGGCAATCACTTGGTCCAATCCCAAAACACCCCAAAGGTGCCCATTACCCCTTTGGTCAAACCAAAAATCTCCAAGGATTCCCACAATCGCTTGGTCAAAAATAAGAAAATTTAAAAACAATAAAATCATCAAAAATAACAAAATTTACATTTCATTTCCATGCATGCTCAAAATCATCACAATAATAAAGAGCTCTTTTCGCATCTCATCTTCATACTCACAAAAATAAATCTATCAAAAAACACAAAAATAATAGCTGCATTAAGCATCACATCCATACATTACATATTTGTGGTCATAAAGGTCAAAGGCACCATAGACTGTCATTATTCGGCAAATTCATCATTTTCCACATTTCTCCATTCTATAAATAGTCCATCACAAATAAACGCCATGCAAATAATTTTCACCAAACCATAGTCGATTGTCTTCTTATCAGTCGAGAGTTTTCATCATTCAGATGTCATTAGCTTTCTAGCCACGTAGTGTACAAATTCAGATAGATTTTGTAAAGGTAGACTTCTACTTGGATCACACCTTGTTACGTAGCATCCCAACACAAATTAAAACACATAAAATAATTCCCAAGTTGTGTGAACGAAATATGAAACCTGCAAAGCAATCCAGGTCACCATAAGTAAAACGGTTATCTTGCTCATCCCCCTATGCAAATGACCCCAAGAATGCTGAGAGTTGGCAAAAGGACAAACATCTTCTCTACCCAATTCCCCAAGAAATCCCAAGTTTTTAAAAATTTGTAAAACATAAAAAATTTTAAAATTCAAAACTCCAAAAAATTTGACATCATAAAAAAAGCGCATACATCAAAAGGCACATACAATAGTGATTTTCATCACTGAATATTCAAAATCCCTTGCTCAAAAGAAAATATAACAAAAATAAACAGTGATTTTTATCACTACAAAAGAGCAAGTATCCCAATACAATTGAAGAAAATAAGGGAGTCGAACTTGAATCCCTGGAACTCTCAGCATTCAAAAGGTCATGAAGTAAACCTTAGTATCGGTTTGGTGGATAGCCTATCGGTCACTGGTGGTAAACCTCCCGCATGATGATATATCTATCACATTAACTCGTGTATAGATCAATGTTTGCATGTCGATGAGCTAGCTTATGGTATCCTAGATAACATCACAGATTAATCTGACTAAATACAACAAAGGAGTTAGTGGAGCTAATTAGGTGATCCTCATTACAGGTTTGGTTGACAGCCTATCTGGCACTAGCGGTATCCTGAAAAATACCACATAAACGAACTCAATTGCACACACATGGATGTGAAATAACTTGGTCAACCACAAGTACGATTCATACCTTGTCCAAAAGTCTTGTAAGATAAAAATACAGTACTGGCTAGTTAGTTAAAACATATGAGTCTCAAAAAACCTTAACTACATTCTAAACCACCTGTGCAATCTGTCATCCTCGAATTGCCATCAAAAAATACAAAAATAGCATGTATACATAAAAATTCATTTACCATAGCAATCGCCTAAGACAAAAAGACACAAGTTCTAAACAGTCTATGGTGCCACCACCAAAAATCACAAATTTAATTCATCCATTCCATTTGCATATCATAAAAATTAGAAACATTTGCATTCATCATAACATATGCATCCATCAACATAAATTAACATGCATACATACACGTTCAACAATCATTGTGCATAACATCAAATGTCGACATGTGTATAAACAAAATAAATTCATCTGTATATATATCATCAAAAATGCTTGTAGGCTACAATAACCGATCATCTGACCTCGCAAAAAGCCAAAAGCTCAAAAACCCAAACCTAGGGTGTCGGTAACCATGATCATGTAGGATCGGTTCGACGGGAACTACCCCCCGTGGTGTGAGTCCTATGGGACCCCTTAGGGTGGCTACTGGTGTCAGTCCTATGGGACCAACATGTGGGAGTTGTCCTCCAACTGGTGTGGAGTTGGGAGCCATTCATAACTTACGATGTGGGAGCTGTCCTCCAACTGGTGTGGAGTTGGGAGCCATTCATAACTTACGATGTGGGAGCCATTCATAACTTACCAGTGTGCAGCTAAGGTAGTAATGTTGAACAAGCAATAAAATTTCCCGATGAGAGTGCCTTTGCACTTGACATTTTGGGCATGCAAAATAGACATCGGGGTCACAAATACTCACTATCCTACTCCCTAAGAAGGATACCATAGCCGGACTGCTCCACGAGAGGCCAGATTTTTGAGAAGTTCATCCCCAAATAGTGTCACACAAAAGGGTCCAAACCCAACCAAAAATAGCAATAACATTATCGAACGAAGGCGCCTTTGCACTTGATATTCTTGGCATCCAAAACAAACATTGGGGTCACAAATTGTCACTATCCTACTCCCTAAGAAGGCTACCGTAGCCGGACCACTCCACAGGAGGACGAATTTTTGATAATTTCTCTCCAAAATACGTCGCAAAAGGATTCAAACCCACCAAAAATAGGTCTAAATATCAAAAAATTGCACACACATTCAACGATAAACATCTAAAGGCACCCTTACACAAGTCATCTTGGGTCAAGCGACTCGTCGCTTTTCTTATGTCGTTCATTCCCTCATTGATTCGTTGCTTGAGGGGGTAGTCACACTTAGTCACCAATTAACAAGCACACACCCAATAAAGGAAATGACATGCATTCAAAGAATCATTGACAAATACAATCACGCTCCTACTTGGGGTAACAAACAAGCAATAATCACAAGTTGGTCAAACACTTGGCATTCGTGAATCATGAACTCAAGGTTCCCATATAAAAAAGGTTGCGCCCTTTGCCTATTCGTGACTGATCAATGTCCAAACTCAAGTAACACCTCACCGAAAAATATTAACACTTGAATTGAGTTCCTTCGCTCGTCAAAAGCAAGGATTCAAGAATGCATGCCCTTTCCATAATTGGGGCATCAAAAGTTGGTTAGGTTACTAAGAAACCCTAATATTTAGTGCTTTGGTTATCTATTTTTCCTCAACACTAGGCCATGCATAGTGCATCCCAAAAATGGGCATCTGTAGACACCAAAACAACACCTATCCGATTATGTGACTGCAAACACTGATCGCATTAACACACACAGCCCCCAAGGCAGCCCATAGAGGTTAAACATTGGTCCTAACCAATCACACGATAGTTTTGGAAGGTCAAGATTCAATTTGGTACCTTCAAGCACTCTTCTCCATACTCATTCCACCCAAGGATGATTACAAACTTCTATTCGCACCACCTAGGGACGATTAGCAGTATTCGCTCCAGGGTGGGGCAAATAGCAGGTTTGATGGGAAAAAAGTCAAATCTTGACAAATGGTAGCTCAGATCCACCAATTAACTTTTCCTTCATTGCATGGGAGGGTGAGTGAGCATTTTCAAGTGTTAGAGGCGCATTACAGGGGCAGTCATGGAGCCCCTAATCAGGGAGGAATCTCCTCCCCCTTGGGAGGCATGATTGCCAAGTGGCGCCTCTGCATGCTCATCCAAAGGGACCTCTAGGTCTATAAATTAGTGAGTTTTCTCACCACAAGATATACAGAGAAGGAGCATTTTGAGCAATGAAGTGTTGTCATTTTACTTCCACACCCACACCTTTTTTATTTATGCCTTTCACATCCTTGATATCTTTTGGAAAGGAGGTCATAGGGTGGTTATTTGAAGCACAAATCTGAAACCAAAACCCAACATTTGGCCACAATATCCTACCAAATTTTTTGAAAATACCCCACAAGAGGTTTTGGACCCATCCTAAGTGGATTGGTGCCAAAATCAGGCCCCAAACGGTGGGCATCCTGCCCTCGGGCGCCCCCCATACTACTGTAGTCCTAATCGCTCCCCCCCGAAGTGATTAGAAATCTATGGCATATTTCATTTCTATTATTTTTGCATTTGATTCTATACTGCTTAGATAGGTTGTCATTCAAATTTCACATCATTTTGATCATTTTTTATCATTTTTCTATTATTTCCCACCTTTACTAACATTCAGGTAGCATCATCAAATTCCTAGTGATAGAGGCCAAATTGGGAAAATCTGACCTTCTGGGTCTTCCCAAAATACCCCAAATTAGCTAACCCCTAACTTTGTAGGTGATTTGGAGCTTCCCGGATGGGACATTTGGGACAGTGTGTTTTGACGTTTTGTTGTAGGTCTATTCATCCTGCCCTAGAGTGAATACAAATTTGTGGTGAATTTTTTGACTATTCCATTTGCAGTGTTTTCCTTGGGATGTTTTGATGCCCCTGATCAATTTTTAGTTCATTTGGATCTATTTTAGTTATCGTTTTATTTATATCTTGCATGCACTAATTGAAGGCGTGGGGATTGCATGTTTTATTTTATCTATAGGTGCTACTGACTATTTCTTGTTTCCTTTAACACAAGATCTAGACATTAGAGGAGCATATAGGAGTAAAGACTCATCAACACAAGTTGCGACGATGTTTGGTCCGCCCATTTTACATGTGGGCACGCGGAAGAAGGAATAGCATCCATGGGTGTAACAAGAACATTTTTTAATGCTCCTAGCCCTTGAAAAAGGAGGATACGAATTGTAACTAAATTCTTAAGTGCATTAATAAAATGGTTTTCTTCCATATTGGATTTTTATTTGGTTTCGATTCATTCATGCCTCTTTCCTTTTATGCACTTTCAATTCATAGGATTTAGCGTTATCTTTCGTTTCATTTGAATCACATCTTGGCTTTTCCTTTTTGTTTTTGTATCCTCGTGCTTTCATCAACAACTCATTTCATTCATTCCATATGCATATATCATATAATTAGCAACATCGCATTCATAATACCACATGCATACATCATCATAAATAACTGTGCAAAAACATCAAAACAAACCATGACAAGTGTATAAACACAAAGAACTTCATCTGTATATATATATATCATCAAAAATGCCTATAGGCTACACTAAACCGGTCCTATAAACTCCCAACAAAGCAAAAACTCAAAAAACCCAACCCTAGGGCATTGACCACCATGATCATGCAGGATCGGTGCGACGGGAACTACCCCCCATGGTGTGGGTCCTCTGGGACCTCTCAGGGTGGCTGCTGCTCACCCCCGCATCATGACCACTAGTGCCCCCCTCATATAGTAACCTATGCCAAGAGGATGTTGACTACTCAGTATCACTCCCTCTCGTGCGGCATGACGATCTGCCTCCACTAACCATAGGGATCCACCCATCAAAGCGAATAATCTCTGCTGCCAGCTTAAACTAGTGTCAAATCAGGTCCATCTCTCATCGATGAACTATCACCAAGTTCCCGTCCCGCTACACCAATGCTTACTTCCTCTCCACCAGTTATGTCCATAGGAGATACATCTCCCATGTAGCATCTATATCCCCATCCCGTCGATGGTACGCAACCAATGCATTCTCCCTCTATACCAACTACATCCGTAGGAGATCCCTCTCCTATAGCACATCCCTAAGCTCCTCATCCCATATTCGGAGTAGCCTCTCCAATTGCACTATCTTAGCACGTAACCCTGCATCCACACCCTCTAGGACTGCCTAGTGCATGGGCAAATCTAGGACAGTGGGCTACTCTGGCTTCCACTACTCTAGGACGTCCTGCATATCTGGTTGCTCCAAAACCCCAATGTCATTCCACCAAAAATCATTCACCTCTACCATGTCCACATCCTCCAACGAAACCCCCCAACCCTCTCCAGGTGCCTCTGCACCCTCCTCGGCTACTACTACCACCTCTGCACCCCTTAGAGGCCCCTCTCATCGCCATCATCGCAAAGTCCACCACTGGTCATACTTAGTGGTAACCTCGACGTCATCCACATTTGGGATGTCAATCACTATATCTGAATCCTCACCTAGTGGCACAATTACTGACCAGACTAGAGTCCTCTCATTCCCTCAACACTGATAGATCAAGGGCTCACTAGGAAACCCCTAGCACACCCCAAAATATCATGTCACCCGGACATACAAGAAGAACTCCTACTCGGTCTCATGCTACCCAATCAGCCACCTCCCCTTGCAAACCCGTCGAAGCCACTCTCCAACCTCGGGACAGGCTGGACAGTCCTGATAGGGGCACCATCACACCTCCCCTAGAGCAAGCCGAGCGAAGGCATCAGCATAGTGCCCTACGACACCTTCCCACCATCGAATCTATCCTTGCTCCTCAGACCTCTGCCACAATTCCCTATATCCGATATCTCGGTCTACCATCTCTGCCCGAGTCGTCCATGGCAACACCATCGGACTCTCCACCACTATGTGCTACCAATCCCATCACTACAATAGATAGCTACATCCAATCCCCTTCCACCTTCGGCAATGGACCTTGTACAACTCATCATAGAGTTGTGCCAGTAGAGTCTGTCCCCATATCATAATCATCGGTGCCTCTGTTAGACACTCCATCAACCAAAACATCACCTCCAGTAGGTTCCACGAGAACCTCGTTCTCGTAGATTTGGGTAGTAGCATGTTAGAAATGAGGCCCATGAGTACTACGTGCTTCACTCCCAACACGCCCCTCTCTAGCCACCATCGAACCAAAATGCTACCAATCTGGCACTTGCCCTCTATCCTCTCCACTGGGTTGTCCACACCCAATTCCTCCCCATGCTCGAAGCATCGCATCAGTACAGCTGTCCACTGATCATGCGATGTCGTCCTGATCGGTAGCCCGTATATCAAAATCCGTAGAATATGATAGACATCCTCCAAGGTCACTGTCATCTCCCCTATTGGGAGATGGAAGGTGTTGGTCCGAGGATCCCACAAGTTGATCAGGGCCGTCAAATAGTCCCGATCCCCGACCACAGGCTCCAGTCGAGTCACATACTTGAGCCCAAGGGCATCAAGCCACTCCTAGTCAGCAAAAGTCAGTTCCTCCCATGCTTCAATGAAAATCGTAGGCACACGGTACTGGATCTTCACAACCTGCAAAAGAAAACATAATAAAAACATTAAAACCATGAAAAACTGTACAACAATAACAAGAATATACAGCAATGCATAAAACAATGTACAACTAAAAACAGACAAATAACAAGCAACAAAATTCACAAAAATTCAAAAAATAAACAGTTTGTCAGTCCTAGGGTTTTTAAATCTAATGGTCAACTAATAAATTAAAAACAAAAAAATTCAAACCACAGTTTATCAGTCCTAGGGTTTTTAACTCTACCTCTACACTGATAAATTAAATACAAAAAAATTCAAAAACAATTTTTCTAAAAAATAATTTTTCAATTCCTAAGGTTTTTAAATCTAACGGTCAACTGATAAATTAAAAACAAAAAAAATCAATAAACAGTTTGTCAGTCCTAGAGTTTTTAACTCTACATCTCCACTGATAAATTAAAAACAAAAAAAATCAAAACTACATTTGTCAGTCCTAGGGTTTTTAAATCTAACGGTCAACTGATAAATTAAAAACAAAAAAATTCAAACCACAGTTTGTCAGTCCTAGGGTTTTTAACTCTACCTCTACACTGATAAATTAAATACAAAAAAATTCAAAAACAATTTTTCTAAAAAATAAATTTTCAGTTCCTAAGGTTTTTAAATCTAAACGGTCAACTGATAAATTAAAAACAAAAATACAAAAAAAATTCAAAAACAATTTTTCGGTCCCTAGGGTTTTTAACTCTAAGTTTAACTGATAAATTAAACAAAAACAAAAAAAAACAAAAAATGGTTTGTTAGTACCTAGGGTTTCACTCTAAAGGTCAACTGATAAATTAAAAACACAAACAAAAACAACAAAAAATAACTAGGGTTGAGCTATGTTTTTAAGCTCAATTTTACCCTACGTTTCTAACCTAAGTTTTGATCTTTGTTAAACTAGGGTTAAGTGAAGTTTTTAAGTTACGTTCTAAACTAAGTTTTTTAGCTACGTTTTAAACTAACTTTTGATCTTTGTTTAACTAAGGTTAACCTAAGTTTTAAGCTAAGTTTTGATTTTTGTTAGACTAGGATTTCAATTAGTTTACAACAAATGCAAAAACAACATGGTTTCCACTAGGGTTTCAATCTAAGTTTTAATGAATCCATACAACAAAAATTCATGCATAACAACATACATTTCACTAAGGTTTTCATTTTTAATTTGAAAAAAATATAAAAAAGAAACAAACAAATTGCGGTTTTAAAAACTGTAACATACCACACAAACAATAAAGAGGAAGAGCACTCATTGGTCTCACTTCGGCTCCGTCGCTTGATGATCCGGTCCGTGAACTCATGGTGGCAAGAAAAATTTGGCAGCACTTCACTTTGCAGAATTGACCTCCTCCTCAGAGCTCCAAATTGCCAGGAAAAACAAATGCAAATGAGCCCAAAACCCATTTTTGGCCCTTACATAAGATTTTTGAGCCTATAATCGTTACTCCCTGGGATGAGCGCTCTATTTAGAACTCATCCCACCTTGGGGCGATTACTAAACTGGTATTCATACCACCCAAGGATCATTACAGAGTAGAAATTTCAAAAAAATCAAAAACTGCACAAAAATGCACCAAAACAAGCAATAAAATTGTCCAATAAGAGTGCTTTTGCACTTTTCATTCTGGACATGTAAAATAGACGTCGCAGTCACAAATACTCACTATCCTATTCCCTAAGAAGGCCACCATAGTCGGACCGCTCCACAGGAGGATGGATTATCGAGAATTTCATCCCCAAATGGTGTTGCAAAAAGGGTCAAAACCCATCCAAAAATAGCAATAACATTGTTGAACGAAGGCACCTTTGCACCTGACATTCGTGACATCCAAAAAATGCATTGGGTTACAAATTTTCACTATCCTACTCCCTAAGAAGGCTACCATAGCCGGACCGCTCCATGAGAGGATGAATTTTTGACAATTTCAGATCCAAAATGCATCACAAAAAGGGTTCAAACCCACAAAAAATATGTCATAATGTTCAAAAACTACTTAAGAATTCAACGAAAAACAACTGTAGGTACCCTTACATAAGTCATCTCGGGTCAAGCGACTTGTTTCTTTTCTCATGTCGGTCATTCCCTCATCAATTCATCGCTTGAAGGGGTAGTCACACTTAGTCACCAATCAACAAAAACACACCCAATCAAGGAAATGGCACGCATTCAAAAGATCATTGACAAAGACAATCACGCTCCTACTTGGGGCAGCAAACAAGCAATAATCACAAGCTAATCAAACACTTGGAATTTGTGAATCATGAACTCAAGGTTCCCACAGACAAAAGGTTGCATCCTTTGCCTATTCATGACTGAACAATGTCCAAGATCAAGTAACACCTCACCAAAAAAGGTTAACACTTGAATTAAGCTCCTTAGCTCGTCAGAAGCAAGGATTTAAGAATGTGTGCCCTTTCCATACTTGGGGCATCAAAAGTTTGTTAGGTTACTGAGAAACCCTAATCATTAGTGCTTTGGTTATCTATTTTTGCTCGCACTGCGCTTTGCATAGCGCTTCCCAAAAAGGGGCATCTATAGACACCAAATCAGCACCAATCTAATTATGTTACGACAAGCGATGATCGCATTGACACACACAGCCCCTAGGGCAGCCCCTAGAGGTTAAACAGTTGTCGTAACCATTCCCACAGTAGTTTGGAAGGTCAAATGTCAATTTGGCACCTTTTGGCACTTTGCTCCCTACTCGTCCCACCTAGGGACGATTACAAACTGGTATTCGTCCCACCTAGGGACGATTATCAGCATTCGCCCCAAGGTGAGGCAAATAGCAGGTTTGACTAGCAAAAAGTCAAACCTCGATAGGTTCCCCAGTTAACTGCAGCTTTAGGACATGCAATTGTGAGGAAATGCTTCAAATCAAGGAGAGAGACTTCAGTCATGCATGTCTTTGATTTTGGAGGTCTCATGCAATGAGACTCTAAATCAGGGAATAATATTTTCTCTCAAAATAGGACAAGCAACTCAAGTGGCGCCCTCGCATGAGCATTCAAAGAGAGAGACCCTAGGTCTATAAATTGGTGAGTCTTCTCACCCAAAAATAGAATATAGAAGGAGTATTTTGAGCAACGAAGTGCTACCATTTTACATCCACACACACCTTTTGATTTTTGCCTTTCACATCCTTGATCTCTCTTTTGGAGGAAGGTTATTGGGTGATTATTGGAAGCACAATCCGGACCCAAAACTGAACATTTGGCCACAATATCCCACCAAATTTTTTGACACGACCCCATAAGAGGTTTGGACCCATCCCAAGTGGATTGGTGCCAAAACAGAGTCCCAAACGGTGAGTTTCCTGCCCTCGGGCGCCCCCCAAACTATCGTAGTCCTAATCGCCCCACCCCGGAGTGATTAGAAATCTATGGAATATTTCCTTTTTGTTATTTTTGCATCTGATTCTATACTGCTTAGATAGGTTTTCATTTAAATTTCACATCGTTTTGAGCATTTTTGATCATGTTTTTATCATTTCCCGCCTTTACTAACATGCAGGTAGCATCATCAAATTCTCGGTGATAGAGGTAAAATTGGGAAAATATGACCTTCTGGGTCTTCCCAAAATACCCCCTTTTAGCTAACCCCTAACTTTATAGGTGATTTGGAGCTTCCCAAATGTGACATTTGGGACTGTGCTTTTTGACACTTTGTTGCAGGTTTAATCGTCCTACCTTGGAGCGATTACGAATTTGTGGCGAATTTTCTGATTGTTCCATTTTTAGTGCCTTCCTTGTGATTTTTTGATGCCCCTATCAAGTTTTTAGTTCATTTGTATCTTTTTCAGTTATCATTTTATTTATATTTTGCATGTGCTAATTGAAGGCATGGGGATTGCATGTTTTATTTTATCTACAGGTGCTACTGACTATTTTCTATTTCCTTAAACATAAGATATAGAAATTAGAGGAGTAACAAGGAGTCAATATTCATCAACGCAAGCGACATCAATGTTTGGTCCGCCCATTTTACATGTGGGCATGCGGAAGAAGGAATAGCATCCATGGGTGTGACAAGAACACATTTAACACTCCTAGCCCCTAAAAAGGGAGGAGGCAAATTGTAACTGAATTCTAAAGCATATTAATAAAAAGGGTTGTCTTCCATATTGGCTTTCTATTTGGTTTCAATTTGTTTATGCTTCTCTCCTTTCATGCACTTTCAATTCATAGGATTTAGCGTTATCTTTTGTTTCATTTGCATCTCATCTTGGATTTTTATTTTTTGTGTTTCCATATTCTCGTGCTTTCATATTACATAGAGTTCATAGGACTAATCACCTATACCCAAGGTTATGCATAAGCGGTCAAACCCAAAATCTACTTATAAAAATGGGATAAATCAGTTTCAAAATCAAGATGAATCATGTCCAAAATCATGTAGGAGACATGGCAAATTGCATTTAGATTTCACCATAATGTCCAAATTACAAAATCAATTAATTTATTTTCCCAACATAAATTCCATTCATTATTCAACATACAGAATGCATAAATGCTTTAGAAAATTAGTGCTATTATCTAAAACATTCACTTAATCAAATTATTTGCAACCTTAAATCACTTAAATTTTAATAAGTGTTTCTCATTGTTGGGTATTCAACAAGCCATACTATTCCATAGTTAATCCTTAGACCAAAAAACCATGAATTCAATGCTTATTCACAACACCACCATGATGCTAGGGTACGTTGTGAGTGATGGGAGTAAAACTAATGGGATTATTTTATTGATACAAATGAGTTACATATATAGGTAGAAGGCCTATATGATAAACTGACAAGTGTCAATATAAACTGACAAGTGTCAAAACAGAGGCATAGTGCACTTTAATTCTAAAATTCCCCCTTAAAGTGCACTATCCTAACTAAAGAAGAAACTATTGGGACTGAAACTGATGGGATAATTTTATTGATAAAAATGAGTTACATATATAGGCAGAAGGCCTATATGATAAACTGACAAGTGTCAATATAAACTGACAAGTGTCAAAATAGAGGCATAGTGCACTTTAATTCTAACATTCCCCCTTAAAGTGCACTATCCTAACTAAAGAAAAAAACAAGTCAACATTAGGTAACATTCCCCCTTAATGTTGACTTCTCTAAAAAACAACCTATCATCCTCTTCTATTGCTGATTTGGTCTAAGCTCGTGCTCTGTGTGCTTGGCTCTCCAACTGTGAATAATGCTAGATTCACTATGTATACATCTCGGTCTATTGCCTCAAGGTCAGCCACTTCCATGGGTCTGTTGCCACTGGGTTAGCCATCTAAGTGCCTTAGGGTCATCATGGGTGCCTCAGGGTCAACCACTTTTGGGTCTGTTGCCTCTGTAGGTCATCCTCAAAGGATGTTGCCTCTCGTAGGTCACTAACTAGATTCACCATGAATATCAAATCCCTCCTCATGGTGAACTCAATCTAGAAGGTTTCGGTTGCTGCTGAAAATGCACCTTAATACATAAAATAAAACGAGCCATGAAATACAATAAAAGGAACCATAGAATCCTAGTGTGGAGGAGAAGAAAGAAGAATAGAAGAGAATCTTCTAAAGTGTCTTCATCTGTAGTCTTCAGAAGTAGATCCAAAAAAAAAATATATCGGATAGAGTCTAGGGTGTCTATGTCTATAGTCCCTAGAATAAGTTTCCTTATGGTAGTCACCTCATCTTATCGGAATGCATGGGTAACCAGCCGCTGCATCCGCCAAGTAGATAGAGGTGAATACTAGATACTAGGTTCACTTACAAGTACCTTGGGAGTGTCGGGTACAACCAAAAGTGCACTCCAAGATAGAAAAACTTTGAGGCTAAAAAACTCAATTAAAATAGCCTTAGAAGTACAAATGGACACTACCAATGTGTCCATCGCAGAAAAATGTTTCCAACGACTATAAATAACCGTATACTTGGGTTTGAATGGGGCCGTCAACTTGCTGAAAAACAATAGCATGCATCTCTAGGCAGAAAAATAAACAAACTTGCTCAATGGCGGCATCGCTTTGTAGTGGAGTAAAAAAATAGACTTCACAATTTTTCCCCACAGGGAATTATATGACAAACTTTTCACAATACTCAGCTACACCCTAGCTTATACATGAATCATCGAAACCACATACATTGTTTGAATAACTGGATACATCCAATTATCACCAATTTGTTTTACTCTACCCCACATGTATGGTTGGCCACCACCTACCATGTAGGAAGAATCAACAGTACCAACTATAGCTTCTGAAGACGGTGGGAAGACTGAAGAGAAACCATATATGTCCACGTGCCCCACTGAAACATCAGATTGAAATGGCCCATTAACAATGAGCATATCATCATAACAAAAAATCATAATCTACCAAAATATCCCAAGCATGGCGGTGTGGTCGAGGAAATCGTTGAGTAATGATGGACTGCAAAATGAACATTTAGACAAAATTGCGATTCTACCAAAGGCAAGTGCAGACTCCACTAAGAAGGCCCTGCTAGAAACTCCTGCGAAACATGTGCTGCCTATTGTGGACTTCACCTCAAGGAGTAAACTTAGACAAGCAGTAGCAGTGCCTTTGCAGCAGGCTGCACAAGATACACAATCTTCTAGAAACACAAAGCAACGCCCTCCAGCCTCTTCAACTGCACCTCGGAGGTCATCATTTCCAATCATCTCAAAAGCATTGGGCCCTGGAAGATGCTCATCTCCATAGAGTGCTTGCAGATCTCATCCATTGGATGAAAATAAAGTGGTATCTGATAATGATGAAGTCTTTAATGAAGGAAGAGTTCATGTATCACATCCTAAAGCTAAGAAGGTGTCAAAAGAGTCATTTCCACAAGTTTCAAGTCTAGATTTTGAAGAAATTCTAGATGTTCAGAAGGTGCCATGCATGGACAGAGCTGTGCAGTAAGATCCACAAGCCAAATTCTATTCTCCCAAGTCCCAGGGAATGTCAAAACATATTAATTCTCTTGTGAAGGATTCTGATTATCAGAGAAAAACTTCTCAGGTTATATCTGCTCGAAGTCCATTACCTAAGGAAACATTAGTTCAGAGAGAAACAGATACTGATCCACATCTTTCTGAAATTCAGGAAATGCTAAGGCAGCCTTCTTCTGCATCTACCACTACATTGGGCCATGATATGCCTGATTTACAGCAAATGACCTGTAATAACGTCTCTCCACAAACAAGAAAAGGAACGTCTACGCATTTTCTCAAATCTCAGGCAGTGTTGAATGGTTCAAGTGCCTCTGCTCTCTCTGCAAATGCCAATATAAGGCCTTGTGTACAAACACAGATGGAATCTGTACAATCACATCCTGCTTTTTGCACTCAAAATGGTCAAGTAGCACCTGATGTACAAAGGGCAACATGTAATGATGTGTTCAATAATACATCAAAGGAAAATGTTTGTCATAGAGGTCATGGAATGCTTCGTCCTCCTTTTTCTGAAATTGCTCCAGGAAGGCTCCAACATGTTTCGAAAGTGCCAAAATAGTTCCCGGTTTAGTAAGGTTGTCAGAATATGCATTAGTGCAAATGGAGGAAAATGACTTCACTTTTGTATTGTAGAGTATTTTTGAACAGTTTCCTTCTATGTGTGACATTACAACAGCTCAAACAGTATCTGTTACACAATGTGATCCAGATCCCCCTTTGACAGGAGGCAAAGAGAGGAACCTACATCCTAAAAGTCTTGTTCCATCTAGACAATCTGGTCCTATACTTGCTTGTGCAAAGCCATCTGTCACTCATGATGGTGAAGGACATCTATCAAAGGATATGCAAAACAATTGTTTAAGACCTCCTGAAATTACAGATCCTGCATCTCAATCTTGGTCTTCTTCGACTGTTAAGAATTGTCTAGGAGATTTTAATTTACAAGAACTAACTAGGACCACATCTGCCACAAAAGGGCAAGAAACTAGTCAGCATATGCATGAACATGATAATACAAATGCTTGTACTGTATGTACCACTGGGAATGCAAAATTATTTTTTGATGCTTTTGAGCAAGTGGTGCAGAAACATAGTCTAAAAACTTCAGAGATTTCAAATTTGAAAATTCCTCACATATGGGATCCCCAATAGAATCAGGCATTGATAGCATGAGCAGAACACTGAATGCAATGCCTGCTAGTAATGGAAGCCACAATTCTCGGCCCACTGGAAGTTCTTCCCAAGGCAGTCCCCAGTTATCCTCTACTCAACAGTTGAATTAGAATACAAAGCAAATTTCATCACGCTGCATGGATTTTTCCTCGAAGACACCATTTTGACTTGGGATAACACTGCTACCAGAATAAAACACCACCAGGATGAGAGTGCCATTGGAACTGGTATGTTTGCCTATGAAACCGATTTCATAGTCGAGGGGATCACATTTGAAAACTCTACAACAGTAGCAACAAGGTGGAAGATGTCAGTAGCACTCAATCAAGATCGACATGATGCTCGCCTTGATAGCCTTAATTTTGCTGCTCCTCCTAGATTAAGCCTGCTAGTCTTCCAATTGACCGCACAAACTCACCCTGTCACCTTCGGATAAAGAACAAATAAAAAAAAAAATCATGGATCTAAAGACAAAGCTTTCCCTCATGGACGACCCAAATCATGAAAGCAGAACAAACAGAATTTAGCAGAAACAAAGTCCGCCACTGCCGTCTTTTTTTTTTCTCTTCTTGTGCTGAAAGGCCTTGGCGCCAAAGAAAAACACCATAAGAAGGAGGATTAGTCCCTTTATGTGTAGAATGCTCATAAGGAAACTCTTCTCAGAGACCACAATGCTTGACTCCAGACAAATTAGGAAAAACCAAAAAATGTTGCAACAAGACCAAATTTGAGAGCTCTGTCAAGATCCACCATTCTGCAAAGAAAAATATAAACTTTAAAATTCTTACCATTTGGTTTTTGATCCATAAAATTATGGAGAGCATACTCCCTCGATAAAAAATTTAAAAAAAATCAGGGGGGAGGGAGGATTTCCATGAGGGAAATCCCCCCTCAAGGGGTTTGAAAGGGTAGGGAAAGCCTGCTGTGATACCAAATGTTGGGACTAAAACTGATGGGATAATTTTATTGATAAAAATGAGTTACATATATAGGCAGAAGGCCTATATGATAAACTGACAAGTGTCAAAATAGAGGCATAGTGCACTTTAATTCTAACAGTGAGTGGCATGTCTTGGAAGACTCATAATTACCAATATGGTAGTCAAATTAATTCCAACATCTAGCAAAACATTAAGCACTCAAGTTCTTTAATGTCATATATGAGGTATTTAATCTGTAGACACCAAAACAACACCAATCTGATTATGTGAATGCAAACACTGATCACATTGGCACACACAGCCCCAAGGGCAGCCCCTAGAGGTTAAACAATGGTCCTAACCACTCTCATAATAGTTTTGGAAGGTCAAAAATAATTTTGGCACCTTCGGGAACTTTGCTCAATATCCTTTCCACCCAAGGACAAATTCTAATTGGGATTCGCTCCACCCTGGGATGAATTCACAATTCGCTCTAGGGTGGGGCAAATTGCAGGTTTGACGGGCAAGAACTCAAATATTGACAAATGGCATCTCGGATTTGCCACTTAATGCCTCCATTTCATGGGAGAATGGGTGAACATTTTCAAGCATTAGAGGCTATTACAGGGGCAGTCATGAAGCCTCTAATCAGGGAGGAATCTTCCCTCCCTTGGAAGGGCATGGCTGCCATGTGGTGCCTCTGCATGCTCATCCCAAGAGACCTCTAGGTCTATAAATTGATGAATTTCATCATTCCAAAAAAAAAGGAGAGTAAGAGCAATTTGGAGCAACGAAGTGCTGCCATTTTATTTCCCCATACATCCTTGTGCGATTTGTGCCTTCTACATCCTTGATCTCTTTTAGAGAGGAGGTCATTGGGTGACTATCGAAAGGTCAAATCTTGAACCCAAAACCTGACATTTGGCCATAGAATACCACCCAATATATTTACAACACCTTGTAAAACATCTTGGACCCATCCCAAGTGGATTGATGCCAAAATTAGGTCCCAAACGATAGGTGGCCCACCCGGGCGCCTCCACACTGTTGCAGGCCTAATCGTCCCTTTTAGGAATGATTGAGAATTTGTGGCAGATTTTTCTTTCTATCATTTTCATTTTTTGCATTCAATTCTACAATGCTTATATAGGTTGTCATTTAAATTTCATCTAGTTTTAAACAATTTTGATTGTGTTTCTATATTCGTTCGCTTTTACTAACTTGCAGGTAGCGTCATCAGATTCCCATTGATGGATGTCAAATTGGGAAAATATGACCATCTGGGTCTTCCCAAAATACCCCCAATTAGCTAACCCCAAGTTTACAAGTCTTTTTGAGCTCTCTAGGAAGGACATTTGGGACAGTACCTTTTCAGAATTTTGTTACAGGTGAATTCGTCCCGCCCCAGAGTGAATTCAAATCGGTCAATAATTTCCTGATTGTTCCTTTTGTAGTGTCCTCCTGGTGATGTATTGATGTCCCTATAAAATTTTTAGAGAATTTGGATTCATTTTAGTCATAGTTTAATTCGTTTTTCTCATTCATTTATCGTAGGCTTGGGGATTGCATGCTTTGTTTTATCCGTAGGTGCTATTGATTATATTTTGTTTCTTTGAATGTAGGATCGGAACATCAGAGGAGAAGCAAGGAATAAACATTCATAGACACAAGCGATGGCGACATTTTGGTCCACCCATCTTACATGTGGGCACGCGAAAGAAGGAAGGCTATCCATGGATGTAACCAAGAGATGGATTTAATGCTCCTTGCCCCTGAAAAGGGAGGATGCAAATTGTAACTGAGTTGTGAAATACATCAACAAAATAGAAGGGTTGTTATTTCATTTGGGTTTCAATTCATGTTTTTGCCATTTAATGCATTTTTAATTCATAGGATTCAGCGTTAAGTTTAGTTTCATTTTTGCATCGTGCTTGGAGTCTTTCATTTCTTGTTTCTGTATCCTCATGATTTTAGTGGCGATCATGGTGGGACACTATCCTCTGTTTTTAAGATCAAAGATCTAATCAAAACTTGTTTGTTTTTTTTTTCTTGCAGGTGTCGAGTTTCACATGCTGACTGTTGTTCATTCCATCAGGAGGCAGATACAAAACTATAATTCATCTTACCCAAGGACGAATGGGAATTCGCCCCACCCTGTGACGAATACAATCCTGTAATTCATTCCCCCCTAGGAAAAATTTCTATCTATGCAGTCTTCAGGCAGAAACTCAGAACCGACAGATTTGGGTAGAGAAGAGGTAAGGATTCTAAATTTTTCTTGTCTATTTTTGTCTTCAATTTTTTTGTTCTAGGGTACTTGCTTGCTTAGGGAAATTAGTTTTCCTTTACCACTTGCTTGTTTCCATTTGGAAAAATAAAAATAACCCCACACACCACATGGCAACTTAAAAACCAAGGCGCTGGTCATAAAACCCCAGCCCTTGATCAAGACCAACGGTGGATTTCATCACCACCTTGGCTTGAATTTTGCATCCATTACCCCGATCACGACTGTTGCTAGACATAAATCCTGACAAAAGCTGACCGAGTGTAGCTGGGGTGATTCCCAACACACGAGGATAATTCTTCTATGGTAGGTGTCATTAATAGGGCGATTCCCCTTCCATACCACCTACGTTTTACATACCATCTGCTCTCATGTACCTATAGTTTCCATCACGTAAGGGCAGGTATATAGAGAGGTTGGTATATAGTCTTGGCAATGGTATATCGAAGGGGCGACCATTTTTGGGAGCCATAAGAGCCATCATTTGTATTTAAAACGTTCTTTACAAAAACCTTCAAAAAAACAAAAATAAAAAACACACTAAACCAGGTCTAGGACACACCCTCAATATTTAAACAAGAGAATCACTACTTTGTGTGTGCGTGTGCTCATTTCTATTTAGTGTAGCATAAAAATCATAAAAGAGATAAAAAAATCTACATAGCTTGTAGGAAAGCACCACCATGGTGTACACACGTAGCTGTGTGTAGCCAAGCCCAATCAAGGGTGAAAGCTATAGAAAGTGTACAAGGGGGCACAAGTTGCCTCCGCTATAGCCCTAAGGACTTAGTCATACCGTCTTGGCAGCCTGACCCGCAAGAGAGTCCTCATAATTCCATGTCAAGATGGAATTATAGGGACACCCCTTTGAGGGACATGCCCATCCATCATATCCCCTTTCGGGAAGATTCCTTACATGTGGCACTCAACATAGATAAAAGGCTCCCTTAGAAGCTCGATATGAGTGGCCACCGCGCGATGAAGCACTAGAGTGGCATAGTTTCCATGAGGAGAGGCCACATGATGATGGCATCCCTCCTTTGCCCCCCATCACTGTTAGAACCAATAGAAAAAATCCAGAGCACAAGGCCCTTCAAGCAGGGCGAGCTAACTCTACCCACCCCTTTCACACATATGAAAGGGAGCCCAAGGAAGATGATTACATTCCTTAAGAGCAATATACAACGTGGGGGCCATGCGCTTCGGCATCAGCTAGATACCATGATCACCCACTAAGGCCAGAGCCTCGGGTAAATGCTGCCAACCTCGATAGACAAAAATAACCTATTGAGATCTCGGATCATCAAGACTAGGGTAAGTGCATAGGAGAGGCATCCAAGCCTCCTAGGCTCAGGATGGCAGAAAAAATTGACCTAGCAGTCGCTAGACACGCTGCCCACCAAGCATAGATCACATGGCTTGAGCAAGATCAATAGTAGCTAGAGCATTTATATCACCTTAGCAAAGAGCGCATTAGGCACCAAATAGATGAGCTGCTACATAACCCGGTGCTTGAGAGGGTCCCAACCCCTCGCACCCAAAGAGTGGAACCATATGAGAGGCATAATCCCTTGGTGTGAGATAGGTCTCTGCGACCTTACCAAGTGTTGCCTCCGAGACCTCCTAGACCTGAGTGGGAGGCCACTCCCTGGAATAATGATGGGTACCCTCCGCGGGGACCCACCTAGGGTCATAGGTCTCGTCTAGAGACTCCTTAGGAAGCTTACAAGGAGTACAAGCAAGAAGAAGAGCGGGCTGAAATGCCCTACCTAGGTGGAGGAGTTGCCATCCAGCCACCCCTTTAAAGGCCTCAAGTCTCCCACAACCCATAACAGGAGCAAACTAAAGAGGAAGAGATTAAATCCTCAAATGCATATAAAGCACTGCTAGAGCATTTGGAGTCTGTGGAGACCAAAACTTTTGGGCCCCAAAAGCCCACTTTACGCCAACTCCGCAGTCATCCTGTGCATCCGTATGTGCCAGTACCCCCTTACCCTAAACACTTTAAGCTACCTTAGTTGGCAACCTTTAGAGGTGAGGAGGATGCTCAAGAGCATGTGATAAGGTTCCTGAGCCAATGCTTTGGCATTCAAGATAATGATGCTTTGTTATTGAGAAAATTTATAACCACATTCATAGGCCCTGCCTCAGATTGGTTTACTCAATTACCAAAGCACAACATTAACAACTTAGATTAGTTAGTGGATGCATTCCTCGAATGCTTCGCCTTCAATACCAAGAAGAAGGTGTCACTGAGTGACTTAGCCAGCCTCAAGCAGTATGAGGAGGAGACCATGGCGGCCTATGGGAATCGATGGAGGACATTGCTTTTGAATCTGCCCTACCTCCCTCCTAAATTTGACCTCACTCAGATGTTCTCCAAGAGTTGTTTGAGATCGATCTCTGTGCTATTGCAGCTACAGTAATATGCCACCTTATAATAAGCTCTAGCACAATCTAGGATCATTGAAGAGATCAAAATATAGGATGGCGAGATAGCCAAACCTAAGAAAAAAGAGTGGACTAAAAACACTAAAGCCGGGACTATGCAACAGAAACCCGCTACGGTTAGCCAAGTTGCTATCAATGTCCCTAAGTCTGCACAAGCAACTCAACCTCAAAAGGCTAACTATTAGGAAGTGCCTCCTAACAACTATGATAGGGAAAATTAGAGGCAAGAACAGGGTCAGCAACATCACCCTAGGTGACAATTCACACCCTACACAAAGTCTAGGGACTCCTTGTTTGACCGCTTGTTAGCGGCAAACCTGATCAACCTGCCAGAGGTTCAGACTATAGATACCAATGCACCCAAGCCTAAAGGGCATAGAGAGGACTTGTATTGCAGGTTCCATAGGCGGTAGGGACATGACCTAAATGCCTGTTGGAAATTTAAGGGCTTGGTGTAGGACCTAATTGATAACAAGACCCTAGCGGTGGATAATCCCGTCACACCAAGCAATCAACAAATGGAGGTCTTCAAAGACCCCTTGCCTACTCATGATCCACAAAAAAAGACCCTACAAGTTAATGAGGTCACACAGAACTGCCCCATGCAAGAATATGTAGGGATGATCAGTATAGTGACTTGGAACAAGAGGTATCCGAGCACGAATGTTCCTATAAAAGCGGTAGGAGATGTGCCAGCAACTTTGCAACCACAATAGCACCTTGCACAACCTCCTCTGCCTAAGCTGGTGGCCACACTTTGGACCAAACTAACTCAAAGTTTGAGGACCACCTCGGCTAGGCTCTCCATATATGAGCTTATACAACAATCTATGCCCCATCAAGAAGCTCTAATGGAGATTTTGAAAGCCATCGAGTTGCAGCCCCATGAGAATTTTTTTTTCAACAACTTTGTGGGGCATGTTAAATGATGCACTAAGCCAGTCATCACATTTCGAGAAGACGAATTGATATCAGTGACTGATGACATGGCAGATCCACCCCTGCATGTTATCGCACGAGTCAACAGGATCCCATACAAGAGGGTATTTATAGACACTGGCTCATCCAGAAACATCATCACAACTGTGGCTCTCAAACATTTGAAGTTGCCTGCATATCACATCACAGCTTCCACCTACACTCTACGAGCATTCAATGATGCAATCTGCTCGACAGTCGGCACAATAGTCCTACCAATCTAAGTGGGACAAAAGACCATACCCACATTGTGTCACGTATTGGAGGGTGAGATGGCCTACAACATCTTACTGGACCGAACATGGATCAGGGACATGAAGTGTGTCCCTTCGATAGCTCACCAATGTTGAAAATATACATTTGAAGGGGAGGTTCATGTAGTCTCGACATACTTGGAACCCTTCAAGTATTGTAATACGGTGCAGCTGATGCCACAATCAACCCTGCCATCAACGCATTTGGATTTCAAGTTAAATCCATCTAAACAGGGTCTGATTTCGTAGGAATCCTCGTTAACAAGTTCTTCAAAATCCTAGTCGGGTTCATCTTCATCATCTGGTCCTCCACCAACGACACCATATTTGGGGGCCAAATAGAAGGACAAAGGGAAGAAACCCCTGTAAGAGGCAAAACCTTTGGAAGAGACACTGCCATTAGTGTCAACTATCTCTACTAAGGATATGCCTAGCCGAATGGAAGTCGAGGCTCCTAGTGCACCCGAAATGGAGTGGACTCAAGGAGAACTTCCATTCCCTCCCCCTCAACCGCCAACGATCATCGTTGAAATGGCCAATATGGGCCTGGGGGAGTATCTGGTGTGGAATATTGTAGCAACACCCGCACTAGAATCCATGTAGGACATGGGGAGACCTCGACTCCCCATTGGCACTATTGTTCCCCTAGGCTACCCACCGAACCAAAAAAACTTTGTGTATGGGGGCCTTGATCATGGCGTTGCACCATGCACGCAAGAGGATGAATACAAAGAGCCTTTTGCTGAAAATGTCAACTATTTGTCTAACCCAAACTTTGCTCTGAGATACCTTGGCCAATGCAATTGGCACAAATATGGGTTAGGTTGATATGAGCAAGGGATACGTGTTCTTTGCCAACCAAGATACCAAATGCCATATGACAAGTCAGGAGTAGGGTTCAACCACCCCCTACCCTTGGACATCTTGGTGGAGAACATGCAAGGCCTAGGGATAGGCAATAATGGGGGATTGGCATCAGATCCATCTGCCAACCCTAACACCACATATACATTGAGGGATTATCTCCCATTAATGGCAATCAACCTTGTTGGCTCTAGCAATCCCTTCCCTTTGCTCGAGAGAGGAGAAATATCGAGAGCTCATTTTCAAGGAGGGTCTAGACAATGTCAAGAAGAGTCCTCGGAGGACAAGCCAGAGTATGAACCAGCATCGTATGACCCCTTTGAATCAGATAGCGATCACTCACAGGTGATCCCCATGGATGATTATCAAGAAAGCCTCTTGACAATGTTCCCCCTGGATGCTCCCATCGAGCAAGTGCCACTCCAAGGAAATCAAGTCCCCCCGTAGAGAGCAAAACAACCTAGGTGGGACCACATTAATTTTCTTGAGCAAGGTGAGCCTTTAATGTCGTAAGCAGTCGGAGCCAACGAAGGCCTTTGGATCTTCGATAGTGATTATGAAGATGAAATAGAAATGACATATCTTAATCACATGCGACAAATGCAACATCGGCACCCCTTGGAGATTAACAATATATTCAAACAATTAAATATATTTCTAGGGCATGATTGGTACATAGACCCAATGGGATGGGACCAAGTGTTGGATCTACCACTTCAGGTATATGAAGAGCACCTTCCACCCAGAGACCCTATAGTGACATCAATTCCAAGGGTAGACCCTATCTTCCTATCCACACATAGGGTTGATCCATTCGTGCTCGTACCTCTAGAGTGAGATCTAGAGCACATAGAGCATCTAGGATGTCTAAGTAATCACACCCATGGTAATGGAGACCAAAATCATTTCATCAACATGATCTCCATTGACTTAACCACCCCCATCCACAATCCGACCGATCCGACACAGTCATTGTATCTAGACATAGATGCCATAGACTGGGATCACCTCAATTCCCCTCCATCCCCATCTGAGTACTAGCATTTTGGTGAAATGCTCCATTTTACCCCTAGGCCAACTCAGGATATCTGCCATGTTGAAGAGGGACCCGAGGTTCCTAACGATGATCTAAACTCAGCAAATGATATCCACTTGATACCAACTCCACATTAGTTGGAAGACGGATCCCACATATCAATCAAGGAGACAACTGATGTAGACATTGGCTCAGATCCAATGAATCCACAGATCATCAAGCTGGGGGTAATTTTATCCCCCAAAGAGCAAGCTAACTACATTGCCCTTCTCAAAGAGAAGTAAGGAGGATTTTGCATGGTCATACAAAGACATGTCGGGATTAGACCCGTAGCTAGTCACGCATAATCTAATGCTTGATCCGAAAGTCAAGCTAGTTAAGCAAAAACTACACAAGATGCACCCAAAAATGGCCTTAATGGTCAGAGATGAATTGCAAAAGCTTTTGGATGCACAATTTGTCATCTGCATGGATTATCCACCATGGTTTTCCAACATGGTTCCCATCAAGAAGCCTTATGGGAGGATTCGCATATGCACTGATTTTCGAGAT
Organism: Wollemia nobilis; assembly: GCA_028583015.1. Classification (NCBI taxonomy): domain Eukaryota; kingdom Viridiplantae; phylum Streptophyta; class Pinopsida; order Araucariales; family Araucariaceae; genus Wollemia; species Wollemia nobilis. The sequence continues at coordinate 175,556 of JAQPPZ010001802.1, read as the reverse complement.
CTAAACAAAGCGAATCCTAAGGATGATATTCCCTTGTCGAGCATTGATGCATTGGTAGACGCTACAATGGGTCACGAAATGCTTTCCCTCATGGATGGTTTCTTAGGATACAATCAAATTTGTATCAGCCTCGAAGACTAGCTAAAAATGGCGTTCACAATGCCTTGGGGGACATTTTGTTATAAGGTCATGCATTTTGGCCTTAAAAACGATGGCACCACCTACCAACGTGCCATGACATACATATTCCATGATTACATGCACAAGACTTTGGAATATTACATGGATGATTTGTTGGACAAATCTCTTTTGTGCCCAGATCATCTTGATGATTTAAGCAAGATCCTCGATCACCTCATGGAGCATAGAGTCAGACTGAATCCCAATAAGTGCATTTTTGGCATCACATCTGGAAAGCTCTTGGGTTTCATAGTCTCAAAATGGGGCATCGAGGTGGACCCAAACAAAGTCAAGGCAATCCTTGAAATGCATCCACCAACTACCATCAAGCAGCTCAGAAGCCTACAGGGAAAGGTCACGTCGATCAAGCGCTTCATAGCACAGCTATCTGACAAGTGTCGACCAATGAACAAGTTGTTGCACAAGGGGGTAGCATTTCATTGGGATGACGAGTGTCAGTCAGCCTTTGATGACATTAAACAATACTTGGCTTTGTCACCAGTATTGGCACCACCTAGACCAGGAGTGTCATTCTACTTATACATCTTAGCTATTGAGGTGGCACTGGGAACCATGTTAGCCCAGAAGAACGAACTTCCTAAGGAACAGGATACTTACTAGCTTAGCCGCACCCTGGTTAGCTATGAACTTAACTATGCATACGTCGAGAAACTCTACTTGGCAGTGGTGTTTGCTATCAAAAAATCTGTGCCATTACATGTTGAGCAACAAGACATATGTTGTGTCTAAGGAGAATCCATTGTGATACATGATGATTCGTACTTATCATAGTAGTCACACGACAAAATGGATCATGTTGTTGATGGAATTTGACATAGAGTTTATTGGAAAAAAATCCATAAAATGTCAGGTCATAGCCGATCAACTAGAAGAGGCTCCTATCGAAGATGACCAACCTCTGACTATAGAACTACCCAATGATGGGGTCTTCCATGTCTCAAAATCACCAGATTTTGACGAGCCTGAGTCACAAGCCGACATAACCTTATTTTTTGATTGTTCTAAATGTGAGCAAGGTGGTGGCACGAGAATAATATTCTTCACACTGTAGGGCACTCCTATGCCCCAGTCATTTAAATTAAATTTCCCATGCACCAACAACAATGCAAAGTATGAAGCCTTGCTCATAGGTCTTCAGATAGTAATCACCATGAACATTAAATGATTGAATATCTTTTGTGATTCGTTGTTAATTGTCAACCAAGTCAAAGGGGTATTCCAATGAAAATGCCTAGTTCTACAGGCCTACAAAGCCCTTGTGGACAAATTCTTGGCAAATATTGAATGGTATGACATTGAGGCACTCCCTCGATCATCGAATTGTTTTGCGGACACTATGGCCTCTTTGGGGTCACTAATCCCGTAAGACATTTTTGGTGATATGACCACCATTCAAGTCAAAACACTATCACAATCAGTGATGGAGTGAGCAAGCTCTGATTTAATGCCAGGAATCCACCTAATTTAATGCCAGGAATCCACCTGATCTAGACTGAGCCCTCTACAGACAGGTTCTCTCAAATTCACGATCGTCTGAAACATGCCAACTAGGGTTCCTTGTTCTCCCCTACTCCCCTTAATAGCAAAACAACACTATTCTTACAAGTTCCCTCCTGCTTAGCTTTTGTTAGGGATGAAATTTGAGAGGGACTGGCTGTTCATACCATCGAGGCTTCTGATCAGTAGGATTGGTATTCACCCATCAGGGACTACCTCAAGTTAGGTAACCTCCCACTTGGATTGACGCATGTCGCAAAATGTGCATTCAAGCAGAAAATGGCAAAGCATGTCTTGTTAGGAGACATTTTGTACTGTTGTAGCTATGAAGGGATCCTCCTTCGGTGCTTGGACCAACAAGAGTCCAATTGGGAGATCGCCCAAGCGCACGATGGTACATGTGGTGGCCACTTCAGCGGTATGGCCATCGCAAAGCACATTCTTCACATGGGCTATTATTGGCCATATTTAGAGCGATATTATTGCGCATATGTCAGGAAGTGCGTGAAGTGTCAACACCATGCTAATTTGACATATGTACCTTCCTAGGCCTTGCAGTCGATACAGTTGGCTTGGCCATTTTTGTAGTGGGGCTTATATCTAATCATAAAGATCTCCCCTGTGTCGTTATGTCATCACACGTTTATCACAACGACCACAGAGTACTTCACCAAGTGGGTGGAAGCGGTTTTGCTAACCTCTACAACTGGACCTCGCATTGTGGAGTTCATTTTGCATAACATCATATGTTGTTTTGGTATTCCATCCAAGATAATCTCGGATAATGGGACGTCATTCAAGAACAAAGATGTGCATGCTTTGACCACAAAGTACAAAATTTAGCACAGTTTTTTGACCTCCTATTATCCGCAAGAAAATGGGCAAGCAGAGGCGTCAAACAAAATGCTAGTTGCCATCCTTAAAAATATAGTCATAGATAATCATAAGGATTGGCACATTCAGATCCCACTTACCCTGTGGGCCTATCGCACTAGCATTCGGACACCCACCGGGGCAACTCTGTTTTCTCTCGTGTATGGCTCCGAGGTTGTCATGCCTCTCAAGTTGGAAATTCCTTCCCTATGCATATCAATGCAAGAGTTCATCGATGATGATACTACGTGGCATGCCCGGTTAGACCAACTTATGTTACTTGATGAACGATGCATTAATGCCCTCGAGCATTTACGTATCTATCAAGAGTGACTTAAGAAAGCATACAACATGAAAGTTCACTTGAGGGACTTTCAGGTCGATGACTTGGTCTTGAAAGAAAACCAATAGAACTCTAGTCTGCCATCCCATTTAAGGGATAAATTCATGGCAAAATGGTTAGGTCCCTATGTAATTGATAGCAAAATAGGACCTGGAACATACCGGCTAGCCTCTCTTGATGGAATCAAGGAACTAGAACCCTTGAACATCAGTCATTTGTGGCCATTCCATTTTTAGAAGAGCCATAGCCCAAACAAAATTCTCCAAGGATCTCTATAATCGCTTGGTCAATCCCCAAATGCTCCAAGGATTTTTGTAATCGCTTGGTCAATCCCCAAAATGCTCCAAGGATTTCCGTAATCGCTTGGTCAATCCCCAAATGCTCCAAGGATTTTTGTAATCACTTGGTCAATCCCTAAAATGCTCCAAGGATCTCTCGTAATCACTTGGTCAATCCCCAAAATGCTCCAAGGATTTCCTTAATCACTTGGTCAATCCCCAAAATGCTCCAAGGATTTTTGTAATCGCTTGGTCAACCCCAAAATGCTCCAAGGATTTCTGTAATCACTTGGTCAACCCCAAAATGCTCCAAGGATTTTCGTAATCGCTTGGTCAACCCCAAAATGCTCCAAGGATTTTCGTAATCGCTTGGTCAATCCCCAAAACGCTCCAAGGATTCCACCAATCACTTGGTCAATCCCCAAAATGCTCCAAGGATTCCCGCAATCGCTTGGTAAAAAACAAGAAAAATTCAAAAACAATAAAATCATCAAAAATAACAAAATTTGCATCTCATTTCCATGCATGCTCAAAATCGTCACAAAAATAAAGATCTCTATTTTGCATATCATCTTCATATTCACACAAATCAATCCATCAAAAACACAAAAACATATAGCTGCATTAAGCATCACACCCACACATTGCATATTTGTGGTCATAAAGGTCAAAGCACCATAGACTGTCATTACTTGGCAAAACCATCATATTCTGCATTTTTTCGCTTTATCAATAGCTCATCGCCTATAACCACCATTCACATTATTCTCCCACATCATAGTTAGTTGTTTTCTCATGTATCAAGAGTTTTTCGTTATTCAGTCGTCATTAGCTTTCTCAACACATACTGTACCAAGTCAGACAAATTTTACGCAGGTAGAATGATACTTGGATCACACCTTGTTACGTAGCATCCCAGCACAAATTAAAACACATAAAACATTCCCAAGTTGTGTGAACGAAAGATGAAACCTGCAAAGCAATCTAGGTCACCATAAGCGAAATGGTTATCTTCCTCATCCCCATGTGCGAATGACCCCAAGAATATTGAGATTTGGCAAAAGGACAAGCATCCTCCCTACCCAATTCCCCAAGAATCCCAAGTTCTCAAAAGTTGCAAAACATCAACAATTTGCAAACGTCAAAAATCCAAATTTTGACATCACAACCAAAGTGCATACATCAAGAAAAGCACATACAATAGTGATTCTCATCACTCCATATCCTAATCCCTTACTCAAAAGAAAATAATAATACCAAAATAAACAGTGATTTTTATCACTATAAAAGAGAAAGTATCCCAATAAAATTAAAGAAAGGAAGGGAGTCGAACCTGAATCCCTAGAACTCTCAAAGATTTTGACAGGTTATGAGGCAAACCTCAGTATCGGTTTGGTTGATAGCCTATCGGTCACTGGTGGTAAACCTCCTGCATGACGATATATCTATCACATTAACTTGTGTGTAGATCAATGTTTGCATGTGGATGAGCTAGCTTATGGTATCCTACGATAGCACCACATATTAATTTGACTAAATACAACAAAGGAGTTAGTGGAGCTAATCAGGTGATCCTTAGTACAGGTTTGGTTGATAGCCTATCTGGAACTGGCGGTACCCTGACCAACACCACATAAATGAACTCAATTGCACACACAGGTATATGAAATAACTTGGTCCAAAACAAGTCCAATTCATACCTTGGTCAAAAGTCTTGTCAGATAAAGTACAGTCATGGCTAGTTAGTTAAAACATCTAAGTCTCAGAAAACCTTAACTACATTTGAAACCAACTTGCTATATTTTATTCTCGCCATACCAAAAAAAAAAAAAAAAACCATGTATACATAAAAATCTATTCACCGCAGCCATTGCCTCAGACAAAAAGCCATAAAGTTCTACACAGTCTATGGTGTGATTACCAAACATCACAAATTCAATTCATCCATTCCATTTGCATATCATATAAATTAGAAACATTTGCACTCATCAACACATATGCATTCATCACTATAAATTAACATGCATACATCCATATTCATCAATCATCATGCATAAAATCAAATCATCACATGCGCATAAACAAAATAAAGTCTGTATATTTATATCATCAAAAATGCCCGCAGGCTACAAAAATGCACCAAAAATAGCAATAAACTTGCCCGATGAAAGTGCTTTTGCATTTGACATTTCGGGCATGCAAAATAGATATCGGGGTCACAAATCCTCACTATCCTACTCACTAATAAGGCTACCATATCCGGACCACTCCACGGGAGGACGAATCTTTGAGAATTTCATCCCTAAAAGGCATCGCCAAAAGGGTCAAAACCCAACCAAAAATAGCAATAGAGTTTTCGAACGAAGGCGCCTTCACGCTTGACCTTCTTGGAATCCAAAAAAGACATTGGTGTTATAAATCGTCACCATCCTACTCCCTAATAATGCCACCATGGCCAAACCGCTCCATGGGAAGATGGATTTTTGACAATTTCAGCTCCAAATGATGTCGCTAAAAGGGTTAACACCCACCAAAAATAGTTCTAAATGTCAGAAAACTGCACACACATTCAAATATAAATTTCTAAAGGCACCCTTACCTAAGTCATTTTGGGTCAAGCGACTCATCGCTTTTCTCATGTATGTCATTCCCTCATCGATTCGTCGCTTGAGGGGGTAGTCACACTTAGTCACCAATCAACAAATACACACCCAATCATGGAACTGGCATGCATTCGAAGAATCATTGGCAAATATAGTCATGCTCCTGCTTGAGGTAGTAAACAAGCAATAATTACAAGCTGATCAATCACTTGGCATTCGTGAATCATGAACTCAAGGTTCCCACAGACAAAAGGTTGCGTCCTTTGCCTATTCATGACTGATCAATGTCCAAGCTCAAGTAACACCTCACTGAAAAAGGTTAACACTTGAACTGAGTTCCTTCGCTCATTAGAAGCAAGGATTCAAGAATGCATGCCCCTTTTTCATGCTTCGGGAATCAAGAGTTGGTAGAGGTCATAAGATTCCAATTTATAGAGGTCAACTGGGAAAATCCAACCATCTGGGTCTTCCCAAAATGCCCTCAGTTAGCTAACCCCAAGTTTGTAGGTCTTTTGGAGCTCTCTAGGTAGGACATTTGGGACAGTACCTTTACGACATTTTGTTGCAGGTGAATTCATCCCACCCCGAAGAGAATTCAAATCGATGCGGAATTTCTCAACTGTTCCTTTTGCAGTGTCCTCCTAGTGATGTCTTTCTGCCCCTGTCAAATTTTCAGAGCATTTGGATTCATTTTAGTCATAGTTTAGTTCATTTTTCTCATTCATTTATCGCAGGCTTGGGGATTGCATGCTTTGTTTTATCTGTAGGTTCTATTGATTATATTTTGTTTCTTTGAATGCAGGATCGTAACATCAGAGGAGCAGCAAGGAATCAACATTCACAGACACAAGTGACGGCAAAATTTTGGTCCGCCCATCTTACATGTGGGCACGCGAAAGAAGGAAGGCTATCCATGGATGTAACCAGAGATGGATTTAACTCTCCTTGCCCCTGAAAAGGGAGGATGCGAATTGTAACCGAGTTGTGAAATACATCAATAAAAGATAAGGGTTGTTATTTCATTTGGGTTTCAATTCATGCTTTCCCCATTTCATGCATTTTCAATTCGTAGGATTCAGTGTTAAGTTTAGTTTCATTTTTGCATTGTGCTTGGAGTCTTTTCTTTCTTGTTTCTGTATCCTCGTGCTTTCATAATCCTTTTGTCACCTCTAGTTGACTGAGACTACGCTATTCAAGATATTATGTAGGCATCCATGTAGGGCTTAAATGTCTATGGCACTTGGTGATTCCTAAGAAACAAATAAATCACTCAAATATTTCTACCTTTGTTTTTCTTTATAAACAATGTCATGGTCTAATGAAAATATCTTCATGTGAAGAATATTCACTTTTATTGTATAGATGCTAAAATGGATGAAACATGTGATAACAATGATGTGAAGCCACACACTCAGGAAGGAACACTTGGATTAGGATAATGTGATCCATATGTTTACCTTAGGATTTAAAATATTGGATGTCAGAGGATACATCCTTGAGGATGATAAAGGCTTGTGTAAATTCCCTAAGGGCAAATTCTTTGTCATAGTATACACATGGGTGAATGGCTCTATTTTTCCTATGATGTTTTACCCAAAGAAAGAAGGTTTTCTTTGGTTTACATAGGTGCAACATTCGATGCAATATAAAATCCTTTATATTATTCCTATTAAGAAAACTTCTTCAAATCAAATATAGATTTTAGTGCTTTTGTTCTTAATGGATGCTTATTTGGAGAAGACACATGGGCTCACCAAATGATAGATCCTTTACTACTTTCTTTCTTTCATAATATCCAAAAGCTCTCTCTAGTTTGAACATTCTCTTCATTGAAGCCAAAAAATAAAATCATTCCTTTTTTTATACCCCCATTTATTTTCCCACATGGATTAAAATAAAATCTCAAAGGAAATTTTCTATAGATAACAAATTCTCAACTACCCACAAAAACATTTTCTTTACTTAGCTTTTACAAGGAAATTAAATGGATAACATTATTTCATTTATTCTTAATATTTAATGTCCTTCCTTATTATTAGTTTTTTTTAATAAGTATTTATAGTTAAAATACATTAGACACTTATATTTATAGTCCATCATAAAGCATTTTTAGAAATGTTAGAAATGTTACTAATGAAATGCAGAAATGACATATTTTAAAAGCAAGGATAAAAACTAGGTCTAATATCAAAATATTATTTGTCAGGTCATTTTGACTATATTAGCCATCATTTTTCTACCCATTTTTAAAAGTGTTTATTCCTACAACCCTACAAATACATGAGTAATATATCATTTGCTATCAAAACATCATAAATCCATAAAATTTATCATTGCAATTAACATAATAATTCATAAATATTTTATATGAAAAAGTTAGCCATGGGAGGGTTATGACACATATGAAACAATGATATGAATACTATAAGAAGGCAACTTTGACTATAAAAATATTCAATGAATCACATGTTTGATTGATGGATCTTTGGTATAAGGATTGTTGTTTGATATTTCAAATTTTGATCAAAATTTCTATTAATCTTGCTTGTTTGGGTGAATTTTATTGCTTAGAAGGTTTCAATTTTGAAGTTCAAAAATATATCCAATTTGTGGTGTATAAAATTTAGAGTTTCATCAATTCTTTGGTCACCTTGATTTATTGCCTAGATGGTTTAAATTTTATTACATTGGTGTCACAAAATCTAGAGTTTGATCAAATTTTTTATTTTACCAAGTCTTATGGTTGATTACAACCTACTTCTTGTCAAATTCTAGAATTACGTTTAGCATTTTTTCTTGGGTTTGGATTTTTTAAGTCAAGTTCCTAATCTCACTATTGTACTAACACCTTGTTATTAATGGTAGTATGACCTTATAACAGTATTCTTATGGATGTGTTAATGACTAAATATTTTTTTGTATCTACTATATTTATTAAGGGGGTGTTGCAATAAAGTTAGATAGTGTAGAATGAAATTATAATAACATGTAATAATGATGTCTAAATTAAACTACAAGTTAGGATTTCTTATTACTAGACAGTAAAATATTAAAGGTATGTATTATGTTATACATTCAATTTCAAATGTAATTCAATTTATTGAAGTTTAATCAATATTTTATCTCAAATCAAGATATATTTGCATTCTATTTCCAAATTATGTCAACATTATAAATTTTAATTTGATAGCAATGCATGTTATATTAAAGATCCAATGATAATTTTAATATAATTTTATAATAAATCTACATAAAGACAATCTATTCAAATTTTATGAACTAAATGCTTCTAATATTTGTTATTTTAATTAATATAAGCTTATTGAAAATAATTTATGGCATGATATATTAGGTCATATCAATTTTAAGAGTATTTTACTCATGATTCAAATGGTTGATGGTGTACATAAAATTCTTATAACTAATGATAATTGTACAAGTTGTATAACTAGAAAGATCCATAGGAACCATTTTCCAAAGGTAAAGCTTGGTATGAAAATTGAGATTTAAATTTAGTTCATGGTGATTTGTTAGGATATGAAATATATTTAACTTAATGTAGTGATGTTTTTAATTAGGTGGAAAATAAGGGGTTTTGAAAGGGTTCCTAAAACTTATACAAATTTACAAATTAGACCAACCAAGAAGACCCAAAAAAATCAAATAAATACAATAGAGCAAAGGCAAGGTCCTAGACCATAAAAAAAAAAAAGTGAAATAACAATCAACAAGGACATAAATACAACTAGACAATAGAGAACCACAGATAGGGTCAGTTAACTCCAAACCTAGTAGAAATAGAATGCTAGAGAAATAGATGACCAAAATACTTGCTCTAGGTTCTCCTCAATAAAGGTCTTCCTATTCTTGAGGTTTTTCATTATATAGGTGACCTCTTCCACGTAAATGGTTTTTAAATTTATAGATCTATTGAGGTAAGATATCAGGTCATTCATCATCTTCTATGCCAACTAAATACTCTTAATGGGGTTATAGTATCATAGGAGATCATATCCTAGTCTTGAGGGCCCACCACCTTTTATATTGACCTTTTTCCTAGAAATATGACCAACCTTCCAAAAAAATTTAGAATCAGAATGACTTGACTGATATTACCTTCATGTAGCCATTGTAAAATCGATTTGTATATGATTAATTTAAAATAATTTGCATGTATTATTGAATTCTAAAGTTCAAGTTCTTTCTTTATTTAATAATTTCAAATCCTTGTTGAAAATTAATCTCCGTGTAAATTGAAAATTCTTACGATTGCTAGAAAAATTTAATGTTTTAATAGATATCTTCTTAACTATTTAAAACATTTTGTTATTAGTCATGAAATAATGGTTCCATACACATTAAAACAAAATGGTATAGTCACGATATCAAACTATTATAGAAAGAACTTGAACTTTCAAACTATTATAGAAAGAACTTGAACTTAACTATCAAACTATTATAGAAAATTCTAGATGCTTATTTCACGATATCATACATATTTTTGGTTGAAGTAAAAATTTAAATCACTTGCACATATTTGATTACCTTCATTTTTTCATGTTCCTAAATCTAAAAGAACCAAGTTATAGTCAAAATGCATTGGATAAACATTTGTTAAATATTATGAACAATATTAAGCATATACAATGTATAATCCTAAAACAAAAAAAGTTAGTAAATATGTTTATATTGTTGAACATGTAGTGCATGATTATTATAAAGTTGGTGTTATTACATTTGAAAATGGAAATAAATATATTGAATGTGTAGACAATGACATTGGTGATGTTTATAATTGTAAGGATGAAAATTTTCTTTTAGAAGATTTAAATGATAAACTAAAATATTTGCATGTTGATGACTCAAGTTTTACTTCTATTTCTTAAGTTCAATCCATACAAAATCCTAAATAATTTTAAAAATTTATCAAAGCAAGTAATGAATAATTGAATAGGTATACTTCAAATTAAACTAGAAGAACAAATTAATGTAATTATACTCTAATATCCAAAGTAACAAAAATCAATGATACTAAATTGTATTCTCAAAGAAAAGGTAATCATCAATGGGAAAATATTTATGCTTGAAGACCATAGTTTGTTGATGGATAACAAACATGGAATATCCAAAGGTAAAAGTATATTTTATTGCAAGTGGTTATTTAAAATTAGAATTGATGCATAGAATGAAATTAAAATAAAAATTGAAATTGGTGCATAGAAATAAATTAGAATAAAATTAAAATTGATGCAAAGAAAGAAATTAGATACATCTTCCCCGCCTCCTTTTGCTTCCCAAAAAGCTCCCATCCTCGTAACCTTCCCTGTAACATGTATAACCTATATATATTACTCAATTTACCTAGTTTGATCATCATTACCACCCATGACCTTTCCAACTGAATCACTTCTCATGGTCTTGGCCTTTAAAATTAGCTTGGTCATCCCAGTTTGATCATCTATGCCACCTTGGTATCTTTCATCTGAATTTCCTATCATGTGCAAGGCTTTAAGATCTTGCTTGAGTCTCTCGGTGTGATCATTAGTGCCACCTTGGAAATATCTTGCAAATTCATCACCTTGAGTATTGGTCATTTCCAAAATGTTTTTTTATCATGTACCACCTTTACCAACCTTACCCCCTAGCTCCTTTTCAATGCAAAAATTGATGTTGAAATTGATAGAGCTTATCTTCTTGGCCCTTGGGATTGTATTATGAATATAATTTTATATTATTTCACCATCGATAAAATTGATGTCCCCCTCCATAGTTTCCATTTGACCTTCCTAAACTATCTTACGATCATAAAAAATATTAGTATCCCCAATTATCTATTCAGATCCCTTGAGTTGGCCATCAACAATGTCAAGAGTGGAAAATGTTCCCATCCCATCCATTAGGATCTACATCTTATCTTGTATAAGTATACTGTTGATGTTTACTCCAAAAAAGTTGTGATCACTACCTGTCTTGCTCCTTTCAATCCCACTCAAAGCCCCAATCATCTCATCCCTCCTAAACCCACTAAAAGTAATAGTTGTGAAATTCCTATCCATGAGGTATCTAGTCATGATAATGACCCTAGTTTTTTCTTTCCTTCTACCCTGAAGCAAACAACCGGGTTTGATACCAAGGAAGGAACTTTGTATGCTAAATTTCAAACGGAGGCCTATAAAACACTCTTCATCCAAGTTCTTATGGAATCCTATATCATATTAATTTTATGCTTACCCTCACCTGAAGAAATTGAAGATGGAGATGCCCTCCCTTGGAAAGGCCAACGATCCAATTCCCTCTAAGGAGCCAACATCGGAGTGCACTAATCCTTCAGCTACTATTATTCAAAGCTATGTTCTTAGCCATATCACCAACATAGTGGTTATCTTTTTAGTGACTGCCAATTCATCCAAGGTAGCATGGATGGTCTACAACTAGGTAGTTAAGGTGATGGACAAAATTCAAGACCACCTCAAGACTATCTTCAAGGAGGCTAATGATCCTCTAAATGTTAACTCTAGAAATTAATTTATAGTCCTCTAGTTTAAGGGGTCTCCCTCCTAGGACCACCATTGTCCCTCCTAGGATCGTCCTTATGGGATTCTCCTGTGTGGTTGTTTGTTTCCTTGTAAGTATGGATTTTCTCTCGTGGGCCCGTACTTTGTTTTTTGTTGTGGTTTTACTGACTTGTTGGTTTTATCCATGGTGTAATAAGGTTTTGGAGCTCCTTTCAAAACCCACTTTTAATTAAACTTTTTCTGTGGATAAAAAAAATATATACAAACATTTTTTCTCAAATTGAAGTAATATATTATAATAAAATCATTGCTTTTGTAGCTAAAATTTATACAATCAAGTTAGTTTTAGCTTTAGATATAAAATTGAATTAGAAATTATATCAAAAGGATGTTAAAGTGTATTTTAAGTGGTTATTTGCATGAAAAAATGTGTGTTTCTTAACTTGATGGCTATATAGTAAAGATAATAGATATTTAATATTTAGACTAAATAAGTTTATTTATATTTTAAAATTAATATCGTAGATATTGGTATTCTAAAATCAATTATTATTTTATTTATCATAGATTTAATAGAAGTAAAAATGATCATAATATTTACATATGGAAGTTCAATAATTAAATTATTATAAATTAATTTTATTATACATCGATAATTTGATTATTGCTTTAAGTGATCCCCCTTTTATTTATGCTAATACATCTATATTAAGTTAAAATTTCAAACATACTAAGGTATGACACATTATTTCCTTGCTATACAGGTCTAGTAAGAGCCAAACAAAAACTATATTTCAAAATAAAGTATAACAAGATTTTATAGTTAAATTACATAAGTAAGATGCTAAAGTAGAATCTATTTCTTGTGAAATTGATATTAAATTGTTGAATGATATAAAATTTCCTTCCATTGATATGAATATCTATAAATAACTTGTTGGATGCTCAAATTATTTGGCTAATACTAGATGTGATATGATATTTGAATTTAGTGTACTAATAGTATCTAGATATAATATTACATTAAGTATTTTGAGGATTATTCAATGGATAATGCAATAAAAATATTGATGCCCTACTTTATGTCATAAACTACACTTTACCACCTTCATATTCAATCATCTGGTTACATGAGCCCAAATTTAAGATCAACTTTATTGATTTAGGTTTTATCTAGCTTAGTTTAGTATTCATGCAAAATATTGCATGCATATGTAGGTATGAACAAGAGTAGTAGGATCCATAACTACCAATTTTCCTATGTTTCTAGTTATTCTAATGAGGATCCCTTTATTCCAAAAAATAATTGACAAGCCCAAAAGGTAGACCCAAATAGGGGCTAAATTGCTCTCTTGAGAGAAAGGGTCAAATTCAAGGCTCAATCTCCTCAAGAAGAGATCACTTGCAATTGAAAAACCATGGTCCTCCTAGTAAAATACTATCACTGTCAATGGGATAACTAAAATTCATCCAAAACAATCTTCTAAGGATGGTGGCAATATCCATATGTTCGATAGGGTTGAATTTATCTTAGGCTGAATAAGTGATAGTGTCAAGTTCAAGCCTAACACCAATGAATTTCCCCCCAAAAGACATATTTCCTTGATCAATAATTGAGTCTACTAGATCATCCAAAACTACTAGCTCCTCATTTGCTAGCTAAATATTAAAGCAACCCACATGAATGTTTTGCTTACCTTTGAGGATATTAACCCACGAATGGGTCCTTGGGTCAAAATGTCTAGGAGAATCCTTGTTTTTTTCATTTATACCATTAGCATCCTAGTACCCCTTGACATATATACCACTACTATCACCCTATCCCCCTATAAACAATTGAGAATCTACCCAGCTCCCCTATTTTGGCTCCATTAAATACATTTTTTTTAGCTTAAATATAAAATTTGGATGAGGTCAATATTTTGGATTCAAATCATAAACCCTTTTATACATGTATCTAATTATTATTATTAGGATGACTCAAATCATCAAATTATTATGTATTAAAATTCATAGTTATCCTCTAAAGGATTTTTTTTAGGTAAGGTAAAGTACAACTCACACAAGTGGGGCCACACTTCATGAGGGCACGATAAGGGCCTCCCTCTTGTGATTCAAACTTGTGTAGCCTAGACAAGTGTCGAACAACAAACCACTAAGGTGTCCCAATGGGGACATCCTTTAAAGGATTATATTATGTATGATTTTATATAATAAGGACTTTTCATAGATTTTTTAATATAAATTTTGATTAATACTAATATTAAGGTTAATAATTTGAAAGAAGGGTCATAAATGAGAAAATACTTTGTAAATAAACTATTTTTTAAAAATATTAATAAAGTGATAACAAAAGGTTTATGTGTGTGACACGTGGTTATAACTTGCATTCTACCTTGGATCTCGTTATAAAGACATTTAAAACAATTTTTGTTTTTATTTATTGATTAAAATTTTATTCTGCATGAATACCTATTTATTTATTAGGGTTTACAATTGTAGAAACCATATTACTAAGTGTTAATAATTTAATTTTTAAAAGATATAACATTTCTTGTAAATATGACTCCACATAAATGAAATATTGATCGAAAGCCGAATTATAGAGAAGAAAAAAATAGTTGTATTTTATTCAAATGCAGCAAAGAATTACTGTCACAACATAATATTACAGTCACCACATGATATTACAGTCACAATGGATTAGTACGTTCACAGCAGATTATTACATTCACGACAAATTATTATATAAGTCGTAGAAGAATTTCGCCTTTTCAGAGTTTCTCAAATCTGGAAATACAAAAAAAAATTAACGTTCTAGTAATTTTTCCATCCCTTGTGCATGCCTTTGTTCTCCTTTTTAAAGGTTCTCGGGTGACGCTCCATTTCCAGCTGGTGGCCCTTCGTTTCCTCTTCCAGAACCTTTCATTTCGCCTCCCCGTGTCGCTTCGTCGTCCAGATATTCGACACGTGTCACTTTCTGACTCTTCGTCTTCGGCTCGTCTTTCGATGCAAAAATGTAACCTATCGCGATATCGTGACATGTCGCGATATCGCGACCCTCCGTCTGCTGCATCGTCGGCCCTGCATATTGGTCGCGATATCGCGACGTCGTGATATCGCGACATGTCACGATTTCGTGACATGTCATGAT
The DNA here is from genome assembly GCA_028583015.1 of Wollemia nobilis. NCBI lineage: Eukaryota > Viridiplantae > Streptophyta > Pinopsida > Araucariales > Araucariaceae > Wollemia > Wollemia nobilis. Next base: position 160,092 of record JAQPPZ010001802.1, on the reverse strand, counting down.
TTCGTGACCCTCCGCTTGTTGCATCACCAGCCCCGCTTTTGGTCGCGATATCGCGACCCTTCCGCCTATTGCACCGCTTGCCCTACTTTTGTCATGATATCACGACGTCGCGATATCGCGACCCTTCCGCCTATGGCACCGCTTGCCCCGCTTTTGTCGCGATATCACGATGTCACGATATCGTGACATGTCACGATTTCGTGACCCTTCCTGCCTTTTGCATCGCTTGCCCCTCTTTTGGTCGTGATATCGCGACATGTCGCGACCCTGCAACTTCTGCCCTGTTGTTCGGTTTTTTTTTTTTTAAAGCAAGATTGTTGCTGCCCTCGGATGCTCCTGCATCAGACATCCGGGGTAGATTGAGAAGTGATCCTCACTTCTGAACTGTTAGAGGGAGACCCAGGTGGTCAACCTCCATTTTAGACAACCAAGTTGCATCTTCTACCGGTCTGCCCTTCCACTTGACCAAATATTCAAAATACTGTCTGTTTCTGGTACTTCTGCCTTCTCGAGTGTCCAGTATTTCCTCAATCTCATCTGTGGTTGGAGTAGATGTTGGAATACTCCACAACTCTGCACATGGTGCCTCACTACTATCCCCTTCATGGTATTTCACTAAATCTGATATGTTAAAAATAGGTGAAATGTCAAGCCCACTTGGCAATTCCACTTTATATGCATTGCCTGACTCCCATTTTTCTAGTATTCTGCATGGCCCAAATTTCTTCATCTTCAATTTGTTATAAGTTTTGGCTGGAAACCTTTCTTTTCTGAGATGGACCATGACTTCATCTCCCACTTCGAACTCTTTGAACCGCCTCTTTTGGTCTGCTCTTGTCTTGTACTGAGTATTCATTTTTGTAATTTGTTTCTTTACTTCTTCATGCAGGCTTTTCATCTGTTTCGCAAATTCCTCAACCTCGACACTGCACTTTTCTCCTTTATCTAATTTCCTCAGCTCAAAAACATTTCTTGGGCTGTTTCCATATATGACTTGGAATGGAGATTTGTTTGTACTCTTGTTGACAGAATTGTTGTATGCAAATTCTGCCTGCGACAAAACCAAATCCCATCCCTTGGGTTTATCTGCTATCAAGCATCTTAATAAATTACCCAGACTTCTATTTACCACCTCTGTCTATCCATCAGTCTATGGGTGGTATGCAGAACTAAACTTCAGATCTGTCTTCAACTTCTTCCACAATGTTCTCCAGAAATACCCAACAAACTTTGTATCTCTATCAAAAACTATGCTTTTTGGTAGACCGTGAAGTCGTACCACTTCCTTGAAAAATAACCCTGCAATGTGAACCGCGTCACTTGTTTTCTAGTAGGGAATAAAATGTGCCATCTTGGAGAATCTGTCAACCACCACAAATACGGAGTCATTTCCCCTCTGTGTTCTCGGCAACCCAAGAATGAAATCCATGTTGATGTCCTCCCATGGCCTCTCAGGTACAGGTAACGGCTGATATAATCCTGTGTTCTGCCTCACTCCTTTTGCCATCTGGCATATTCTGCAACTTTGCACAAACTTGTTCACATCCTGCTGTAGTTGCGGCCAGTAATAGTTCTCACTCACCAGGGCAATGGTCTTATCCCGGCCAAAATGTCCAGCCAGTCCTCCGCTGTGTTTCTCTTTGACTAAGTTTTCCCGCATGGAACTCCTTGGAATGCATAATTTACTTCCTCTGAACAACATTCCATCTTGGATTAGAAAATCCAACCATTTTGTCCTGTCCATAGTAACAGGTGCCAAGCAAGCCGTCCAGGCTTCTGCAAAATCAGGATCTTCAGGGTACAGGCCCTTCAGTTCTTCGAATCCTACCACTTCCACTGTCATTTCAATCAGCAAATTCTGCCTTCTACTTAAGGCATCTGCAACTCTGTTTGATTTTTTGCTTCTATGCTTTAACACAAAGGTATAGCTTTGGAGAAACTCAACCCACTTCAAGTGCCTCTGGTTCAGTTTTCCCTGGCTGTTTATATACTGTAAGGCCTGATGATCAGTATATAACACAAACTCTTTTGGTAGCAAATAATGTCTCCACTTCTTCAGGGACTGAACTATCGCATAGAATTCTTGATCATACACTGAATACTTTTTCCTGGCATCATTGAGTTTCTCATTGAAGTAAGCAACAGGCTTACCTTCTTGACTCAGCACAGCTCCAATGGCACTACCACTGGCATCACAGTCTACCTGAAATACCTTATTAAAATCTGGAAGTGCTAAAACAGGTTGCTCAGTGACCTTCTTCTTCAACATATCAAAGCTTTTGTCAGCTCCCAAGGTCCACTTAAAGTCTTTCCTATCCCCTCTCATTGTTTCTATAAGGGGTGCACAAATACTACTGAAATTTTTGATGAATTTCCTATAAAAACTGGCTAAACCATGAAATGATCTCACTTCAAAAGTGCTTCTTGGAGTAGGCCATTCAATGATAGCCCTCACCTTTTTTGGGTCCATTTTTAGACCTTCAATTGAGATGACAAATCCCAGGTATACCAACTCCTTCTTCACAAAATTGCACTTCTTCAAGTTGATCAACAACTGTTCTTCCCTCAGCTTCTCAAAAACCCTCCTGATATGCATCAGGTGCTCTTCCAGGGTTTCGCTGAATATCAAAATGTCATCCAAATAGACAATAACAAACTTGCCTAAGAACTCCTTCAGCACTTCATTCATCAACCGCATGAATGTGCTTGGTGCATTGGTTAGCCCAAATGGCATGACCAACCACTCATACAAACCTTCTCTGGTTTTGAAAGCAGTTTTCCACTCATCTCCTTCTCTGATCCGAATCTGATGGTAGCCACTCTTCAGGTCAATCTTGGTGAAGTACTTGGCTCCACTCAAACAATCCATAATATCATCCATCCTTGGTAATGGAAATCTGTATTTTATGGTGATCTTGTTTATAGCTCGGGAGTCCGTACACATCCTCCACTCCCCATCCTTCTTTGGTGCTAGTACTGTAGGTACCGCACATGGACTCAAGCTTTCTCGAATCAGTCCCTTCTTCAACAACTCATGGACTTGCCTGCTCAGCTCCTCACTTTCCACAGGAGTCATTCTGTGGGCTGCCTTGTTGGGTAAACTAGATCCAGGTACCAAATCAATATGGTGACCGATCTTCCTCATCGGTGGTAAACCCTCAAGCACATTATCTGATATGATGTCTGGAAATTCTTCTAACAGGTGTTCGGCCTCTATTGGAACATCTGTGTACTGTTCTTTCTTAACAGTAGGGATTAATGCATAACACATTGAATCCCTTTTCAGGCCATCCAAAAATTGTCTTCCATCCACCAGGCAGATTTTGGCACTACTGCACACTTTCTCATCCACTTCCTTCAGTGGCTTCAATTTGTGACGTACTCCATCCTTCGTCAAAGAGTACGTATTTGCATGCCCATCATGCACTGCACGTCTGTCAAATTGCCATGGTCTTCCCAACAACAAATGGCAAGCATCCATCGGCAAAACATCACATAGGACCTCATCTTGATAATTTCCAATGTGAAATTCGACCAAGCATTGTTCATTGACAAGTGCTCTGTGGTCTTTCTGCAACCACAAAATCCGATATGGATGCGGGTGCTTCCTCTTTCCCAATTTCAACTTAGTAACCATCTCTTCTGAAACTAAGTTGTCTGTGCTACCATTATCAATGATAACATTGCAGACCTTCCCTGCACATTTGCACCTTGTGCGAAACAGGCTCTTCCTCTATTCTGGTTCTTTTTCCTCATTCAACAGTGTTCTTCTCATCATCAACACTTCTCCTCCTTCTGCCTCTTCAGAGTGTTCTGACTCTGCACCTTCATCTGCCACAGCAGCTCTGGCATGACCCTCAGGTCTCTTGTCCGTCCTTTCTTGGTGTTGAGGACACTCGTATGACCGGTGTCCCTCTTCTCCACACTGGAAATAGGTTCCACGGAATACCCCTCTTCCATACCCACGTCCAGGTCTACCTCTTCCTCTCTGGTAGTCATTGTTCTGATCATGCGGGCGGTAGGTATTCTCCTTTTTCTGTTCCTGGGGTCTACTTGTTTCACCAGTCTTCTTCTAGTCTCGGTAATTTCCTCCACCAGTTCTTCCACCACGATCCCTTCCTCTCTGGTTGCCTTCGAATCTTCTGTTTAGTTTCTCTTCTACCTTCAAGGCCAACTGGTATGCATCTTCTATGGTGGCTATTCTGATCAAGCTGAGTTCTTCCTGAATGTTCATTCTCAACCCGTTGATGTATCTAGCTACTTTCTCCTTATTAGCCCCTGAATGGCCAGTTCTGATGGAGATTTTGTAGAATTCTTCTGTGTATTCTTGGACAGACTTGCCTGACTGTCTCAAACTCTGCATCCTCCTCAATAGGTCCAACTCGTAATCTACGGGAATAAATTGTCTCTTTAGTTTCTCCACCATTCGGTCCCATCTGGTTATTTTCTCCTTTCCACTTTTATTTCTTTCGAGTTGTACTCCTTTCCACCATAAACTAGCATGGCCTTTCAATTTTGTTTTTGCAAATTTGATCCTATCAGGATCTGCAATCTCCTCATACTCAAAGTATTCCTCCATATCGTTGATCCAGTCAATCAACTCTTCTGGGTTGAGATTCCCAGAATATGTGGAGGCATCAAACTTCGGTCTCTTCCCGACCTGAGATAGAGCTTTCAACAATCTAGCTTCAGAAGGATCCAATGCTTCTTCATCATCTGATGGATCCTCAGTTTCCCAGGCTTCATCGTCACTCTGGTCTTCTCCCTTTGGTTCGACCCTTTTTCGCAACTCTTCCTGCAGGGCTTGCACTTGCCTCTCGCAACGCTCTGAAATCTTCATCCTGCGCCACATTTCTCCCGTGACCATGATTTCTTTTTGGAGGCATTCTGCTCACTTCTCCCGCAAATCTCAAACTGGTCCTGGTGCAAACTGCCTCACGTTCGGCGTTCTGTTTGCACACTCAGGAACTTCTAGCTCTGATACCACTTGATCGAGAGCCGAATTACAGAGAAGAAAAATAGTTGTATTTTATTCAAATGCAGCAAAGAATTACTGTCACAACATAATATTATAGTCATCGCATGATATTACAGTCACAGTGGATTAGTACGTTCACAGCAGATTATTACATTCACGACAAATTATTATATAAGTCGTAGAAGAATTTTGCCTTTTCAGAGTTTCTCAAATCTGGAAATACAAAAAAAAATTAACGTTCCAGTAATTTTTCCATCCCTTGTGCATGCCTTTGTTCTCCTTTTTAAAGGTTCTCGGGTGACGCTCCATTTCCAGCTGGTGGCCCTTCGTTTCCTCTTCCAGAACCTTTCGTTTTGCCTCCCCGTGTCGCTTCATCGTCCAGATATTCGACACGTGTCACTTTCTGACTCTTCATCTTTGGCTCGTCTTTCGATGCAAAAATGTAACCTGTCGCGATATCGTGACCCTCCATATGCTACGTCGTCGGCCCTGCATATTGGTCATGATATCGCGATGTCACGATATCGCGACATGTCACGATTTCGCGACGTCGTGATTTCGTGACATGTCGCGATATCGCGACGTCGCGATATCATGACATGTCACGATTTCGTGACCCTCCGCCTGTTGCATCGCCAGCCCCGCTTTTGGTCACGATATCGCGACGTCGCGATATCGTGACCCTTCCGCCTATTGCACCGCTTGCCCTGCTTTTGTCGTGATATCGCGACGTCGCGATATCGCGACCCTTCCGCCTATGGCACCGCTTGCCCTGCTTTTGTCGTGATATCGCGACGTCGCGATTTTGCGACCCTTCCTACCTTTTGCATCGCTTGCCCCTCTTTTGGTCGCGATATCGCGACATGTCACGATTTCGCGACCCTGCAACTTCTGCCCTATTGTTGGTTTTTTTTTTTTAAAGCAAGATTGCTGTTGCCCCCGGATGCTCCTGCATCAGATATTTATTTTTGTTTATTAAAATATTTAAAAAATATAATCTAAATTATATATTTTTAATATATATAAAGCAATAATGTTATCATACGCCACAAATTCTATTCCATAATAAAATATGAATATACCATCATTACTTATAGATATATTTCCCATATCTTTATTAAGAAAAGCTATGGTTATTGTAGTCTCTGTTATTCATGAATTTGATTTTATGATTGTTGGCAGTCACACTTGAATTCCACTTCATGCACTTCCCAATTTTTAAAAGATAATAAACAAACTCATAGAATGATATTTAGATAAGATTGTAAATCAAGTTTCAGTGAGTGAAATCCAATTTGACTCTGGATTATGTAGTGCTCATTGTGGATTATTACACACTCTACATTTCAATCAATCTCTCTACCAAGGTTGCACTCCACAATGAATAGATGCCTCTACCTCTTCATCCTCTCACAGATCCACAACTCTATCTACATATCCTACTTATCAACATAATGTTTCCTCATGCTTTAGCTTTACTTGTGGCATCATTATTGTGATTGAGTGAATCTTGAATTTATTACCTCAGCCTCCCCACTCTGTTAGTTAAATTTCTTCATGGAATGAAGTAATTATCCATACTACCTATTTCATGTGGTATTTTGGCAAACAAGTGGCACATATCATAAAGCGTTCTCATTTGGCTATTATGAATGAGCATCAATAAAATTTATGATTGCTGAAAAACTATCTGTATGATCGATAGTTACAAACTAGGATTGTTGGTCTTCACCACCATATTATAGTCCATGAACAACACGAAGCTAGAGGGCTCAAATTTAGGCTCATCTACACTAGATGAGGGTTGGTGATCGCCCATACAAAGCCTTTTTCAAGTCTCTTCATTCTAATCAGACCAAGATCCAGATCAAGGCTATTAAAGTCTCTCATGATAGGCTGACTTCCCTTCCTAATATTGTTTCAGCCTTTGTGGATCATTATAAGCTTATATTTCAAGCACAATAGGATTATATAGAATGTTACATGGTACTCCAATAATATATTGATGATGTTCTTGCTAAGTTATGTGCTTATGACAAACTTATTTGTGAGGCTCCTCTTTCACTTAATGAGCTTCATAATGCCCTTATGACTATCTCAGATAACAAGTCCCCTAGTCTTGATGTCTTTCCATGATAATTTTATAAAACCACTCTAAAGTTTACTAGGTCTGGTCAACTCGATGTCTACAATGAAGCGTTAGCCAATAATTCTCTCGATAATATTATCAGTCTTGGAAACATTAAAATTATTTCTATAGCAGGTAATCCTAATATTATCACCTCTTGGTGACCTATTACTCTGCTTAATATATATTACAAGATTTTGTCTAAAGTATTAGCTCTCTGTATTCACAACATTCTCCCTATGATTATCATCCCAGAGCAAACGATATTCATTAAAGGACGTTACATCTTGGATAATATTATTGTTGTCTAGAAAGGTTTAGAATGGGCTTGTATCCCCTTTCCTTAAATTAGAATTTGAGAAATCTTATGATCGTATTGAGTGGAATTTCATTCTCACCATGATCCAAGCTCTTGAATTTGGCCCCTTTTTTAGCAAGGCTATCAAAATATTGTTTGTTGATGCTTTAGCTTGTCTTACTATTAATGGACTTAGGTCAAAGGATTTTGGTTTATTTCAATATATTTTCTAGCACTACCCTTTGGTCCCCTCACTTTACATCCTTCCTACTAAAGCTTTTGGTTATATTCTTGCCAATAAAACATCTAAGGGGTTGATCAAAGATATTATTTTTTCTTATATGTCCACCCAACTTATTAATGGCCACTTTGTGGATGATTATTTTCTCACTATCAATGAGGATGAGGTTTCAGTTTTAACTACTTTGGTTTGTTTCGATACTTTTTTTAAGACCTCAAGATCCAACATCAAATGGTCTAAGTGTATTTGTTTCTACCTTGATTCTTATTATGTGTCTGCTTGGATTAGATATTTTTCATGGCATTGGCTTCAAAGGGGTGAGAATCTTAAGTTCTAAGAAATCCCCTTTGCTTTTTACAACTCGTCCTCTAAACTCTGGTAGTATGTCATTGATAGAATTGAAAAGAAGATTTCTTATTGGGCCTCACATCCCATTTCTATTGCTGACAAGTTTTAGGTTTGCACAAAGATTATTGCTACCACACATATTTATTAATCCTCCTATTGGGCACCTTCTAAGAATTCTTATAATAAGTTGGTCAGACTCCTTAGGGACTTTATTTGAGATAGGGTTGAGCAGTCTCCTCCCAACCATGAGACATCATAAAGCAGAGATTAATGCTTATCAATAGGGAATTTAATAGACATCCACCACACATCCACCCCCTCACACACTCGCCCATGTTGTAGTTTGAAATGTTAAACGAAATATTAATATTTATTTATTAAAATATTAAAAGATATATAATCTATAATATATATAAGGCAACAAATTGTTACTATAAAATATTCATCTATTCTAATACAACCATCATGACCAACCATTTTAAAAGGCATAAAATATTTCTTGTCTATAATTATAATCTTGTAAGTTAATATTTTGTAAAAAAATTAAATCATTTTCTATATATTAAATTAATATTACAACTCTACATCAAATGATATAATTCAAATTCTTCAAGACATGAATGTCTAGTGGTCTCCTGCTATTTCATGGTATGATATGCCATTGGATCAAGTTCAATGGGTTAGAGCTCAATGTTTTTATAGGAAAGGAATTGCATCTCTGAAGTATTTTTCTTGTGTCAAATCAGGAGTTGGATACCCTAGGATATTTTTAAGCATTCTTAAAGTCTTGAAAATGAGGATAAATAGATGTATGATGTTATCATAGATAATATTCATTTATTTATTTGAATCAAGTTACATAAGACGTTCCAAAATCCTTGGTGGTCCAATTGGTGCTGGCCTAAGAAGGTCCCTCTAATTCAGTACAAAGCCCAACTTAGGTATAACTGGCTTACTCCCTAGGTCCCCATGTCACATAGGCTGATTGTTAAATAGGATTTGGTCTCCTCACCCTCAAGGTGGAGTTTCCATTTTACCCAAGTCTGGGCTTCATATATTAAGCCTACACAATTTTTTTTTTTTGGAGTCTTATTCACCAAGAACTTCCTCTAGGAAATAGACTTAAGCAACTAGGTGTTCATAACCCTACCTATCCTTTTTGTGATGAACCTAAGGATGTGTTGCATATTTTTTGGCAATATCAGTGGGCTTCTCTTGCTTGTAAATGGCTCCTGGAATTATTTCAACATTTCATGCGGAGTCCCTTCTTATGGCATCACGCTCTTATGGGGGAAACCATTGATTTTTTTGATAATATTGATCCATTGTGGAATATTTTTTGTATCAGTACTCTCTTCTATTTGTGAAAAACTAAGAGTAAGGTGACTTTTGCATAGCTTTAATCCACTCTGATATTTCATTTTGATGATAAGTATGCTATTTTTTTACTTTTGGATGTAGATTTATGTACAGATGGACAAGGTGAACGTTGAGTTGCAACACCTTCATGCTTTGATGGATCATTGGGATAATACCCCATGCAAGGTTATTCATATCCCTCCCAATTCTTGGATAAGCTGCTTCAGGTCCTATTCTTGACTCAATTGAGGTTCTCGATGCTTCACCCATTCTTCGATGAATAGACACTGGTCCCAACCCTATCAGTACCATAGATGCCTAGATGATGGAGCTAGACCTTCCTCCTTCATATGGGATGTTCAAACCGTCGCTTTTGAGCTTGTTTTTGGGTGGGGTGACACTATTACTACTTTGGTTGTTGTTCATCATACCGATGCACCTACCGCTCCTCAACAAACTCTGGTTGACAGTCATGTAGAAGAAATATGCAATGTCCTAGTTTCTTCGGTTGGAGGCTGGCAATATGTTAGCAAGGCATATAACTTCCACCTAGCTTCTTGATCTTTGCTTAATGATTTTGTCTTGGAATGTTTGTGTAATGATTGTTGATGGTGACATGTAGTAATATTTGTTGGTCTTTATTTTTTACAAGGAGGTGTGATTTCGTCCACCTACCAGTTTTTATGGTTTTTAGGGTGTGCTAATTCCACCGACCTTTTTGCATAATTAATCTTAATTAATATAAAGTTTTCCATTTAAAAAATTATCAACAAAATATATATATATATATATATATATATAATTACATAATTATCACTACTATATAATTACTATGTAGCATCCATTAAATCCTCTTTTAATATCATATAACTAATTTAATATATTACACATTTACATTTAAAATTATCGTTTAAACAAAATCGATACAAAATAATTTAAAGTTATCATACACCACACGTTCTATTCCATAATAAAGGATGAATATACCATCGTTACTTATAAACATATTTCCCATATCTTTATTAAGAAAAACCATGGTTATTGGAGACTCCGTTATTGGCGAATTCGATTTTGTGATTGTTGGCAGCGACATCACCGTGTTGCCTTTGACACCGATAAGTTTGTCCATTTGTCGTAGACGTCAGACTCGACTTCCACTTCCTGCAGCACCCAATTTTTAAAAGATAATAAACGAGGCCCTAGATTGATATTTGGATAAGATTGTAAATCACGATTCAGTGAGTGAAATCCAATTCGACTAGTGCTTGTCGTGGATTATTACACACCCCGCATTTGAATCAATCTCTCTCTCTCCCAACGCTCCACTGCACAATAAATAGACACCTCTACCTCTTCATCCTCTTACAGACCCACAATTCTCTCTAGATATCCTTATCCTGCTTATCAACATAATGGCTCCTCGTGCTTTGCCTTTGCTTGTGGCGACATTCCTTATCATAAACATCGCGTTTGCTGTGAATGGAAATGCTCCCGATGTCGCAGACATACTTGGCGATAAGGATGTTCAAACTGCACTCAGTAACGCGTGGGACAACAGCTTCCTGCAAGACTCGAATTCGTACCAGGCGAGAGGAGGATGGATATACGCCGACTCCAACTATCCCGACTCCCACAAATACCTCCTCGTCCAGCACGCTGGCAAGGACCGTTCAAGCCAGGCGACTCTGCAAGACGTCCTCAACAATCCTGAAAGTCGGTATAGTCCACATTAGTACTGCTTTCCCACAGTTATATATCCTGATTAAGTAGTTGGAATTATAGCTGAACTGATTGTGCACAAATATAAACAGATGCGCAGATTCAACTTGACAATCCAGAGAAGGAAGGCGTCCCAAGCAGCGAGCATTACAAGTTGGTAGCGGACTTCCACACCCATCCATTCCCGGCAAAACAATTGCAGAGGGCGGAAACATACGACATAAAAAGAGCGTATGACAAAGGGGTGCCGGGGATAGTTATTTCCTGTTCGGGTGTTTTCTACTATGGGCCAGAGCACCGTGCTTCCCTGGATGGCCCCGCTGGGTACCCTGAAACATCTAGCGAGGCTTACAATGGCCAGACTGATCAGAAATTCGGTGACAACAAATTTGATGTCCATGGCCACTGCAAGCCTTAAATCAACTGCTTCCTTTCGTAGCTTTAAGTTTTCCTACTACTTACTACTATGGTTGTGCGTGTAAGGCGGGGCTGAAGATGTGATGTGTATGAAGTCCTGTTATTAATAAATATGGCTATATGGCTATTTCAGTATTCGAATACTATGAGTTTCCATTCTTGAAAAATATCCGACCAAAACGACACCCAAAAGAAAAAAATTAAAAACACGATATATTCCCATCCATAATGGATGATATAATAGGCCTCCATACTTGAGGAATTTTCAACTTAACTCCCTCATCAAATGGAAGTCTACTTATGTGAAGATGCCCCTGCATATAGTTTTCTTAGTTAAAGATAGTCAATATTTCCAATATTACTACTCTTACATGTATACAAAGAACGTCTTCTTTATAACTCCATATGAGGAGAATACCCCTTTTCTAAGTTGGTTTAATACTTTATATTCAATAAGGTAAGACTTGGATGCATAACTTTCCTTTTTATAGCATCCTTCTTTTTATGTAAAAACTTCAACTTGCCCTTGGAACAACTGATTTTCATCATCAAAAGAGGCTTTGCATGAACCTATTTATAATAAAAGTCATTACAACATTCTAAGAGTACCCATAATAGCCACATTAGCTATCTTTATTATTGTTAACTCAAACCCTAGGATAAGGCAGTCAATCCTTAGCATTAATGTTAAGGTTATTTTTTATTTAAACTATAGATAGGAAGAGTTATGTTGTAGTTGGGATCATCTTTCATACTTTAATATCAATCACCTTTGTCATGCATATGAGACTTTACCCTCTCTAAGTTTCAATGAGAATTTATCCTCTATAAGTGGTTGGTATTTGTATTGATTTGAAATCTAAAATTATGTTACTTGTATTATTGATTTTCTAGCATTGAAAATGATTTATTGTTCTAGAGAATGATTATTTTTTGTGTTTTTGAATTATTACTACTATTGCTATATTTTTGGAAGTTGTTTATTTACAAAATAATACTAGAGCTTTGTTTTTTTATCCCTATAGTAGTGCAAAAAAGTGGTAGAAGAGTGTGGAAGTGATTTCAAAATCTCTAAGAATCTAGTCTACTTCTTGTTGTCTAGGTAATTTTGATCAAATATTTTATAGGTTAGTCTCTTTGTGCATTTTTCTTTTATAATATTGTGACTTAGTTGATGTTGTTTTATTTTTTGAACCTAATTTTAAAAAAATATTCAAGTATTTTAAGACTCGTATGGGATACCCATATCATTGAGATCATTCCTTTAAGATGTTAAAGATAAGGGGTATCTCTAGCAATACTTTTTTGGGTATTTGGTGTATCAAGACCTTTACAAAAAAAAAATTCTCATTGCAATCATATCTTCAAACTAATCAAATGGGTATTTCTCACAACACTTGTTGAAAGGTGATCCAAAGAACTCTTTCATGTTTTTGCTTTTGCTCCTAGTGTATGAATGAACCTGCTACTTCTACTAGTTGGTTTTAAATAAATGACCATTTGTAGTGCATTAGTTATAAAAAATATGTGTGCATTAATAGAAATATAAGTGTCAAAACATCCTTGGAGGTATCAATATTAATAGTTTTGACCAATGTGTCATTTTTTTCAAATATGATGGATTTGCCTCCTCCCACCACCCCTCCTCCTACCAGACGTCCCTCTACTCCTCTAGTTGGTATTGCTCTAGCCAATATAATTAACCCTAATCTATCAACCTATATTGAGTCCTAGGTAAGCAAACACTCTAGAGTAGAGAAACTAGTTACCTCCATAATTGAAGCTCAAATTCAAATAAAAATACCTTAGAGTCAATTAAAATTGTTTTGATATTTATCCCTTTATAGTTTTCCCTCAACCAAGAGTTTTAACAAGTCATTGGGTAGTATCCATAGGGCACATAATATCCAACAAATATAAAGGGTCACTCTCTACTTTCCATGGTAATAATATGGTCTCCTATGCCATTAGAGGTACTCTTCCAAGTATGGATGGTTTTAACTTAGGATTTTCTATTGATCTTAATACCTTAGTAGGAGGTGTTATTAATTTTCTTTCTTGACCTTATGATATTCTTATTAAATGCATCAACATTCCAAACTTTGAGTCTATAGGTCCATGTAGTTCGATGGGCAATATTGATAAAATAACTCATCTATACCATATTCCTAAAGAAGGTCATATTACATTGGCTATTACTAAATTGATAATCCATGCCAAACAAGATTGATTCAGTATAATTACATAGAGTTCATAGGAATAATCACCTATACCCAGGGTTATGTATAAGGGGTCAAACCCATAATCTACTTATAAAATGGGTTGAATCAGTTTCAAAATCAAGGTGAATCATATCCAAAATCATGTAGGAGACATGGCAAATTGTATTTATATTTCACCATAATGTCCAAATTACAAAATTAGTTAAATTTTTTTCTAGCATAAATTCTAATCATTATTCAACATACAGAATCCATAAATACTTTAGAAAATAAGCATTATTATCTAAAATAATCACTTAATCAAATTTTTTACAACCTTAAAGCACTAAAATTTTAATAAAAGGGTTTCTCAATGTTGGGTAGTCAATAGGCCATACTATTCAACAGTCAAGTTTTATACCAAATAACAATGAATCTAATGCTTATTCACAAAACCATCATGAGGCTAGGGTACTTTGTGAGTGGTAACCCTTGGAGGACTCATAACTACCAACATAGTAGCCAAATTAATTCTAGCACCTAGAACAACATTAAGCACTCGGGTTCTTTAATGTCATAGATGAGGGATTTAATCCTTTTGTCTCCTTTGGTTGATCAAGACTACACTATTCAAGACATTATATAGGTATCCATGCAGGGATTCAATATCTATGACATTTGGTGATTCCTACGCAACAAATAAATCACTCAAATATTTCTACCTTGGTTTTTAGTTATAAACAATATCATGGTCTACTGAAAATATCTTAATATGATGAACCTTCACTTCCATTGCATAGATGCTAAAATGAATGAAGCATGTGATAAAAACGATGTGAAGACACACACTTAGGAAGGAACACTTACATTAGGATAATGTGAGCCACATTTTTACCTTAGGATTGAGAACATTGGATGTCATTGGATACATACTTGAGGAAGATAAAGGCTTGCGTAAAGTCCCTAACGGTAGATGCTTTATCACTGTACATATATGGGTGAATGACTCAGTTCTTCCTATGATTCTTTGTCCAAGTAAAGAAGGTTTTCTTTGGTTTACATAGGCACAACATTATATGCAATGGAAAATATTTTATCTTATTCCTACCAAGAAAACCACTTCAAATCAAATAGGCATAATATTTCTACCTTTGTTTTTAGTTATGAACAATATCATGGTCTACTGAAAATATCTTAATGTGACGAACCTTCACTTCCATTGCATAGATGCTAAAATGAATGAAGCATGTGATAACAATGATGTGAAGACACACACTCAGGAAGGAACACTTACATTAGGATAATGTGAGCCATATTTTTACCTTAGGATTGAGAACATTGGATGTCATTGGATACATCCTTGAGGAAGATAAAGGCTTGCGTAAAGTCCCTAAGTGCATATGCTTTATCACTGTACATATATGGGTGAATGACTCAGTTATTCCTATGATTCTTTGTCCAAGTAAAGAAGGTTTTCTTTGGTTTACATAGGCACAACATTATATGCAATAGAAAATACTTTATCTTATTCCTACCAAGAAAACCACTTCAAATCAAATATAGAGTTCAATAACTTTTGTTCTTAATGGATGCTTATTTGGAGAAGACATAAGGGCTCACCAAATGATAGATCCTCTACTGCTTTATTTCTTCCATAATGTCCAAAATATATCTCTATTTTGAACATTCTCTTCGTTGAAGCCAAAAAATAAAACCATTCTTTTTTTATGCCCCCCTTCTTTTCCCATATGGGTTAAAAGAAAAGCTCGGAGAAAATTTACTATAGATAACAAATTCTCAACTACCCACAAAAATATTTTATTTACTTAGATTTTACAAGGTTATTTAATGGATAACATTATTTCATTTATTCTTAATAGTTAATGTCCTTCATTATTATTAGGTTTTTAAATAAGACTTTATTGTTAAAATCCATTAGACACTTCTCTTTATAGTCCATCATAAAGCATTTTTAGAAATGTTAGAAATGTTACTAATGAAATGCATAAATGACATATATATTATAAGCAAGGATAAAAACTAGGTCTAATATTAATATATCATTTGTTAGGTCATTTTTACTATATTAGCCATCATTTTTCTTCTCATTTGCAAAAGTGTTTATTCCTACAACCATACAAATCTATTAGTAATATATCATTTGCCATAAAAACATCATAAAGTCATAAAATTTGTCATTGCAATTAACATAATAATTCATAAATATTTTATATGAAAAATTTGGCCATGGGAGGGTTTTGACACATATGAATAAAGAATATGAAGACTATAAGAAGTCAACTTAGACTATAAACATCTTCAACAAATCACATGTTTCATTGATGGATATTTGGTATAAGGATTGTTGTTTGATATTTCAAATTTTAATCAAGACTTTATTAATATTGCTTTTTTGGGTGAATTTTTTTGCTTAGAAGGTTTCAATTTTGAAGTTCAAAAATAGATCCAATTTGTGGTGTATACAATTTACAGTTTCATCAATGCTTTGGACACCTTGATTTATTGCCTAGATGGTTTAGATTTTATTACATTAGTGTCACAAAATCTAGATTTTGATCTTATTTTTTATTTTACCAAGTCTTATGGTTGATTACAACCTACTTCTTGTCAAATTCTAGAATTATGTTTAGCATTTTTTCTTGGGTTTTGAGTTTTTACGTCAAGTTTCTAATCTCACTATTGTACTAACACCTCCATATTAATGGCAGTATGACCTTATAAAGGTATTATTTGGATGTGTTAATGACTAAATCTTATTTTGTATCTAATATATTTATTAAGGGGGTGTTGCAATAAAGTTATATAGTGTAGAATGACATGATAATAGCATGTAATAATGATGTCTAAATTAAAATACTAGTTAGAATTTCTTATTACTAGACAGTAAAATGTTAAAGGTATGTATTATGCTATATATTCAATTTCATATGTAATTCAATATATTGAAGTTTAATCAATATTTTATCTCAAATCAAGATATATTTATATTCTATTTCCAAATTATGTCAATATTATAAATTTTAATTTTATAGCAATGCATGCTATATTAAAGATCCAATGAAAATTTTAATATAATGTTTATAATAAATCTACATAAAGATAATCTGTTCAAATTTTATGAACTGAATGCTTCTAATATTTGTTATTCTAATTATTATAAGCTTATTGAAAATAATTTATGGCATGATATATTAGGCCATATCAATTTTAAGAGTATTTTACTCATGATCCAAATTGTTTATGGTCTACATTAAATTGTTATAACTAATGATAATTGTACAAGTTGTGTAACTAGAAAGATCCATAGGAACCATTTCCCAAAGGTAAAAGCTTGGAATACAAATGAATATTTAAATTTAGTTCATGGTGATTTGTTAGGATATGAAAAATATTTTTCTTAATGTAACCATTTTTTTTATTAGGTGTAAAATAAGGGGTTTTGAAAGGGTTCCTGAACCTTTTACAAATTTACAAGTTAGACCAACCAAGAAGACCCAAAAACATGAAATAAACACAACAGAGCAAAGGGAATGTCCTAGCCTATAAGAAATAGGAGTGAAATAACAATCAACAAAGACATAAGAGAACTAGACAATAGAGAACCAAAGATAGGGATAGGCAATTTCAAACCTAGTAGAAATAGAATGCTAGACAAATAGAGCACCAAAATACCTACTCTAGGTTCTCCTTAATAAAGGTCTTGTTATTCTTGAGGTATTTCATTATACAGGCAACCTCTTCCACGTAAATTGTTGTCAACTTTATAGATCTACTAAGGGAAGAGATCAGGTCATTCATCATCTTATAGAAAAACTCGATACTCTTAAGAGGGTCATAACCCCATAAGAGGTCCTATCCTAGTCTTGAGAGCCCACCACCTTTTACATTGACATTTTTCCTAGGAATAGGACCAACCATCCCAAGCTTTTTAGAATCAAAATGACTTGACTGGTATTACCTTCATGTAGCCATTATAAAAATGGTTTGTATATGATTAGTTTTAAATAATTTGCATGTATTATTGAATTCTAAATATCAAGTTCTTGCTTTCTTTACTAAATTTTAAATCCTTGTTGAAAATTAATCTCCATGTCAATTGAAAATTCTTACGATTGCTACACAAATTTAATGTGTTAATAAAGATCTTTTTAACTATTTAAAATATTTTGTTATTAATCTTGAAATAATGGTTCCATATGCATTAAAACAAAATGGTATTGTTGAACAAAATTATCAAACTATTATAGAAAATTCTAGATGTTTATTTCACAATATCATACATTTTGTTGGTTGAAGTCATATTTTTTATTGTGTATTCTAGTAAATCAAACCCCTACCAATTTAGTAAGAAATATCACTCCTAAAGAAGCTTGGAGTTGAAAATGTACAAGTTTAAATCACTTGCACATATTTGATTACCTTCATTTGTTCATGTTCCTAAATCTAAAAGAACCAAGTTATAGTCAAAATGTATTGGATAAACATTTGTTAAATATTATGAACAATACTAAGCATATAGAATGTATAATCCTAAAACAAACAAAGTTAGTAAATATACTTATATTGTTGAATATGTAGTGCATTATTGTTCTAAAGTTGGTATTATTGCATTTGAAAATGGAAATATTATATATTGAATGTGTAGACAATGACATTGGTGATGTTTATAATTGTAAGGATGAAAACTTTCTTTTAGAAGATTTGAATGATAAACTAAAAAATTTGCATGTTGATGACTCAAGTTTTACTTCTATTTCTTAAGTTCAATCCATGCAAAATCCTAAATTATTTTTTAAAATTATCAAATCAAGTAATGAATAATTGAATAGGTGTACGTCAATTCAAAATAGAAGAACAAATTAATTTAATTATCCTCTAATATCCAAAGTAATAAAAATCAATTATACTAAATTATATTCTCAAAGAAAAGGTAATCATCAATGGGAAAAAATCCATGCTTGAAGACTATAGTTTGTTGATGGATAACAAACATGGAATATCCAAAGGTAAAAGTATATTTTCTTGCAAGTGGTTATTTAAAATTAAAATTGATGCATAGAATGAAATTAAAATTAAAATTAAAATTGGTGCATAGAATGAAATTAGAATAAAATTAAAATTGATGCATATAATGAAATTAAATACATATTCCCTGCCTCCTTTCACTTCCCAAAAATCTCCCATTCTCATCACCTTCCCCTTCATGTGTCTATCCTATATATCTTACTCAATTTCCCTAGTGCGATCATCATTACCACCCATGACCTTTTCGGCCGAATCACTTCTCATGGCCTTGGCCTTCAAAATTTTCCTGGTAATACTGGTGTGAGCGTATGTGCCACCTTGGTCTCTTTTAGATAAATTTCCTCTCATGTACAAGGTCTTAGGATCTTACTTGAGTCTCCCGGTGTGATCATTAGTGCCACCTTGGAAATCTCTGGTAGATTTATCACCTTGAGTGTTGTTCATTTCCAAAATGGTGTTTTATCATATACCACCTTTGTCAACCCTACCCCCTAGCTCCTTTCCAATGCATATATTATCTTTCAATGGTCAGCACACAACCTAAGCATCATCATCCTCTAAAATTAGCAATAGTTCCTTGCAAATATTTGACCACCTTCTTCAGCATGTGAGTTAAACATCCTTTTATTTCCTATCAATATTCAAGTATGAACCACATCACTTACCCCACCACCTTTAGCCCCCACTTCAGGTTCCCAACTCCCACCCATGTACCTCCATGTACTAGCTTAAGCACTCTTCACTTCATCTCAACCCCATTATTGAGGGTATTTTAAGGAGCCAAAACTGTCTACCCTTCCTGAATAAATTTTCTAGTAGTGATGCTGAAGTTTTTTATGAAATTGTCAACTCCTGGGATGAGGGCCAAGTCACTATTAGGGGTCTCGATTTCCTTATAGATGTTTGAATTATGGTCGAGGTTAAAGGTTTTTTTATTGTTGAAAAAACCATCAGGTGCAACAAGTACACTATGGCAATGGAGAAGAAGGTTTTTGTTAATAAAGGTAAGGACCTCATTGTGGATGATGTTGAAATTGATAGAGCTTCCCTTATTGGCCCTTGGGATCATGTTATAATTCCAATATTATAGTATTCCACCATGGATAAAATTCATATCCCCCTTCATAGTTTCCATCTAGTCTTCTTGAACCATATTAGGAGAATAAAAATATCAGCATCCCTGATTATCTATTTAGATCCCTTGAGTTGTTCATCAATAATGTCAGGAGTGGAAAATCTTCCCATCCCATCCATTAGGACCTACATCTTATATTGTATAAGCATATTCTTTATTTTTACTCCAAAAAAGTTATGATCACTACCTACCTTGCTCCTCCCAATCCCACTTAAAGCCCCAATCTTCCCATCTCCCTTAAACCCACTAAAAGCAATAGTTATAAAAATCATATCCATGAGGCCCCTGGTGATGATAAAGACCCTAATTTTTCCTCCCCTTCTATCCTGAAGCAAATCCTTGGTTATGAGACCAATGAAGGATATTCATATACTAAGTTAGAGTTCAAACGTAGTCCGATAAAATAGTCTTCATCCAAGTTCTTATTGAATCCCAAACCATATTAAGTTTGTGCTTCCCCTCACCTGAAGAAATTGAAGATGGATATGTCCTTCCTTGGAAATGCTAGTGAGTCGATTCCCTCTAAGGAGACAACATCAAAGTGAACTGATCCTTCAGCTACTATTCTTCGAAGCTATATCCTTCGCCGCATCACCAGCACAGCGGCCACCTTTTCAGCGATTGCTAAATCATCCAAGGTAGCATGGACGCTCTACAACCAGGTAGTGAAGATGATGGACAAAATTTAAGGCCACCTCAAGACTATATTCAAGGAGGCTAATGATCCTCTAAATATTAATGCTAGAAATTAATTTGCAATCCTCTAGTTTAAGGGGTCTCCCTCCTGGGACCACCCTTGTTCCTCATTTTTGTTTGTTCAGTATCATCCCTATGGGATCTCCTTGCGTGGTTGTTTGTTTCTTTGTAAGGTTGACTTTCCCTTCGTGGGCCCACCCTTAATTTTTATTGTGGTTTTTCTGACCTATTGGTTTTTCACATGATGTAATAAGGTTTTGGAGCTCCTTTCAAAACCCACTTTTAATTAAACTTTTTTTGTCGATAAAAAAAAATAGATACAAATAGTTTTTCTCAAATTGAAGGAATAGATTATAATAAAACCATCGCTTTTGTAGCTAAATTTATACAATCAAGTTAGTTTTAGCTTTATATATAAAACTAAATTCGAAATTATATCAAAAGGATGTTAAAGTGTATTTTAAGTGGTGATTTGCAAGAAAAAATGTATATTTCTTTACTTGATGGCTATATATTAAAGATAATAGATATTTAGTATTTAGATTAAATAAATTTATTAATATTTTAAAATAAATATCGTAGATATTGTTATTCTAAAATTAATTATTAGTTCATTTATCATAGATTTACTAGAAGTAAAAATGATCATAATATTTACATATGGAATTTCAATAATTAAATTATTATAAATTAATTTTATCATACATTGATGATTTGATTATTGCTTTAAGTGATCCCTCCTTTATTAATTCTAATACATCTATATTAAGTTAAACTTTCAAAACTACTAAGGTATGATGCATTATTTCCTTGCCATACAAGTCCAGTAAGAGCCAAACAAAAATTATATTTCAAAACAAAAGTATAACAATATTTTATAGTTATATTACATAAGTAAGATGCTAAAGTAGTTTCTATTTCTTGTGAAATTGATATTAAATTATTGAATGATATAAATTTTCCTTCCATTGATACAATATCTATAAATAACTTGTTGGATGCTCAAATTATTCGACTAATACTAGATGTGATATGATATTTTCATTAAGTGTGCTAATAGTGTCTAGATATAATATTGCAATATGTATTTTGGGGATTATTCACTGGATAATGCAATAAAATGTTTGATGCCCTAATTTATGTCATAAACTACACTTTACCACCATGTTTTCATATTCAATCATATAGTTACATGAGCCCAACTTAAAGACCAATTTTATTGATTTAAGGTATTCCTCACTTAGGTCAGTATTCATGCAAAATATTGCATGCATATATAGGTATGAACAAGAGTATTAGGATCCATAACTACCAATTGTCCTATATTTCTAGTTATTCTAATGAGGATCTCTTTATGCCAAAAATGAATCGACAAGCCCAAAAGGTAGATCCAAATAGGTGCTAAATTGATCCCTTGAGATAAAGGATCAAAGTCAAGGCTCAATCTCCTCAAGAAGAGACCATTTGCAATCAAAAAATTATGGTCCTCCTAGTAAAATACTATCACTATCCATGGGAGAACTCAATTTCATCCAAAAAATCTTCTAAGGATGATGGCGATCTCCATATGTTTGATAGGCTTCAATTTCTCTCAGCCCAACTTCATGATAGTGTCAAGTTCAAGCCTAACACAAATGAATTTCCCCACCAAAGATGTGTTTCCTGGATTAATAATCGAGTCTACTAGATCATCCAAAACTACTAGCTCCTCGTTTGCTAGCTAGATATTAAAACAACCCACGTGAAGTTTTTGCTTACCTTTGAGGATATTAACCCACGAATTGTTCCTTGGGTCAAAAGGTCTAGGAGAATCATTTTTTGTTTCCTTTATAGCATTAGCATCCTAGTGCCCCTTGACCTCTATGTCACTTATACCATCCTATGTCCCTAAAAAATATTGTGAACCCACCCAACTCCCTTATTTTAGCTCCATTAAATACATTTTTTTTAGCTTAAATCTAAGATTTGGATGAGGTCAATATTTTGGATTCAAATCATAAAATCTTTTATACATGTATCTAAGTATTATTATTAGGATGACTCAAATAATCAAATTATTATGTATTAAAATTCATAGTTATCCTCTAAAGGATTTTTTTAGGCAATACAAAGTACAACTCACACAAGTGGGGCCACATCATGAGGGTATGATAACAACCTCCCTCTTGTGATTTAAACTTGGGTAGCCTAGATAAGTGTCACAACAAACCACTAAGGTGTCACAATGGGGACATCCTTTAAAAGATTATATTATGTATGATTTTATATGATAAGGACTTGTCATAGATTTTTAATATAAATTTTGATTAATTCTAATATTAGAGTTAATAATTTGAAAGGTCATAAATGAGAAAATACTTGGTAAATAAACTATTTTTAAAAAGTATTAATAAAATGCTAACAAAAGGTTTATGTTTGTGACACATGGTTATAAATTTCATTCTATCTTGGCTCTCATTATAAAGGCCTTTAAAACAGTGTTTGTTTTTATTTATTGATTATAATTCCGTTCCACGTTAATACCCATTTATCTATTTAATACATATTTATCTATTGAAGTTTACAAGTGTAGAAACCATAATACTAAATATTAATCATTTAATTTTTAAAAGATATAACATTTCTTGTAAATATGACTCCACATAAATGAAATATAAATTTTTATTTATTAAAATATTTAAAAAATATATAATCTAAATTATAATATTTTTAATATATATAAAGCAATAAAGTTATCATACACCGCACGTTCTATTCCATAATAAAGGAAGAATATACCATCATTACTTATAAACATATTTCTCATATCTTTATTAAGAAAAGCCATGGTTATTGGAGTCTCTGTTATTTGCGAATTCAATTTTGCGATTGTTGGTAGTGACATCACACTGTTGCCTTTCACAACATCGATAAGTTTGTTCATTTGTCGCCAGACGTTACACTTGACTTCCACTTCATGCACCACCCCAATTTTAAAAGATAGTAAACGAGGTCGTAGATTAATATTTAGATAAGATTGTAATCACGATTTAGTGAGTGAAATCCAATTCGACTCTGGATTATGTAGTGCTCATTGTGGATTATTACACACCCCGTATTTGAATCAATATCTCTCTCCCAAGGCGACACTGCATAATAAATAGACGCCTCTATCTCTTCATCCTCTCACAAACCCACAATTCTATCTACATATTCTGCTTATCAACATAATGGTTCCCCGTGCTTTACCTTTGCTTGTGGCACCATTATTGTGTTTAAATGAATCTAAAATGTATTACCTCAGCCTCCCCACTCTGTTAGTTGGATTTCTGGGTGGAATGAAACAATTGTCCATACTACCTCTTTTATGTGATATTTTGACTAACAAGTGGTAAATGTCAAAAGGCGTGCTTATTTGGCTGTTATGAAGGAGTATTAATGAAATTTATGATTGTTGAAAAATGATTTGTATGATCGATAGTTGTAAACTAGGGTTGTTGGTATTCACCACCATCTTATAGTCAATGAACAACATGAAGACAAGGGGCTCATATTTAGGCTCATCTACACTGGATGAGGGTTGGTGATCGCCCATCCAAAGCCTTTCTCTTCATTCTAGGCAGACCAAGATCTAGATAAAGGCTATTGAAGTCTCTCATGATAGGTCAACTTTCCTTCTTGATATTACTTCAGCCTTTTTAAATCATTATAAGCATATCTTTCAAGCACAATAGGATTCTCTAGAACATTAGATGGTACTCCAGCAATATCTTGATGTTGTTCCTGCTAAGTTATCTTCTTATGACAAACTTCATTGCGAGGCTCCTCTTTCACTTGATGAGCTTCATAATGCTTTAATGACTATCTCATATAACAAGTCCCCTACTCTTGGTGGCTTTCCATATGAATTTTATAAAGCCACTTGAAAGTTTATTAGGTCTAATCTGCTCAATATCTACAATGGTCAAAGGATTTTGGTTTATTTCAATCTATTCGCCAGGGCTACCCTTTGGCCCCCTCCCTTTACATCCTTGCTATTGAAGCTTTTGGTTATCTTCTTGCCAATCAGGCATCTAAGGGGTTGATCAAAGATATTATTTTATCTTATATGTCCATCCAACTTATTAATGGCTACTTTGTGGATGATTCTTTTCTCACTATCAATGAGGATGAGATTTTCAATTTCAACTAAGGAGCTACCAGATCTGACTGGGAAAAACAAGAGAACCTCCCGCTCAGAAAGATGAAAACGACAGTAGACAAATCCAGAGCCGAAGCATTATTAATCTTAATTAATATAAAATTTTTCATTTAAAAAATTATCAACAAAATATATATATATATATATATATATATATAATTACATAATTATCACTACTATATAATTACTATGTAGCATCCATTAAATCCTCTTTTAATATCATATAACTAATTTAATATATTACACATTTACATTTAAAATTATCGTTTAAACAAAATTGATACAAATTTATTTTTTAAAATTTAATTTAAAGTTATCATACACCACACGTTCTATTCCATAATAAAGGATGAATATACCATCGTTACTTATAAACATATTTCCCATATCTTTATTAAGAAAAACCATGGTTATTGGAGACTCCGTTATTGGCGAATTCGATTTTGTGATTGTTGGCAGCGACATCACCGTGTTGCCTTTGACACCGATAAGTTTGTCCATTTGTCGTAGACGTCAGACTCGACTTCCACTTCCTGCAGCACCCAATTTTTAAAAGATAATAAACGAGGCCCTAGATTGATATTTGGATAAGATTGTAAATCACGATTCAGTGAGTGAAATCCAATTCGACTAGTGCTTGTCGTGGATTATTACACACCCCGCATTTGAATCAATCTCTCTCTCTCCCAACGCTCCACTGCACAATAAATAGACACCTCTACCTCTTCATCCTCTTACAGACCCACAATTCTCTCTAGATATCCTTATCCTGCTTATCAACATAATGGCTCCTCGTGCTTTGCCTTTGCTTGTGGCGACATTCCTTATCATAAACATCGCGTTTGCTGTGAATGGAAATGCTCCCGATGTCGCAGACATACTTGGCGATAAGGATGTTCAAACTGCACTCAGTAACGCGTGGGACAACAGCTTCCTGCAAGACTCGAATTCGTACCAGGCGAGAGGAGGATGGATATACGCCGACTCCAACTATCCCGACTCCCACAAATACCTCCTCGTCCAGCACGCTGGCAAGGACCGTTCAAGCCAGGCGACTCTGCAAGACGTCCTCAACAATCCTGAAAGTCGGTATAGTCCACATTAGTACTGCTTTCCCACAGTTATATATCCTGATTAAGTAGTTGGAATTATAGCTGAACTGATTGTGCACAAATATAAACAGATGCGCAGATTCAACTTGACAATCCAGAGAAGGAAGGCGTCCCAAGCAGCGAGCATTACAAGTTGGTAGCGGACTTCCACACCCATCCATTCCCGGCAAAACAATTGCAGAGGGCGGAAACATACGACATAAAAAGAGCGTATGACAAAGGGGTGCCGGGGATAGTTATTTCCTGTTCGGGTGTTTTCTACTATGGGCCAGAGCCCGCTTTTCTGGTGGCCCCGCGGGGTCCCCTGAAACATCTAGGGAGGCTTACACATGGCCAGACTGATCAGAAATTCGGTGACAACAAATTTGATGTCCATGGCCACTGCAAGCCTTAAATCAACTGCTTCCTTTCGTAGCTTTAAGTTTTCCTACTACTTACTACTATGGTTGTGCGTGTAAGGCGGGGCTGAAGATGTGATGTGTATGAAGTCCTGTTATTAATAAATATGGCTATATGGCTATTTCAGTATTCGAATACTATGAGTTTCCATTCTTGAAAAATATCCGACCAAAACGACACCCAAAAGAAAAAAATTAAAAACACGATATATTCCCATCCATAATGGATGATATAATAGGCCTCCATACTTGAGGAATTTTCAACTTAACTCCCTCATCAAATGGAAGTCTACTTATGTGAAGATGCCCCTGCATATAGTTTTCTTAGTTAAAGATAGTCAATATTTCCAATATTACTACCCTGCATATAGTTTTCTTAGTTAAAGATAGTCAATATTTCCAATATTACTACTCTTACATGTATACAAAGAACGTCTTCTTTATAACTCCATATGAGGAGAATACCCCTTTTCTAAGTTGGTTTAATACTTTATATTCAATAAGGTAAGACTTGGATGCATAACTTTCCTTTTTATAGCATCCTTCTTTTTATGTAAAAACTTCAACTTGCCCTTGGAACAACTGATTTTCATCATCAAAAGAGGCTTTGCATGAACCTATTTATAATAAAAGTCATTACAACATTCTAAGAGTACCCATAATAGCCACATTAGCTATCTTTATTATTGTTAACTCAAACCCTAGGATAAGGCAGTCAATCCTTAGCATTAATGTTAAGGTTATTTTTTATTTAAACTATAGATAGGAAGAGTTATGTTGTAGTTGGGATCATCTTTCATACTTTAATATCAATCACCTTTGTCATGCATATGAGACTTTACCCTCTCTAAGTTTCAATGAGAATTTATCCTCTATAAGTGGTTGGTATTTGTATTGATTTGAAATCTAAAATTATGTTACTTGTATTATTGATTTTCTAGCATTGAAAATGATTTATTGTTCTAGAGAATGATTATTTTTTGTGTTTTTGAATTATTACTACTATTGCTATATTTTTGGAAGTTGTTTATTTACAAAATAATACTAGAGCTTTGTTTTTTTATCCCTATAGTAGTGCAAAAAAGTGGTAGAAGAGTGTGGAAGTGATTTCAAAATCTCTAAGAATCTAGTCTACTTCTTGTTGTCTAGGTAATTTTGATCAAATATTTTATAGGTTAGTCTCTTTGTGCATTTTTCTTTTATAATATTGTGACTTAGTTGATGTTGTTTTATTTTTTGAACCTAATTTTAAAAAAATATTCAAGTATTTTAAGACTCGTATGGGATACCCATATCATTGAGATCATTCCTTTAAGATGTTAAAGATAAGGGGTATCTCTAGCAATACTTTTTTGGGTATTTGGTGTATCAAGACCTTTACAAAAAAAATATCTCATTGCAATCATATCTTCAAACTAATCAAATGGGTATTTCTCACAACACTTGTTGAAAGGTGATCCAAAGAACTCTTTCATGTTTTTGCTTTTGCTCCTAGTGTATGAATGAACCTGCTACTTCTACTAGTTGGTTTTAAATAAATGACCATTTGTAGTGCATTAGTTATAAAAAATATGTGTGCATTAATAGAAATATAAGTGTCAAAACATCCTTGGAGGTATCAATATTAATAGTTTTGACCAATGTGTCTTTTTTTTCAAATATGATGGATTTGCCTCCTCCCACCACCCCTCCTCCTACCAGACGTCCCTCTACTCCTCTAGTTGGTATTGCTCTAGCCAATATAATTAACCCTAATCTATCAACCTATATTGAGTCCTAGGTAAGCAAACACTCTAGAGTAGAGAAACTAGTTACCTCCATAATTGAAGCTCAAATTCAAATAAAAATACCTTAGAGTCAATTAAAATTGTTTTGATATTTATCCCTTTATAGTTTTCCCTCAACCAAGAGTTTTAACAAGTCATTGGGTAGTATCCATAGGGCACATAATATCCAACAAATATAAAGGGTCACTCTCTACTTTCCATGGTAATAATATGGTCTCCTATGCCATTAGAGGTACTCTTCCAAGTATGGATGGTTTTAACTTAGGATTTTCTATTGATCTTAATACCTTAGTAGGAGGTGTTATTAATTTTCTTTCTTGACCTTATGATATTCTTATTAAATGCATCAACATTCCAAACTTTGAGTCTATAGGTCCATGTAGTTCGATGGGCAATATTGATAAAATAACTCATCTATACCATATTCCTAAAGAAGGTCATATTACATTGGCTATTACTAAATTGATAATCCATGCCAAACAAGATTGATTCAGTATAATTACATAGAGTTCATAGGAATAATCACCTATACCCAGGGTTATGTATAAGGGGTCAAACCCATAATCTACTTATAAAATGGGTTGAATCAGTTTCAAAATCAAGGTGAATCATATCCAAAATCATGTAGGAGACATGGCAAATTGTATTTATATTTCACCATAATGTCCAAATTACAAAATTAGTTAAATTTTTTTCTAGCATAAATTCTAATCATTATTCAACATACAGAATCCATAAATACTTTAGAAAATAAGCATTATTATCTAAAATAATCACTTAATCAAATTTTTTACAACCTTAAAGCACTAAAATTTTAATAAAAGGGTTTCTCAATGTTGGGTAGTCAATAGGCCATACTATTCAACAGTCAAGTTTTATACCAAATAACAATGAATCTAATGCTTATTCACAAAACCATCATGAGGCTAGGGTACTTTGTGAGTGGTAACCCTTGGAGGACTCATAACTACCAAGATAGTAGCCAAATTAATTCTAGCACCTAGAACAACATTAAGCACTCGGGTTCTTTAATGTCATAGATGAGGGATTTAATCCTTTTGTCTCCTTTGGTTGATCAAGACTACACTATTCAAGACATTATATAGGTATCCATGCAGGGATTCAATATCTATGACATTTGGTGATTCCTACGCAACAAATAAATCACTCAAATATTTCTACCTTGGTTTTTAGTTATAAACAATATCATGGTCTACTGAAAATATCTTAATATGATGAACCTTCACTTCCATTGCATAGATGCTAAAATGAATGAAGCATGTGATAACAATGATGTGAAGACACACACTCAGGAAGGAACACTTACATTAGGATAATGTGAGCCATATTTTTACCTTAGGATTGAGAACATTGGATGTCATTGGATACATCCTTGAGGAAGATAAAGGCTTGCGTAAAGTCCCTAAGTGCATATGCTTTATCACTGTACATATATGGGTGAATGACTCAGTTATTCCTATGATTCTTTGTCCAAGTAAAGAAGGTTTTCTTTGGTTTACATAGGCACAACATTATATGCAATAGAAAATACTTTATCTTATTCCTACCAAGAAAACCACTTCAAATCAAATATAGAGTTCAATAACTTTTGTTCTTAATGGATGCTTATTTGGAGAAGACATAAGGGCTCACCAAATGATAGATCCTCTACTGCTTTATTTCTTCCATAATGTCCAAAATATATCTCTATTTTGAACATTCTCTTCGTTGAAGCCAAAAAATAAAACCATTCCTTTTTTATGCCCCCCTTCTTTTCCCATATGGGTTAAAAGAAAAGCTCAAAGAAAATTTACTATAGATAACAAATTCTCAACTACCCACAAAAATATTTTATTTACTTAGATTTTACAAGGTTATTTAATGGATAACATTATTTCATTTATTCTTAATAGTTAATGTCCTTCATTATTATTAGGTTTTTAAATAAGACTTTATTGTTAAAATCCATTAGACACTTCTCTTTATAGTCCATCATAAAGCATTTTTAGAAATGTTAGAAATGTTACTAATGAAATGCATAAATGACATATATATTATAAGCAAGGATAAAAACTAGGTCTAATATTAATATATCATTTGTTAGGTCATTTTTACTATATTAGCCATCATTTTTCTTCTCATTTGCAAAAGTGTTTATTCCTACAACCATACAAATCTATTAGTAATATATCATTTGCCATAAAAACATCATAAAGTCATAAAATTTGTCATTGCAATTAACATAATAATTCATAAATATTTTATATGAAAAATTTGGCCATGGGAGGGTTTTGACACATATGAATAAAGAATATGAAGACTATAAGAAGTCAACTTAGACTATAAACATCTTCAAAAAATCACATGTTTCATTGATGGATCTTTGGTATAAGGATTGGTTTTTGATATTTCAAATTTTAATCAAGACTTTATTAATATTGCTTTTTTGGGTGAATTTTTTTGCTTAGAAGGTTTCAATTTTGAAGTTCAAAAATAGATCCAATTTGTGGTGTATACAATTTATAGTTTCATCAATGCTTTGGACACCTTGATTTATTGCCTAGATGGTTTAGATTTTATTACATTAGTGTCACAAAATCTAGATTTTGATCTTATTTTTTATTTTACCAAGTCTTATGGTTGATTACAACCTACTTCTTGTCAAATTCTAGAATTATGTTTAGCATTTTTTCTTGGGTTTTGAGTTTTTACGTCAAGTTTCTAATCTCACTATTGTACTAACACCTCCATATTAATGGCAGTATGACCTTATAAAGGTATTATTTGGATGTGTTAATGACTAAATCTTATTTTGTATCTAATATATTTATTAAGGGGGTGTTGCAATAAAGTTATATAGTGTAGAATGACATGATAATAGCATGTAATAATGATGTCTAAATTAAAATACTAGTTAGGATTTCTTATTACTAGACAGGTAAATTGTTAAAGGTATGTATTATGCTATATATTCAATTTCATATGTAATTCAATATATTGAAGTTTAATCAATATTTTATCTCAAATCAAGATATATTTATATTCTATTTCCAAATTATGTCAATATTATAAATTTTAATTTTATAGCAATGCATGCTATATTAAAGATCCAATGAAAATTTTAATATAATGTTTATAATAAATCTACATAAAGATAATTTGTTCAAATTTTATGAACGAAATGCTTCTAATATTTGTTATTCTAAATATTATAAGATTATTGAAAATAATTTATGGCATGGTATATTAGGCAATATCAATTTTAAGAGTATTTTACCCATGATTCAAATGGTTGATGGTCTACATTAAATTGTTATAACTAATGATAATTGTACAAGTTGTGTAACTAGAAAGATCCATAGGAACCATTTCCCAAAGGTAAAAGCTTGGAATACAAATGAATATTTAAATTTAGTTCATGGTGATTTGTTAGGATATGAAAAATATTTTTCTTAATGTAACCATTTTTTTTATTAGGTAGAAAATAAGGGGTTTTGAAAGGGTTCCCGAACCTTTTACAAATTTACAAGTTAGACCAACCAAGAAGACCCAAAAACATGAAATAAACACAACAGAGCAAAGGGAATGTCCTAGCCTATAAGAAATAGGAGTGAAATAACAATCAACAAAGACATAAGAGAACTAGACAATAGAGAACCAAAGATAGGGATAGGCAATTTCAAACCTAGTAGAAATAGAATGCTAGACAAATAGAGCACCAAAATACCTACTCTAGGTTCTCCTTAATAAAGGTCTTGTTATTCTTGAGGTATTTCATTATACAGGCAACCTCTTCCACGTAAATTGTTGTCAACTTTATAGATCTACTAAGGGAAGAGATCAGGTCATTCATCATCTTATAGAAAAACTCGATACTCTTAAGAGGGTCATAACCCCATAAGAGGTCCTATCCTAGTCTTGAGAGCCCACCACCTTTTACATTGACCTTTTTCCTAGGAATAGGACCAACCATCCCAAGCTTTTTAGAATCAGAATGACTTGACTGGTATTACCTTCATGTAGCCATTATAAAAATGGTTTGTATATGATTAGTTTTAAATAATTTGCATGTATTATTGAATTCTAAATATCAAGTTCTTGCTTTCTTTACTAAATTTTAAATCCTTGTTGAAAATTAATCTCCATGTCAATTGAAAATTCTTACGATTGCTACACAAATTTAATGTGTTAATAGAGATCTTCTTAACTATTTAAAATATTTTGTTATTAATCTTGAAATAATGGTTCCATATGCATTAAAACAAAATGGTATTGTTGAACAAAATTATCAAACTATTATAGAAAATTCTAGATGTTTATTTCACAATATCATACATTTTGTTGGTTGAACGAAGTTTTTTTTTTTTTTTTTTTTTAAAAACAACCCCCCCCCCCTTTTTGAAAAAATACCCCCCCTAAGAAGCTGGAGTTGAAAATACAAGTTTAAATCACTTGCACATATTTGATTACCTTCATTTGTTCATGTTCCTAAATCTAAAAGAACCAAGTTATAGTCAAAATGTATTGGATAAACATTTGTTAAATATTATGAACAATACTAAGCATATAGAATGTATAATCCTAAAACAAACAAAGTTAGTAAATATACTTATATTGTTGAATATGTAGTGCATTATTGTTCTAAAGTTGGTTTTATTGCATTTGAAAATGGAAATATTATATATTGAATGTGTAGACAATGACATTGGTGATGTTTATAATTGTAAGGATGAAAACTTTCTTTTAGAAGATTTGAATGATAAACTAAAAAATTTGCATGTTGATGACTCAAGTTTTACTTCTATTTCTTAAGTTCAATCCATGCAAAATCCTAAATTATTTTTTAAAATTATCAAATCAAGTAATGAATAATTGAATAGGTGTACTTCAATTCAAAATAGAAGAACAAATTAATTTAATTATCCTCTAATATCCAAAGTAATAAAAATCAATTATACTAAATTATATTCTCAAAGAAAAGGT
Source organism: Wollemia nobilis (assembly GCA_028583015.1). Taxonomy (NCBI): domain Eukaryota; kingdom Viridiplantae; phylum Streptophyta; class Pinopsida; order Araucariales; family Araucariaceae; genus Wollemia; species Wollemia nobilis. Next base: position 127,066 of record JAQPPZ010001802.1, on the reverse strand, counting down.
AATCATCAATGGGAAAAAATCCATGCTTGAAGACTATAGTTTGTTGATGGATAACAAACATGGAATATCCAAAGGTAAAAGTATATTTTCTTGCAAGTGGTTATTTAAAATTAAAATTGATGCATAGAATGAAATTAAAATTAAAATTGAAATTGGTGCATAGAATGAAATTAGAATAAAATTAAAATTGATGCATATAATGAAATTAAATACATATTCCCTGCCTCCTTTCACTTCCCAAAAATCTCCCATTCTCATCACCTTCCCCTTCATGTGTCTATCCTATATATCTTACTCAATTTCCCTAGTGCGATCATCATTACCACCCATGACCTTTTCGGTCGAATCACTTCTCATGGCCTTGGCCTTCAAAATTTTCTTGGTCATCCCACTTTGGTGCATCTATGCCACCTTGGTCTCTTTTAGATAAATTTCCTCTCATGTACAAGGTCTTAGGATCTTACTTGAGTCTCCCGGTGTGATCATTAGTGCCACCTTGGAAATCTCTTGTAGATTCACCACCTTGAGTGTTGTTCATTTCCAAAATGGTGTTTTATCATATACCACCATTACCAACCCTACCCCCTAGCTCCTTTCCAATGCATATATTATCTTTCAATGGTCAGCACACAACCTAAGCATCATCATCCTCCAAAATTAGCAATAGTCCCTTGCAAATATTTGACCACCTTCTTCAACATGTGAGTTAAACATCCTTTTATTTCCTATCACTGTTTAAGGCTGAACCACACCACTTACCCCCTCACCCTTAGCCCCCACTTCAGGTTCCTCAACTCCCACCCCTATCCCTCCATGGCCTTGCTTGAGCCCTCTTCACTTCATCTCAACCCCATTATTGAGGGTATTTTAAGGAGCCAAAACTGTTTACCCTTCCTGAATAAATTTTCTAGTAATGATGCTGAAGTTTTTGATGAAATCATCAACTCCTGGGATGGGGGCCAAGTCACTATTAGGGGCCTCGATTTCCTTATCGATGTTTGAATGTTGGTTGAGGTTACAAGTTTCTTTATTGATGGTAAAACCATCAGGTGCAACAAGCACACTATGGCAATGGAGAAGGAGTTCTTTGTTGATAAAGGTAAGGACCTGGTTGTGGTTGATGGTGGAATTGATAGAGCTTCCCAACATGGCCCTTGGGATCATGTTATGATTCCAATATTATAGTATTTCACCATCAACAAAATTGAAGTCCCCCTCCATAGTTTCCATCTGGTCTTCCTGAACCACCTTAGGGGCATAAAAAATATCAACATCCCTGATTATCTATTCAGGTCCCTTGAGTTGTCCATCAATAATGTCAGGAGTGGAAAATCCTCCCATCCCATCCATTAGGACCTACATCTTATATTGTATAAGCATACCCTTGATTTTTACTCCAAGAAAGTTATGATCACTGCCTGCCCTGCTCCTCCCAATCCCACTCAAAGCCCCAATCACCCCATCCCTCCTGAACCCACTAAAAGCAATAGTCATGAAACTCATATCCATGAGGTCCCTAGTAATAATAAAGACCCTAATTTTTCCTTCCCCTCTACCTTGAAGTAAACCCTTGGGTCTGAGACCAAGGATGGATATTTGTATACTAAGTTAGAGTTCAAAGGTAGGCCGACAAAATAGTCTTCATCCAAGTTCTTATTGAATCCCAAACCATATTAAGTTTGTGCTTCCCCTCACCTGAAGAAATTGAAGATGGATATGTCCTTCCTTGGAAATGCTAGTGAGTCGATTCCCTCTAAGGAGACAACATCAAAGTGCACTGATCCTTTAGCTACTATTCTTCGAAGCTCTATCCTTAGCCACATCACCAACATAGTGGCTACCTTTTTAGTGACTGCTAAATCATCCAAGGTAGCATGGATGCTCTACAACCAGGTGATGAAGGTGATGGAAAAAATTTATGGCCACCTCAAGACTATATTCAAGGAGGCTAATGATCCTCTAAATATTAATGCTAGAAATTAATTTGCAGTCCTATAGTTTAAGGGGTCTCAAGACTATCTTCAAAGAGATTACAATTTTTTTATTGATGACAAAACCATCAGGCGCAACAAGCCAACTATGATGGTGGATAAGGAGTTCTTTGTTTATAAATATAAGGATCTCATTGTGGTTGATGTTGAAATCGATAGAGCTTCTCTTTCTGGCCCCTAGGACCGTGTTATAATTCTAATTTTATAGTATTTCATCATCGATAAAATTGATGTCCCCCTCCATAGCTTCCATCTGGCCTTCTTGAACTATATTAGGAGCATAAAAAATATCAACATCCCTAATTATCTATTTAGGTCCCTTGATCTATCCATCAACAATGTCAAGAGTGGAAAACGTTTCCATACCATCCATTAGGATCAACATCTTATCTTTTATAAGCATACTCTTGATGTTTACTCCAAAAAAATTGTGATCACTACCTGCCTTACTCCTCCCAATCCCACTCAAATCCCCAATCACCCCAAACCTCCTGAACCCACTAAAAGCAATAGCCATGAAATTCCTATCCATAATGTTCCTAGTGATGACAATGACCATATTTTTTCCTTCCCTTCTACCCTAAAGCAAATCCTCAGGTCTGAGACCAAGGAAGGAACTTTGAATGCTAAGTTCGATTTCAAACGCAAACCTGTAAAACACTCTTCATCCAAGTTCTTATAGAATCCCAAATCATCTTACGTTTGTGCTTCTCCTCACCTGAATAAATTAAATATGGAGATACCCTCCCTTGGAAATGCCAGTGAGCCAATTCCTTCTAAGGAGCCAACATCAGAGTGTACTAATCCTTCATCTACAATTCTCTGAAGCTCTATTCTTAGCCATATCACCAATACAGTAGCTACCTTTTCAGTGATGGCCAATTCATCCAAAGCAACATGGACGCTCTACAACCAGGTAGTGAAGATGATGGAAAAAATTCATGGCCACCTCAAAACTATCTTCAAGGAGGCTAATGATCCTCTAAATGTTAACATTAGAAATTAATTTTCAGTCCTCTAGTTTAAGGGGTCTTCCTCTTAGGACCACCCTTGTCCCTCATTTTTGTTTGTTCGGGATCATCCTTATGGGATTTCCCTGTGTGGTTTTTTGTTTCCTTGTAAGTATGGCTTTCCCCTCGTGGGCCCATCCTTTTTTTTTTGTTGTGGTTTTGCTGACCTATTGGTTTTTTCCATGATGTAATAAGGTTTTGGGGCTCCTTTCAAAACCCACTTTTAATTAAAATTTTTTTGTCGATAAAAAAAAAATAGATACAAATAGTTTTTCTCAAATTGAAGGAATAGAATATAATAAAATCATTTATTTTGTAGCTAAAATTTATACAATCAAGTTAGTTTTAGCTTTAGATATAAAACTGAATTAGAAATTATATCAAAAGGATGTTGAAATATATTTTAAGTGGTGATTTATATGAAAAAATGTATATTTCTTAACTTGATGGCTATATAGTAAAGATAATAGATATTTAGTATTGAGTAAATAAATTTATTTATATTTTAAAATCAATATCCTAGATATTGGTATTCTAAAATTAATTATTAGTTCATTTATCATAGATTTACTAGAAGTAAAAATGATCATAATATTTACATATGGAAGTTCAATAATTAAATTATTATAAATTAATTTTATTATACATTGATGATTTGATACTTGCTTTAAGTGATCCCTCTTTTATTGATGGTAATACATCTAGAAAAAGTTAAACTTTCAAAAATACTAAGGTATGATGCATTATTTCCTTGCCATACAAGTCTATTAAGAGCCAAACAAAAATTATATTTCAAAACAAAGTATAACAAGATTTTATAGTTAGATTACATAAGTAAGATGCTAAAGTAGTTTCTATTTCTTGTGAAATTGATATTAAATTGTTGAATGATATAAATTTTCCTTCCATTGATATGAATATCTATAAATATCTTGTTAGATGCTCAAATTATTTGGCTAATACTAGATGTGATATGATATTTGAATTAAGTGTACTAATAGTGTCTAGATATAATATTACATTAAGTATTTTGGGGATTATTCACTAGATAATGCAATAGAAATTTGATGCCCTACTTTATGTCATTAACTAAAATTTACCACTTCATATTCAATCTGGTTACATGAGCCCAAATTAAAGATCAGCTTTATTGATTTAGGGTGTTCCTATCTTAGGTTAGTATTCACGCAAAATATTGCATGCATATGTAGGTATTAACAAGAGTAGTAGGGTCCATAACTACCAATTGTCCTATTTTCCTAGTTATTCCAAAGAGATCTCTTTATGTCAAAAATGAACAAGAGTAGTAGTGTCCATAACTACCAATTGTCCTATTTTTCTAGTTATTCCAAATAATATCTCTTTATGCCAAAAATGAATTGGCATCCTTTAAAGGATTATATTATGTATGATTTTATATGATAAGGACTTGTCATAGATTTTTTAATATAAATTTTTATTAATACTAATATTAGGGTTAATAATTAGAAAGAAGGGTCATAAATGAGAAAATACTTGGTAAATAAACTATTTTTAAAAATTATTAATAAAATGCTAACAAAAGGTTTATGTTTGTGACACATGGTTATAACTTTCATTTTGTCTTGGCTCTCGTTATCAGGACCTTTAAAACAATATTTTTTTTATTTATTTATTAGAATTTTGTTCCACATTAATACCTATTTATTTATTGAGGTTTACAAGTGTAGAAACAATAATACTAAGTGTTAATCATTTAATTTTTAAAAGATATAAAATTTCTTGTAAATTTGACTCCACATAAATGAAATATTAATTTTTGTTTATTAAATTATTTAAAAATTATAATCTAAATTATAATATCTTTTAATATATAAAGTAATAAAGTTATCATACACCACACATTCTATTCCATAATAAAGGATGAATATACCATAATTACTTATAGACATATTTTCCATATCTTTATTAAGAAAAGCCATGGTTATTGGAGTCTCTCTTATTCATGAATTTTATTTTGTGATTGTTGGTAGCGACATCATAGTCTTGCCTTTGACATCGATAAGTTTATCCATTTTTTGTCAGACGTAATAGTCGACTTCCACTTCATGCACCACCTAATTATTAAAAGATAATAAACGAGGCCATAGGTTAATATTTAGATAAGATTGTAAATCACGATTCAGTGAGTGAAATCTAATTCAACTCTGGATTATGTAGTGCTCATCGTGGATTATTACACACCCCACATTTTAATCATTCTCTCTCTCCAAAGGCTGCACTGCACAATGAATAGATGCCTCTACCTCTTCATCCTCTCACAGACCCACAAATCTGTCTACATATCCTACTTATCAACATAATGGTTCCTCGTGCTTTGCCTTTGCTTGTAGCACCATTATTGTGATTGAGTGAATATGGAATTTATTACCTCAACCTCCCCACTTGTTAGTTGGATTTCTTGGTGGAATGAAGTAATTGTTCGTACTACCTATTTCATGCCATATTTTGGTAAAAAAGTGGCACATGTCAGAAAGTGTGCTCATTTGGCTATTATGAAGGAGTATCAATAAAATTTATGATTGCTAAAAAAATATCTATATGATCGATAGTTGTAAACTAGGGTTGTTGGTCTTCACCACCATATTATAGTCCATGAACAACATGAATCCATGGGGCTCAAATTTAGGCTCATCTACACTGGATGAGGGTTGATGATCACCCATCCAAAGCCTTTTTCAAGTCTCTTCATTCTAGGCTGGGCAAGATCCAGATCAAGGTTATTCAAGTCTCTCATGATAGGTCGACTTCCCTTCCTAATATATATTCACCCTTTGTGGATCATTATAAGATTATATTTCAATCACAATAGGATTCTCTAGAACGTTAGATGGTACTCCAACAATATCTTGATCTTGTTCCTACTAAGTTGTCTGCTTATGACAAACTTCTTTGTGAGGCTCCTCTTTCACTTAATGAGCTTCATAATGCTCTTATGACTATCTTCGATAACAAGTCCCCTAGTGTTGATGGCATTACATGTGAATTTTATAAAGCCTCTTGGAATTTTACTAGGTCTGATCTGCTGAATGTCTACAATGAAGTGTTAGCCAATAATTCTTTTGACAATATTATCAATATTGGAAACATTAAATTTATTCCTAAAGCAAGTAATCTTGAGCTTATCACCTATTGGTGACCTATTACTCTTCTTAATATCTCTTACAAGATATTTTCTAAATATTTAGCTCTCCATATTCACACCATTCTCCCTATTATTATCATAGAAGAGTAAACGATATTTATTAAAGGACGTTATATCTTGGATAATATTATTTTTTTATAGGAAGGTTTAGAATGGGCTTGTATCTCTGGCCAAAGGCCCCTTTTCCTTAAATTAGAATTTGAGAAATATGATGATCATATTGAATGGCCTTTCATTCTCACCATGCTCCAAGCTCTTGACTTTGGCCCCTTTTTTATCAAGGCTATCAGCATGTTGTTTGTTGATACTTTAGCTTGTCTTAATATTAATGGACTTAGTTAAAAGTATTTTGATTTATTTCAATCTATTTTCCAGGGCTATCCTTTGGTCCCCTCACTTTACATCCTTGCTACTAAATATTTTGGTTATCTTCTTGCCAATCAAACATCTAAGAGGTTGATCAAAGATATTATTTTATATTATATGTCCACCCAACTTATTAATGGCCACTTTGTGGATGATTCTTTTCTCACTATCAATGAGGATGAGGTTTTAGTTTCAAATACGTTGGTTTGTTTGGACACTTTTTGTAAGACCTTGAGATCCAACATCAAATGGTCTAAGTCTCTTTGTTTCTTCCTTGCTTCTTCTTTTGTGCCTACTTGGCTTAGATATTTTTCATGGTATTGGCTTCAAAGAGGCGAGCATTTTAAGTTCTCAGGAATCCCCTTTGTTTTTGAAAACTCACCCTCTGAACTCTGGTAGTATGTCATTGATACAATTGAAAAGAAGATTCCTTGTTTGGCCTCACGTCTCCTTTCTCTTGCCATCAAGTTTTAGGTTTGTACAAATATTATTGCTACCACACATGTTTATTACTCCTCCTATTGGGCACCTTCTAAGAATTATTATAATAAGTTGGTTAGACTCCTTAGGGACTTTCTTTGGGATAGGGTTGAGCAATCTCCTCCCAACCATGACCCCTCATAAATCCGAGATCTATACTTATAAATAGAGAATTTAACACACAGCCACCACACACCCACCCCCTCACACACTCATCTACGCTACAGTTTGAAATATTAAATGAAATGTTAATATTTATTTATTAAAATATTAAAAGATATATAATCTATATTATATATAAAGCAATAAATTATTACTATAAAATATTCATCTATTCAAATACAACCATCATGACCAATCCATTTAAAAAGGCATAAAATATTTTTTATTTATAATTATAATCTTGTAAGTTAATTTTGCAAAAAAATTAACTCATTCTATATAATAAAATAATATTACAACTCTACATCAAATGAAATTATTCAAATTTTTTAGGACATGAATGTCTGGTGATCTCCTGCTATTTCATGGTAAGGTATGCCATTAGCTCAAGTTCAATGGGTAAAAGCTCAACATTTTTATAGAAAAGGAATTGCATCTCTGAAGAATTTTTCTCTTGTCAAATCAAGAGTTGGATACCCTCGGATATTTTTAAGAATACTTATAGTCTCAAAAATGAGGATAAATAGACGTATGATGTTGTCATAGATAATATTCCTTTCTCCATTTGGAGCAAGTTACATAAGAGGTACCAAAAGCCTTGGTAGTCCAATTGGTGCTGGCCTAAGAAGGTCCCTCCAATTTAGTACAAATTCTAGCTTGGGTATAATTGGCTTACTCGCCAGGTCCCCATGTCACATAGGCTGAATATTAAATGGGATTTGATCTCCTCATCCTCAAGGTGAAGTTTACGTTTTGCCCAAGTATGGACTTCATATATTGAGCCTAAACAAATATTTTTTGTTTGGAGTCCTATTCACCAAGGACTTCCTCTAGGAAATAGACTTAAGCAGCTATGTGTCCAAAACCCTACCTGTCCTTTTTGTGATGAACCTGAGGATGTGTTGCATATTTTTTGGTAATATTAGAGGGATTCTCTTGCTTGGAAATGGCTCCTAGAATTATTTCAACCTTTCATGTGGAGTCCCTTCTTATGGCCTCACACTCTTCTAGGGGATCCCATTGATTTTTTTGATAATCTTGAACTAGTGTGGAATATTTTTTGTATCAGTACTCTCTTCTATTTGTGAAAAACCAAGAGTAAGGTGACTTTTACACAACTTAAATACACTCTGACATTTTATTTTGTTAATAAGTATACTATTTTTATGACTGTTGGATGTAAATTTATGTACAGGTGGACAAGGTGAACGTTGAGGTACAACACCTTCATGCTCTAATGGATCATTGGTGTAATACCCCATGCATGGTTAGTTGTGTCCCTCTCAATTCCCCGAGAAGCTCCTCTAGGTCCCGTTCTCGACCCCGTCAAGATTCTCAATGCTTCACCCATTCTTCGATGAATAGACACTGGTCCCAACCCTCTCAATACTATAGATGCCTAGATGATAGAGCTAGTCCTTCCTCCAAGAACTTCGGATGGGATGTTCAGCCCACCACTTTTGAGCCAATTGTTGGGTGGGGTGACACTACTACTACTTCAATTGTTGTTTGTCATACCGATGCACCTATCGCTCCTCAATAGACTTTGGTTTACGATAATGCAGAAGAATGATGGAATGCCCCTGTCTCTTCGGATGGAGGTTGGTAGTATGTCAACAAGGCAGATAACTTCCATCTCGCTCCTTGATCTTTGTTTAATGATTATGTCTTGGGATGTCTATGTAATAATTGTTGGCGATGACATGTAGTAATATTTTTTGGTCTTTGTTTTTTACAGGAAAGTGTGATTTCCTAATTCCACCCACTTTTTTTACATGACTAATATTAATTAATATAAGGTTTTTTCATTTTTAAAAAATTGTCAACAATACATACATAATTACATAATTATTACTACTATATAATTACTATACATTACCCATTAAATCCTCTTTCAATCTCATATAACTAATTTAATATATATATTACACCTTTACATTTAAATTTATCGTTTAAACAAAATTGATAAAAACTTATTTTTTAAAATTTAATATAAAGTTATCATACACCACACGTTCTATTCCAGAATAAAGGATGAATATACCATCGTTACTTATAGACATATTTGCCATACGAGTTTGTGATTGTTGTTCACCGTGTTGCCTTTGATACCGATAAGTTTGTCCATTTGTCGTAGACGTCAGACTCGACTTCCACTTCGTGCAGCACCCAGTTTTTAAAAGATAATAAACGAGGCCCTAGATTGATATTTGGATAAGATTGTAAATCACGATTTAGTGAGTGAAATCCAATTCGACTCTGGCTTATGTAGTGCTTGTCGTGGATTGTTATACACCCCGCATTTGAATCAATCTCTCTCCCAACGCTCTAAAAAGAGCGTATGACAAAGGGGTGCCGGGGATAGTTATTTCCTGTTCGGGTGTTTTCTACTATGGGCCAGAGCACCGTGCTTCCCTGGATGGCCCCGCTCGGTACCCTGAAACATCTAGCGAGGCTTACAATGGCCAGACTGATCCAATATAATGGCGTGATAGAAATATGGTGACAACAAATTTGATGTTCACGGCCACTGCAAGCCTTAAATCAACTGCTACATTCTTTAGCTTTAAGTTTTACTACTACATACTACTATGGTTGTGTGTATAAGACGGAACTGAAGATGTGATGTGTGTGAAGTCCTGATATTAATAAACATGGCAATTTCAGTATTCTAATGAAAAATATCCTGCATGGTGGAAAATATACCTAAAGGTCAGTCTTTGTACGTCTATAACAATAAACAGTTAGTGAAACAACTATCGATCTTCATCTGCATGAAGTGTCGATGAATTGAAACTGACTCGCCTAAGCATGTTCTCGAAGTAATCTAAGAATTATACCATAAGATTATGCGACAATGTATATACCTAATGAAATTGCACTATATAATTTTATTATTACAGAGGAATTCTCAGAAATCACAAAGGAGAAATAATTTTGGCCTTTGCTCAAAACTTAGGAATTCAGTCTAACAATATGGCCGAGGCTCGGGCCTTGCTCCAAAGCTTGATTCTCTTGGAAGGCCTGACTATCAATAAACTCATCATAGAAGGAGACTCATTGCATTGCATCAACTGGCTCAAAGGAACCTCTGTGCCTCCCTGGGCCCTTGTTTCCATCTTCAAAGAATGCAAGACACTAATTGGCTTTTACCCAGAATTAATCATTCAACATCAATACCGAGAAGGAAACAAAGCTGCGGACTGGCTTGCTAACAAAGGAGTTGATGCAACAGACATTCAGGTTTGGAGAGATTCCTTCCCAATCGGCCTAAGAGATGCTTCTTCAAGTTCCAATGTTTGCACAATGTGAGTGGGTTACTGGGCTCCGAGTTTTTCCCCTTTGGCTGTGTTTTGGCATCTTGGAGCGTTTTCGTGTCACTTTTCATAGTTGGTTGCAAAATCTCAGCTTGCTGCGTTATCATGAAATTTCCTTTTTGCTCAGGCCGCGAGGTTGCTTCTTGTCGTGATATCGCGACACTTTTCTCTCCTTCTGGTGCGGTCTTCCAACTTGTCACGATATCACGACACTTTTTCTCTCCGGGTGCTTTTTTGCAAACTTGTCGCGATATCGTGACACTTTTGGCCTTCAGGCGCTTTCTTGCTTCATGTCGCGATATCGTGACATTTTTTCTCTCCAACGGCGGTCTTTCATTTTTGTCGCGATATCGCAACATTTTTTCTCTCTCCAACGGCGGTCTTCCAATCTGTTGCGATATCACAACATTTTTTCTCTCCAATGGCGGTCTTCTTTTTTGTCATGATATCGCGACATTTTTTCTCTCCAACGGTGGTCTTCCATTCTGTCGCGATATCGCGACACTTTTTCTCTCTGGGTGCTTTGTTGCAAACTTGTCATGATATCGCGACACTTTTGGCCTTCAGGCGCTTTCTTGTTTCATGTCGTGATATCGTGACATTTTTTCTCTCCAACGGCGGTCTTCCTTTTTGTCGCGATATCGTGACACTTTTTCTCTCTCCAACGGCGGTCTTCCATTCTGTCGTGATATCGCGACCTTTTTCCTCTCCAATGGCGATCTCCCATTTTGTCGTGATATCATGACATTTTTTCTTTCCAAAGGCGGTCTTCCTTTCTGTTGCGATATCGCGACATTTTTTCCTCCAACGGCGGTCTTCCAATTTGTCACGATATTGCGACACATTTTCTTCTTGGCAGCAGGCTTCCACTTTCATCGCGATTTCACGACTCATTTTCTATTTCGGCTACGGTCTTCATTCTTGTCGCGATTTTGCGACACCCTTTCTCTTCAGCAGCGTTCTTACTTCTTGTAGCGATTTCGTGACTCCTTTTTTGCTCGGGCATGGTCTTCTTTCATGTCATGATTTCGTGACTCTTCTTCTCGTTCGGCTCCAACCTAGCAACTTGTCGTGATATCGCGACACTTTGCAACATGTCACGATATGGCGACTTCTTCCCTTCTTCGGCTCCGATGGCACTTCTTGTCATGATTTCGTGACTTCCTTTCTTCCTTTGGCATCAACGGCGCAACTTGTCACGATTTCGCGACATCACCACTTTGGTCGCGATTTTGCGACACCTTCCCTAGTGTGGAGGTTTGCCAGCTCTCTATTCCTTTCTTCTTGGACCACCTCGGTTGATATGGATTTCTTGTAATATCTCTTGTACAAGGTTCAGGGACCTTTCAACACCCTTTCTACCAATCAAAAAAAAAAAATTATATAATTTTGTTTAAATAAATGAAAAAACACATTTTTATAAGCCTAAAGCTTAAGGATATAAAATTGTGTCAGTAAATTCTATATAATTTATGGGGGAAAAGCTTTTTGACTTTAATTTTATTTTTAAATATATTGTACATGACGATGTATAATAGATGAGGATGTATAATAGAAAAGGATTTTATTTTTATATATAAATTTTATGTTATAGAAAATGATAGTTGTAAATATTATTTTAATGATTTTGTAATAACATTATATAATACAATAGTATCTTATTGTCTTGTATTTGTAAAAAGAGTATAATCAATTGATTTTTAAGGTGGTGAAGAGTCTTGTCCTCTTATATATAAGATAGGGGTGAGCTAACTTTGTTAGTCATTAGGCAGGATCACAACAAGTCATATTGATATATGAAGAGATATATGTTGTAGTTTAGGTTTGCAATACACATTTTAGAGTTTTCCAATAGAACTATTTAGTAGATCATAATATAAATATATACATTATCCGATCCACTTTCCCACTTGCAAAGAAAGATTCAATACACGCATTAATGATTATTACAACGAAACCACCACAAGATATTTATCACTTCTAATGAAGATTATTTCTTTAATTTCCAAATAAAATCAACAAAAACAAAATTAGACATATTAGTAATAGTCTATTCATATATCAAAATAATAGAGGTACTAAAATAAATTAAAAATACAATTTTTAGTTCAATCATTAAGTGTTAATATGGTCTCATTATAAGTATAGATGTATTTCCAACATTAATTTATAATAACATCTACGAAATATTTAATGTGGAAGGTAGGCATAACTAGTACATGGTCCTTGTTATGTTTACTATAGATTGGTTATATAGTGATCAACAAGGTCACCCATATCAATTAGTTTCTTAGTTAATAAGGTGATTTCCTTTTATATTTTATATTGGCATTGATATATGATTAATATTTATTAAAGTTATAATTTTTTTCTTTTTATTTTAAAATTAGTTTGTGTGATCATCAAAAAATTATTAATACTTTAATATCATCTTAGATATGACATGGTTAATATAGCAATGGCATAATTAAATAATTATAATATTAGTATCAATTTGGCTAAAGTATAAGGATAAAATCAATCTATATAAGCTTTTCATGTATGCATTGATCTTCTCAAAACAAATTAGTGGAATAATTTAAGGTTTATATCAATATTTAAAAAAAAAAACATGCCTTCAGGTATATTAAAATATGTTAAAGTTGAGGTCCAAGGTTCAAATCTAGGGCTTCGTCGGACTGAATGCTTGTCCCTTTCTTGGTGCTTTTAGTGGCATAAAAGGAAAAAAATTATTATGGTATGGTGGTTATAGGGACGGACTACGTGAAGATCTGTGTGGCGGCTTCTGAGGTGGACAACGCTGAATACTATGGTGGCCATAAAAAGTAGGAAAGCCTACCCTAATTCGTGGCGGCTACTGATTCCACCATGTAAATTCAAACTAAAAAAAAAAATGTTAAAGTTTCTAAAAAACATATCTTACTATAAGTAGTCATTGTATAATTATTAATATGAGTTTATATTTGTTTTATTATTATACCCTATGGTGTGAGGAGGAAAGTGAATGAAAACTTCTACTAGACTTCCTTCTTAATCGATACAAATATGAATGTTTCTATAAATTAAAGTACTTTGAATTTACGTTTTCGAGGAAAATATGTGAAATAATTGTCAATTTGATCGATGGCTTTAGAAATTTTCTTCAAATATTTACTCTTTTATTAAATAAATGATAAAACTAATACTTCATTCTAAGCATTCACATGTCCAAATCTTCTCTAATTTTCTTTGTAAACAACATAATTTTTCTAAATAGTTTTCCTTTCATTATGTTTTCTAACACCCATGTGATTTACTTGGTTTAACTGCTTCAATTTTATATAGATAAATAACCACTATTGTTAGCACTAAATATTTTTATGTATTCTTCCTCTATGCATAGATGATGGAGATATGTATGGTATAGTATTTGTTTGCAATGCATGCAATGGATCCTTCCAATATCACTGTTCATTGTCTTACCATATCATTGTGTACATCATGGGACACACTTATAAAGAATATACTAGTGCACATACTAATTATTATGAGATCTAAACTGCCATAGACCATATACCACCTCTAGTGAAGTTTATTTCATAAATTTTAAATTTGAAAAAATATTGCTTATATTAATACAAAAATAAAAATACAAGACATAGAAAAGAATGTTTGGAATATTGAGGTGGACCTATTATCCTATCTTAGGAAATTGGTTCTTTTGGAATATGCCTTTGGCTGCCCTCAACATCTTAGGGGGTGTGGACAGCTATCAAAGCAACGACTTTGTATGCTATTTGGAATGTGAGATGCAATTTAGTTTTTCAAGATGAAGTATATTTCATAAATTGCTATAAATATTTAACTAAGATAAAATTAAGTATTCGAGTAGTCTATTCATGTATAAAAACAATAAATGCAACAAAATAAAATAAAAATAAATATTTTAAATTATTCTTTAAGTGTTAACTAGATATCATTATAGTTGTAGATGAAATTATAGCTTTAATTTATAACAACATTGATAATAATGCATGTAAAAAGAATAGTATTTTTGTGTTCCTTATTGACGAATTAGATTTTTATAATTAAATTTATTTAACAATGATTCCATTCATGAGTTTACAAGCTACAAAAAAAAAAAATAAGGGGGAAAAACTAGATGGAAATTTATCATTGGCATTGGTGTTAACATTTTAAGTTTTGTTTGGTTCCAACATTTAAATCAATGGTTTAAAGTTTAACTTAAAAATATATCAATGGCTAGATAATGCTTAAAGGATTTTATTTCAAGATCTATATATATAAATCATAGGATAATATTTAAAAATTGAGCATATGTTAGATGAGAGTTGAGGGAGGTTTTTTTGTTGAAATAAGAAAAATAAAATATTAGAGGATACTTTCAAGATAATAATAATTATTATAGTATAAGGTAAATTTAGAATATTGAAGGTTTTTCCTATTAAACTTAGCTATCAGTAATTTTTATTTTTATTTATGTTGTATCTTTAGCTTATATTAAATTATATTTGATATGACGGTTTAGTATTTTATTATTTTTATTAAATAAAAATGTGTAATTAATTTTAGTTTGTATGTCAATTATTTATCTCTTTTGTTATGCAATCCCATGTGTATGTTCAAGTATATGGGGGTAATATTATAGTGTCAAGCTTAACATAAGTAAATATTCCTTAAGAGGCTTCTTTTATTTCTCAAAATTATCCCCAAATCCTAACTCAAAGGGTGCATTGATCTCAACTTAGAGGATGTAATATAAATTAGTAAAAGTGGTGATGGAGAACATAGAAATCAAAATAAACAATAAGGGCTACTCATCAATAGACAACATCATAATTATCCTACAATTTAAAGTAAAATTCCATATTTTTATTATCTAAGGGAATTATTTATAGAATCATGGATTATTAAAATCATATGGTTATTCATTTTTTATTTGTGGAGTTCTAAAAAAGTATAAGTTTTATAAATGATTGAGGGTTAATTAGGAATCCAGGGGTTGGGTGACAGAACAAATAATATGATGGGGAAAGGTTATATTTTCTTCTAATCAACTTTGAAGAAGTATCATAGGAAATAATTTAATTAAGTACCTAGGCTATATATGGATAATTATATTACTTATAAGCTTAGTCCCATAAATTATAACTAGAAATCCCTTCTAGGAAAAAATATATGGTCCTTATAGAACATTTATTTTAAAATTTTAGATTTTAGACCTTATTTATGGGAAATAGCAAGAATATAAAGCAGAGTAATATATTATAAGAATGGAATATAAAATTAAATAATACTATTAAGAAATAAATATAATTAGCACATTACCCAAAAATAAATAAAGAATAAATTCAATATAATATGAAGGATGATCAAATTGCATTAGCTCAACTAATTATATTCTTCAAATTTTAAGGTGGATACCTAGATTAAAATATTACCAAGCGATACATGCATAATTGCCAAGATATTATAAATCCACTATGTGGTCATGATGTAATACAAGTGGGACCCAATTCAATCACATATAACCGATTAAAAATATAAATTTGAAAGGTGTATCTCATTAGAAAAATAATAAGTACTCTAATGGATAATCAAATGCTTACTCTCAAGGAGATTAAATACTCAAATAATATGTGACATTATGTCAAGGTTAAATATTGATAGTTAAGGTTTATTATTAAAATTTTACAATAAACCCACTTATCTAAGGTGTACAAGGGACCATAGGAAAATACAAAAAATATAAAATAAAACTTGATTATAAGTGAATCTTAGTACCACATATTCTAAAATCCCCCTCAAGCTAAATGGAAAATATGGATAGAGACACTTATTAGTGATCCCCCTTAAGGAGCAATCTCTTTTGCCAAGTCACATTTGTAAACACACAAAGAAAACCTCAAGAATAACCTTGGTCAAGATATCCTTTGTTTTCTTTTCCAACTATACATAAACTAGATCAAGCATTGCAAAAGCACGAATCCATTGAACATAGAGTATCTAAACCTAATGTGCTTAGTTTATTGATGAAACATTATATTATAAAAAATATAAATGGATATCATATTATCATAATCAAGGATTACCAAAAACTATTATAGGATACCAAATACTCTAAAATAATGAGCATTCATCAAAGATGTTTATTGACCTTATTGGAAACACAATATTCAAATTTTGCAAAATATTGAAATATGGTAAACTATCATCTACAACACCAAGAGGCTAGTCTAAAATAAATATAAAAATCAAACCTAGTGGTAGAGCATCACTAGTTAAAATCACTACCCAATCTACATTAGAGAATTATGTTAAAACAATATGTGCTCCATTTGAGTAGTGGAAAATCATATAATATGTACCTCTAATGTACCAAAGGATCCACTTGGTCACTATCTAGTGGATCCCATGAGGTGCTCGCATATACCAAAAATAATTACTCACAAAAAGGCAATGTCTAACTAAGAGTGAGTGAGATAGAGAAGCTCTTATACAAGTGATTTATATTAGATATCATCCACTAAAGGGGTTGTACAATCTGCTCAAATTTTTAATCTGTAAGTAAAGGGATTCTAAGTACTTTTGTAGTCCTTGATCCAAAAGCATTGTAAAAGTTCCAAGGTATACTTGGAATGAGAAATGGTGATCCTATAGAGAGACTGATCAATTGGAATCTATAATAAATATTGCAAAAGGCCCAAAAATATCATCTCAAAAGTGTCCTAAATTTATAATTTTACCTCTCTTGATTCTTCAATATGCCTAGGTATGAAATGTGCACCCTAGGCTGAAGTCAATATTGGATGATCTAGAAATGCTTCTAAATCAACCTCCAAAGAAGGCAAGCTCCTTGAAAAATAAATAAAAGTATGAAATAAAGAGAGAGGAAAGACAAGTAGAAATAGGATTAATGGTGGTTGGAATTTAACTAATAGAAAATACCTTTAGCTAAATGGCATACACTACTTATTGCAGGAATAGCCCACTAGTAATTCTCTTGGTCAAAGCTCATATGGAAAATATAATAGGAACAAGAATTATGACATTCAATTTTCCAAGAATTTCAACTAAAATAAGCTAAACAACACTTAAGCCTAACAAATTTTACTTCAGTTGAAACATAAATAGAAATACTAAAAATGTAATAATTGTAGCATTCAACATTCTAGGCACTTTAATGGCAATAATTCAAATATCTTAAAACCAAATAGAATTTACTTCAACCCTTGGTTGAAATAAGGCAAATAGTTTAAATACTCAAAAATATTACTACAATTAAAACAAACATAGAAGTGTTTAACGTGCAACATATCACTATAACAAGTATTCCATACACGTCAATAGAGAGAAGTCACATAGCTCTTAATTGCTTTGAATGGATTAGAATATTTAGCTTAAACAATAGGTAAACATTGAATATTTGACCCTTACATATGAGGAGCATCGCTCTTATTATGGCTTTTACCAGGATAAAAATTAAACTAACTACTACATATAGTCATTGGCAAAATGTGATTAGGCTAATATGGTACCACTTAGCTTATTATTTTCTAACCCTAGTTGGTTGTGATCGCTAGATCTTCAATTATCCTTCATGGATGTGGTAGTCACTTTCTAGTTCTAATAAATTTTACATGGTGTAACTACTCATTTTGGGAGTATCAAGTGTCCCTTTGTACAAATATAATTGAGTTCAAGATGTATTACCTTTTGATATCACTTTTTACTTAATACAAGGATGCTAGAAAATTTTATAGCTAGTCTAAGTTTTCATAATAAATTTCTTGGGTTCAAGCTAACACTTTGCTTTGATTACATTATTTTAATGTGTCTAAAATTTTAGAAGCTTGGATGTAATCACCCTTCAAAATGTTCTAGCTCATATCTTTTGGGATGGATATATTTTGCCTTATACCTTTTGCATTATGCTAGAGACTTGAAATGATCTTACTGACATCAACAATAGAAAATTGTTAGCATATTTTTTAATTTAGCTTGATTTTTGGAGTTACAAATATAAAAGGTTGTTTACTGCTTCCCATATTTTTATTTTATACTTGTTCAAAACTATCAAAGGCTAATCTAATGTTAAAATTATAAATTTTAATTTTATAAATGGAATGCTTCTAATATGTCAACATTATAAATTTTAATTTTATAGCAATGCATGTTATATTAAATATCCAATGATAATTTTAAGATAATGTTTATAATAAATCTACATAAATACAATTTGCTCAAATGTTATGAATTGAATGTTTCTAATATTTGTTATTCTAATTATTATAAGCTTATTGAAAAATAATTCATGGAACGATATATTAGGCCATATAACTAAATATAATTGTACAAGTTGTGTAATTAGAAATATCCATAGGAACCATTTCCCAAAGTTAAATCTTGGAATGTAAATGAAGATTTAAATTTAGTTCATGGTGATTTGTTAGGATATGAAAAATATTTTTCTTAATGTAGCCATTTTTTTATTAGGTGGAAAAGAAGGGGTTTTGAAAGGGTTCCCAAAAATTTTACAAATTTACAAATTAGACCAACCAAGAAGACCCCAAAACATCAAATAAAAACAACAAAGCAAATGGAAGGTCCTATCCCATAAGAAATATGAGTGAAATAACAATCAACAAGGACATAAAGAGATATAGACAATAGAGAACAAGAGATAGGGCCAGACAACTCCAAACCTAGTAGAAATAGAATGCTAGAGAAATAGAGGACCAAAGCACCTACTCTTGGTTATCCTCAATAGAGGTCTTGCTATTCTTGAGGTATTTCATTATACAGGTAACCTCTTCCACATAAATGGTTGTCAAATTTATAGATATACTGAGGGAATAAATCAATTCATTCATCATATTCTAGGTCAACTCAAAACTCTTAATGGGGTCATAGCCCCATAGGAGGTCCTCTCCTAAGCTTGAGAGCCCACCACCTTTCACATTGACCTTTTTCCTAGGAATAGGACCAACCTTCCCAAACTTTTTAGAATAAAAATAACTTGACTGATATTACCTTCATGTAGCCATTATAAAATTGGTTTGTTTATGATTACTTTAAAATAATTTACATGTATTTATTGAATTTTAAAGATCAAGTTCTTGATTTCTTTACTAAATTTCAAATCCTTGTTGAAAATTAATCTCCATGTAAATTAAAAATTCTTACATTTTCTAGATAAATTTAATGTGTTAATAGATATCTTCTTAAATATTTAAAATGTTCTATTATTATTCATGAAATAATGGTTCCATATGCATTAAAAAAAAATTGTATTGTTGAAAAAAAATTATCAAATTATTATAGATAATTCTAGATGTTTTTTTCATGATATCATACATTTTGTTGGTTGAAGTCATATTTTGTATTGTGTATCCAGTTAATAAAATCCCTACCAAAGTAGTAAGAAATATCACTCCTAAAGAATCTTGGAGTTTGAAAATTCCAAATTTAAATCACTTGCACATATTCGATTACCTTAATTTGTTCATATCCTAAAAATAAAAGAACCAAGTTATAATCAAAATGCATTGGATAAATATTTGTTAAATATTATGAATAATATAAATCATACAGTGAAGAGAAATAAAGAGCCCTGATAAACTAAAATAGAAATGCAGTAATAACAAAATCAAAATAATAATATTACAGATTCACACATTACACAATATTTATATTGGAAACCATCAACTATGCAAAAACCAACACAATATTATCTTATTATTGCATTAACTTGACCGTCTCCAATACAATAATATTCTCCTTCTGTATCTCTCTAAACCCTAATGCAAGTACAATATATATAACAAAGGCACATGCATGTATTTTACAATATCATGGATGAAAAAGTAAGGGTTCAAATATAGTAACCCTAAAAGACCATATGGGTCTACATATAACTTTAAAAACCTTAAAAATTTGCTGTTAACCCTAGTGATTATATCATACATAGTATCCAGTACCTTTTAGTGTTAACCCCACCATAATAATATGGAAAATATTTGATATATTTTCAACATTTTCCCACTTGTTGAATACTTTCCATAGGGGCTAACAAATGCCATTGTCAACTATCAAGGGTAACCATACGCATAGATCTTCTACACAAAGAAAATTTCTAATCAGGTAAAGCCTTTGTTAACAAATCAGCAATATTCTTCTTTGTATCAACTTTCTCCAATATCACTTGATTCTCTTCAACCATATCTCCACAAAATGGTACTTTATATCAATATGTTTTGATCTATCATGAAAACTAGGATTATTTTCTAGAAATATTTCAATCTAACTATCGCTGTTAATTCTCACAACATTTTTTTTAATACCAACTATTGAACACAACATTTATAGCCACACTTCTTATTTATTGGCTTGACTTGTTGTAATGTACTCTATTTTTGTAGTGGATAAAGCAATAACTGATTGCTTTTTACTTATCCAACTTACTGCCCCTCCAAACAGCTTAAACACATAAATACTCATGAATATTCTCTTATCAATATCTTCAACCCAGTCAGCATCCACAAACCCTTGTATATTTATAATATCATTATCTCTAAATTTTCCTTCATAACAAACAACATAATTTGTAGTTTCATGCAAGTATATGAAGATCCTCTTTACAACAATCCAATGTACATTTCCTAGTTTTGACATATATCTGCTAACTACTCCCACTGCATGTACAATATCAGGTCTATTATATACCATTGCATACATAAAACTTACCACAATACTAGCATAAGGAACATGATGCATTTCTTCAATTTCCTCATCTATTTTAGGATACTATTTAGAAAATAACTTTTGACCAACTAGATATGGAGTACATACTAGTTTACAATCATGCATTCTAAAAATATGTAGTATCAAATCAACATATTTCCTTTTATTTAACCATAACTTTATATTTGCATGATCCCTTATTATTTCCATACCCAAAATAAATTTTGCAGCACCCAAATCCTTCACGTCAAATTCAAAAGATAATTGATATTTGAGTAACTTTATCATCTCCTTACTATTACCAATTAACAACATGTCATTCACATACAATACAATGATAATAAAATGTTCACCTTCCTTATTGAAATATACACATAGATCTGCTTTGCTTTTTCTAAGCCCAAGTTTCAAGACAAACTTGTCAAATTTTTGGTTCCACATCCTTGGAGACTGCTTCAATCCATAAAGATACTTCTTCAGCTTGCATACCAAGTCCTCCTTAAATTTTACCTTAAAGCATTCTAGTTGTGACATATATACACCTTCATCAAGTTCACCATGTAGAAAATATTTTTTACATCCATATTTTCTATTTCAAAATCAAAAGTAGTAGAAATAGCCAACATAAATCTAATTGAAGTTAGTTTAGCCATAGGAGAAAAAATCTCACTAAAGTCAATTCCCTCAACCTAAGAAAATTCTTTTGCTACCAAGCGAGCCTTGTACTTTTCCAAATTTCCTTCTACATTGTACTTCTTCTTTAATACCCATGTACAACCAACAGGTTTTCTACCAGGAGGTAATTTCACCAAGTCCCATGTCTTATTTTTATCCAAAGACTCCATTTCTTCTTCCATAGCCATTTTCCAAGACTTATTCTCACTTGACTAAAGTGCCTACTTTATAGTCTTATGTTCTTTAACACTAATTGATAAATTAAATACATAATACAAATTTTAAGGACTATACCTATCTAGAAGTCTTCTCTCTCGATCTGATCTCCTCAAAATTGGAGTTCTATGTTCTGCATCTTCAACTTCCTCCTCACCTTCTTCCTCTGAATAATCCTGTTCAGACTCTCTCTATAATTAAAGTTCTACCATTGGTTCTTCCTCTTGTTCTAATTTTACCTGCACTATTTCTAGTTCTTTGCTTGGTTGCATTTCCTATTTTAAAACCCTTTTTTTTTTCTAAGGATCACATTACAATTGTAAACAACCTTCGGTATTTATGGTTTCCACAACTTATATCCTTTAACACTAGTACTATAACCCATAAATATGTATTTTGTATATTTATAGTCTAGCTTATTCCTTTTCTCCTTTGGGATATACATATAAGCATCACAACCAAAAACCCTTATATGTCTAAGAGAGGGTTTCTTACCAGTCCATACTTCCTGTGGAGTCTTGTCCACCAAAGATGAGGTAGGAGATATAATGATGAGATAACAAGTTGTTATAACATATTTTACCCAAAACTTATTTTCTAACCCTGCACCACTTAGCATACTTCTAGCCTTATCCATAAATATCTTATTCATCCATTCTACAACCCCATTCTATTGTGGAGTATATGGAGGTGTTATCTGCATTTCTATTCCACAATCCTTTTAAAACTACTCAAAATTATTAGAGCAATACTCACCACCATTATCACTTCTCAAAACCTTTATCTTTTTCTCTTTATGATTTTCTACCAGAGCCTTAAACTCTTTAAATTTATTGAAAACCTCATATTTGTTTTGTAGAAAATATACCCATGTCTTTCTTGAGAAGTCATCTATAAATGTAATAAAATAGATACATTTACCTAATTATGGTACTTTTCCGATCCAAACACATCGTTGTGAACTAGATGTAGAATTCCTTTAGACCTTGTAGCACTACTTGAAAAATTAGCTCTAGTTTGTTTCCCGAAAACATAATGCTCACAAAAATTAAAATTTAATAGGCAATCAAAAATTCCTTTAGGCATACTTTTTATTTTCAATGTTTGAAGTCCTTTCTCAAAAATATGCCCCATGCGTTGATACCATAACATTGTCTTCACTATATAAATACTCGGAGTCATTTCAACCGTATTATTTTCTTGTATAATTGAAGAGGTATTTCGATTAATACTTACAGTGCTAGCCTCAAGTCTAAACAAATTTCCTATGTGAACTCCTCTTACCAACACCAAGGATCCATAGAACATCTTGCAGTTATCCTTATTAAATACCACATTCACACTCACATCATTCATCTTACTCATAAATATCAGATTCCTTGCTAAACCTGGAATATGCAACACATTGAGAAGGGTTTTAATTATTCCATATTTTAGAATCATATTGACTCTTCCTCGACCTATTATTTTATATGTCAAAATTTTTCCCAAGAATACTTTACCTCCATTTATATTTTCATATTCATACAATCCCTCCCTATGAAGAGTCATATGAAAAGAAGCACCTAAGTTAATCAACCATGAGTCATAATATTCACTTGAGCATGCTACAACTAGGAATAATTCCCCTAAATCTTCATTTGTGGTCTTCATTTCTATAGAAGCTCCTTCATAAGATGATCAAATATTATCAGCCCTTTTAGATCTGCAGTCTTTTTTATAATGCCCCACTTTACCACAGTTCCAATATTTCCTTTTTTTTATGGTAACAAATTTACTCCTAGATTTTGATTTATTTTCTCCTTATTTCTTTTCTTCTGATTTCTTTTTGCTTCTTTCTTGAGAACAACCTCTCACAATTAAGGCTTCCTTTTGATGATAATCCTCAGAATATTTTCATTTCATCTCCTTAGACAGTAAAGTTCCTATTATATCCTCTACTTTCAATGTAGATGTAGTAATAGTGATAGCCATAACAAGGTTATCCCATGAATCAGGTAATGAACAAAGTAAAGTAATATTTTTTTTTCTCTTCATCGATTTTTACTTCTACAAAGGTTAATTGACTTGCCACAGTGTTAAAAGCATTCAGATGTTCAGCCATAGAGTCACCATCATTCATCTAAAGTAAATACAACTTCTTTCAAAGAAAGAGTTTATTTACCAATGACTTTATCTAATACAATGTTCCCAACTTCTCCCATAACAACTTTTTCATGGTCTCTATAGATACATTCAACAATAACAAAATAGATAAGTACAATCTAATAGAGATCCTTTATTTCCTATTGATTTTCAACCAATCC
Source organism: Wollemia nobilis (assembly GCA_028583015.1). Taxonomy (NCBI): domain Eukaryota; kingdom Viridiplantae; phylum Streptophyta; class Pinopsida; order Araucariales; family Araucariaceae; genus Wollemia; species Wollemia nobilis. The sequence goes on along the minus strand of JAQPPZ010001802.1, from coordinate 102,616 downwards.
TTATCTATCATCGATGTTGGTTTTGTTCTAGAGATCATAATCCACTGATCTCTATCAACCAACAGATCCTCCATATTGAGTTTCCACAACTCAAAATTTTTTCCATTAATTTTTTTAATCTCTATTCATGTGCTTCCCATATTTCTCCTTTTCCTGGATCCTTTTACGTATGACTTCCACTCAAGAATTAATTTATCATAGGGTTCAAACCCTTACTCAAAAAAATCTAAAACTTGTCTCTGATACCAAATGAAAAGAAATAAAGAGACCTGATAAACTAAAACATAAAAGTAGTAATAACATAATCAAAATAATAAGATCATATATTCACACATTACACCATTTTTATCCTGGAAACCCTCAACCAAGAAAAAACCAACACAATATTATCTTATTATTGCATTAAATTGATCGTCTCCAATATAATAATATTCTCTTTTTGTCTCTCTCCAAACCCTAATGCAAGTGCAATATATATAACAAAGGCACATGCACGAATTTTACAATATCATGGGTGAAAAAGTAAGGGTTCAAATATAGTAACTCTAAAAGCCCATATGGGTCTAAATATAACTTAAAAAACCCTAAAAAAATGGGGTTAATCCTTACGAGTATATCATACATAGTTTCTAGTACCTTTTAGTGTTAACCCCACCAAAATAACATGGAAAATATTCATTATATTTCCAAAATTTAGAATGAATAATCCTAAAACAAACAAAGTTAGTAAATATGTTTACATTGTTGAACATGTAGTGCATGGTTTTTCTAAAGTTGGTATTATTGCATTTGAAAATGAAAATAAAAATATTGAATGTGTAGACAATGACATTAGTGATGTTTATAATTGTAAGGATGAAAATTTTCTTTTAGAATATTTGAATGATAAACTAAAAAAATGCATGTTGATAACTCAAGTTTTACTTCTATTTCTTAAGTTCAATGCATGGAAAATCCTAAATAATTTTAAAAATTTATCAAAGCAAGTAATGAATAATTGAATAGGTGTAGTTCAATTCTATAGACACCAAAACAACACCAATATGATTATGTGACTGCAAACACTGATCACATTGACACACACAGCCCCAAGGGTAGCCCCCAGAGGTTAAACAGTGGTCCTAACCACTTTCATAGCAGTTTTGGGAAGTCAGAGATCAATTTGACACCTTCTAGGCACTTTTCTCAGAATTCGCCCCTCCCCGAGATGAATTCAAAATGGGATCCGTCCTCCCCTAGGACAAATACAAAATCTTCTTTGGGGTAGGATGAATTCCAGGTTCAATGAGTAAAATGACAAATTGCGCCAAATGGTAGCCAAGGACAGTCAATTAATGCTCCTTGCCTTGCATGCACGCGTAGGTTGGCAGATTGAACGTTAGAGGACTATCACAAGGGCAGTCATGGAAGCCCAAATTAGGGAGGAATCTCCTCCCTCTTGGGAAGGCATGGCCGCCAAGTGGCGCCCCTGCATGCCCATCCAAAGAGACCCCTTGGGTCTATAAAATGGTGAGATTTCTCACCCAAAAGAGGATAGGTTGGAAGCATTTTCAAGCAACGAAGTGCTACCAAATTGATATCATGCTTTACCCTTTTGATTCACCTCTTCCACATCCTTGATCTCTTTCGCAAGGGAGGTCATTGGGTGGTTATTGGAAGTGTGAATCCGGATCCAAAACCCAAAACTTGACCACATTATCCCACCCATTCACCGACAACACATTACAGGAGATTTTGGACCCATCCCAAGTGGATTGGTGCCAAAATCGGGTTCCAACAGTGGGCGGCCCGCTCGAGCGCCCCGCACTGCTGCGAGCCTAATCCTATTTTTTTAAGAACGATTGATAATTTGTGGCAGATTATTCTTTTGTCATTTTTTTACTTAGCATTCCATATTATGCTGCTTAAATAGCTTATAATTCTGATTTCACAATGCTTTGATAAATCTTATCATGTTTTGTCGCTTTTTGTAGTCCTCACTAACTTGCAGGTAGCAGCGTCTAATTCCCATTGATGGAGGCCAAATTGGGGAAATCTGACCATCTGGGTCTTCCCAAAATGCCTCCAATTAGCTAACCCCCAAGTTTGCAGGTCTTTTGGAGTTCCCGAGACGTGACATTTTGGGTAGTATCACTTTGGCGCTTTGTTACAGGTGAATTCGTCCTACCCCGTAACGAATTATAGTTGGATCCGTCCCGCCCCAAAATGAATTCGAATTGGTGAAGGATTTTCTGACTGTTTCATTTGCAGTGATCTTCTAGTAATTTTCTCTGGTTTCTGTCAAATTTGCAGGTTATTTGGAGTAATTTTATTTATCGATTTAGCTAATCTTATGCATGCATCCTCCATTGGTTTTTAGGATCAAACACCTTATCTTTTGTCACAGGTGCTACTAACGATTTGTTGTTTCTTTGAATGCAGGAGAAGTAGCAAGGATCAAGGATTCATCAACACCAATGGCGACAACACTTTGGCCCGCCCATTTTACATGTGGGCACGCAGAAGGAGGAACATTAAATCATGATTGTAACCAAAACTCATTTAACGCTCCTAGCCCCTAAAATTAGGATATTTTACACATTATTCCACCCATTCATTGACAACACATTACAAGATATTTTGGACCCATCCCTAGTGGATTGGTGCCGAAATAAGGTTCCAACGGTGGGCAGCCCGCTCAGGCACCCCGCACTGCTACGAGCCTAATATTCCTTTCTAGGAATGATTGGGGATTCATGGCAGATTTTCCTTTTTGTCATTTGTTTATTTTGCATTCCATATTATGCTACTTAAATAGCTTATAATTCTGATTTCACAATGTTTTGATCAATTTTTACCATTTTTTATCGCTCTTGTTTCCCTCACTAACTTGCAGGTAGTAGCATCAAATTCCTGCTAATGGAGGCCAAATTGGGAAAATATGACCATCTGGGTCTTTCCAAAATGCCTCCAATTAGCTAACCCTAAGTTTTCAGGTATTTTGAAGCTCCCTAGATGCAAAATTTTGGCAGTATCACTTCGGCGCTTTGGTGCAGGTGAATTCATTCTACCCCAAAGTGAATTATAGTCGGATCCGTCCTGCCCTAGAATAAATTCAAATCGACAAGGAATTTCTCGAATGTTTCATTTGCAGTGACCTTCTGGTGATGTTCTCTAGTTTCTTTCAAATTTTTAGGTTATTTGGAGTCATATTATTTATCGATTTAGCCAATATTATGCATGCATCCTCCATTGGTTTTTAGGATCAAACGCCTTATCTTTTGTTACAGGTGCTACTAATGATTTGTTGTTTCTTTGAATGCAAGAGGAGCAGCATGGATCAAAGATTCATTCACACCAGTGGCGGTAATACTTTGGCCCGCCCATTTTTCATGTGGGCACGTGGAAGGAGGATCACTATTCACCATTGTAACCAAAACATGTTAACGCTCCTAGCCCCTGAAAATGCGGGAGACGCTTTTGTAACCGACATTGAGAGAGTATAAATAAAAAGGGTTGTGCTTTCTATATTTCTTTTATTTCATCTCAATTCATCTCTTTTCCCTGTTTCATGAATTTCACGTTTCTAGGATTAAAGTGTTACATTTCGTTTTGCATTGCATAGCTTTAGTGTTTCTTTTCAACTTCCGAAATCTCATGTTTTCAAATTCAAACTAGAAGAGCAAATTAATCTAATTATTCTCTAATATCCAAAGTAATAAAAATCATGGATACTAAATTGTATTCTCAAAGAAAAGGTAATCATCAATGGGAAAAATATATGCTTGAATACTATAGTTTGTTGATGGATAACAAACATGGAATATCCAAAGGTAAAAGTATGGTTTCTTGCAAGTGGTTATTTAAAATTAAAATTTATGTATAGAATGAAATTAAAATTGAAATTGAAACTTATGCATAGAATGAAATTATAATGAGAATAAAATTAAAATGGATACATAGAATGAAATGAGATACATCTTCTCCACCTTCTTCCACTTCCCAAAAACCTTCCATCCTCATCACCTTCCTCTTCACGTGTCTGGCTTGTAGATATTACTTGATTTCCTCAATGTGATCATCATTGCCACCCATGACCTTTTCGATCGAACCGCTTCTCATGGTCTTGGACTATAAAATTTTCTTGGTCATCCTAGTGTGATCATTTGTGCCACCTTGATCTCGATGAAATTTACTCTCATGTGTATGGAATTAATGTCTTACTTGAGTCTCCTGATGTGATCATTAGTACCACCTTGGAAATATCCAACATATTCGCCACCTTGAGTGTTGTTCATTTCCAAAATGGTGTTTCCAAGTTCCCCTCTACCTTGAAGTAAACTCCTAGGTCTGAGACCAAGGATGGATCTATGTATGAGTTCAAATGTAGGCCTAAAAAATACTCTTCATCCAATTTCTTATAGAATCCCAAACCATCTTATGTTTGTGCTTCCTCTCACTTGAATAAATTGAATATGGAGATTCCCTCCCTTGGAAAGGCCAGCGATCAAATTGCCTCTAAGGATTCAACATCAGAGTGCACTGATCCTTCAACTACTATTCTTTGAAGCTCTATTCTTAGCAACATAACCAACATAGTGGTTACATTTTTAGTGACTTCTAATTCATCCAAGGTAGCATGGACGCTCTACAACCATGTAGTGATGGTGATGGAAAAAATTCAAGGCCACCTCATTACCATCTTCAAGGAGACTAATGATCCTCTAAATTTTAATGCTAGAAATTAATTTGTAGTCCTCTAGTTTAAGGGGTCTAAATACTATCAAGTTCCTCTAGTTTTGATGAAATCATAAAATCTTAGGATGGGGGCCAAGTCACTATCAGATACCTCGATTTCCTTATCAATATTTGAATGATGGTCGAGGTTACAATTTTTTTGATTGATGATAAAACTATTAGGCATAAAAAGCACACTATGGTGGTGGAGGATTTATTCATTGATAAAGGTAAGTATCTTTTTGTGGTTGATGTTGAAATCAATAGAGCTTCCATTCTTGGCCCCTGGTATCATGTTATGATTTCAATTTTATAGTATTCACCATCAATAAAATTGATGTCCCCCTCCATAGTTTCCATATGACCTTCAAAAACTATCTTAGGAGCATAAAAAATATTAGCATCCATAATTATCTATTCACACCCCTTGAGTTATCCATCAACAATGTCAGGAGCAAAAAATCTTCCCATCCCATCCATTAGGACCTACATCTTATCTTGTATACGCATACTCTTGATGTTTATTTAGACACCAAAATAGCACCAATCCGATTATGTGACTACAAACACTGATCGCATTGACACACAGCCTTCAGGGCAGCCCTCAGAGGTCAAATAGTGGTCCTAGCTACTTACACAACAATTTTGGAAGGTACCAATCCGGTTACATATCCTCCAAGTCCGGCTCAGGTTTTTGAGCTTAGGCAAATGTTGCTCTTAAACACTTAAACAAATGCAACACTTAAGCAAATTTAACACTTAAGTAAATTTAACACCTAGGCAAAGGCTTCCTGTCATGATATCACGACGGTCACGATATCGTAACAGTCGCAACGTCACGCTGTCGCGATATCGCGATAGTCGCGATATCGCGATAGTCATGGCGTCGCGCTATCGCGATGGTTGTGATATCGTGACAGTCGTGATATCATGACAGTCATGACATCACACTGTCATGATGTCATGATAGTCATGATATCATGACAGTCACGACATCACACTGTCACAATATCGTGACAGTCGTGACATCGTGATGTCACGACAGTCATGATGTCGCGACAGTCGCGATGTCGCGACAGTCACGATATCATGACAGTCGTGACGTCGCACTGTCGCAATGTCACGAATGTCATGATATCGTGATAGCTACGACCACTACACACTGTTCCCCTTTTGGTGTCGCGATATCGTCGCGATATCGCGACGTCGCGATATCGCGACGTCGCGATATCGTGATAAGAACTCCCATCTTTTAACCAAAGCAGATTTTAACCAATCAAAGGCAAATTTAAGGCAGATTTCAAGCATTTAAACGCAAACATTAAAACATTCTAAAGCAAACATTAAAACATTCTAAAGCAAACATCAAACCATTAAAAGCAGGTATTAAACAAGTGGCAGCCGAAGACAGTCATTTATGGCTCCTGCCTCGCATGCACGTGTAGGTGGGTATATTGGCCGTTGGAGGACTGTCACAAGGGCAGTCATGGAAGCCCAAGTCGTGGAGGACTTTCCTCCCTCTTGGGAAGGCATGGCCACCATGTGGCATCCCTGCGTGCCCTTCCAAAGAGACCCCATGGGTCTATAAAATGGTGGACTTTCCCACCCAAAAGACAAGTTGGTAGACATTTCTCAAGCAACGAAGTGCTGCCAAAATTGAACACGCTGTTACTCCTTTTAGATTCATTTCTTCTAGATTCTTAATACGGAGAACATGAATCTGGATCCATGGATCCATCCATTCGTTGACAAAGCTTAGTGTATTTTTATTTATTTTACATTATTATTTCGAGATTGTAATTTCAAGCATGCCTTCACCAGGGTTAATCGCATCGGGATCTTTTACGTTATAATTTCGAGATCTGCTGCAATATGTTGTTCTAATCATCCATGCGTGTTTTATTTGTTCTAAAGACCGAATGCTTTATTTTAACAATAGGTGCTACTAAACTCTTTTTGTTGTTTCTTTAAACGCAGGAGAAGCGACAGAGATTGAAGATTCACCAGCACAAGCAGCGATGACATTTTGGCTTGCCCATTTCAAATGTGGGCATGCGAAAGGGAGACTACTAAAGACGGATTGTAACCGAAACATGCTAATCCTTCTAGCCCTTAAAGAGGACGAAGAGAGATTGTAACCAAATCAGAAATTATATTAATAAAAAGGGTTGTGCTCCTGTTTCTCATTTTATGTTAATTTTGATTCGATTACGTTCATCTCATTTTATGCATAATCATTTGGTATCAAGTTAGTATTGTTTTTCTTCCGAAATCTCATGCTTTCAGTTTACTCCAAATCATTTGTGATCACTACTTGCCTTGATCCTCCCAGTCCCACTCAAAGCCCCAATCACCCCATCCCTCATGAACCCACTAAAAGCAATAGATGTGAAACTCCTATCGATGAGGTTCCTAGTGACGATAATGATCCTAATTTTTCCTTCCCATCTACCTTGAAGTGAAACCCTGGGTCTGAGACCAAGGATGGATCTATGTATGCTAATTTTGAGTTCAAATACAGGCCTACAAAATACTCTTCATCCAAGTTCTTTCATAATACCAAACTATTTTACGTTTGTGCTTCCTCTCACTTGAATAAATTGAAGATGGAGATACCCTCCCCTAGAAAGACCAGCGAGTCAATTCCCTCTAAGGAGCCAACATCGGAGTGCACTGATCCTTCAACTACTATTATTCAAAGCTCTGTTCTTATCCACATCACCAACATAGTGGCTACCTTTTTAGTGACTGCCAATTCATCCAAGGTAGCGTGGACTCTCTACAACCAGGTAGTGATTGTGATGGAAAAAATGCAAGGCCACCTCAATACTATCTTTAAGGAGACTAATGATCCTCTAAATGTTAACACTATAAATTAATTTGTAGTCCTCTAGTTTAAGGGGTTTCCCTCCTAGGACTCCCATTGTACCTCATTTTTGTTTTTTCGGGATCATCCTTATGGGATTTTCTGATGTGGTTGTTTGTTTCCTTGTAAGTATTGTTTTCCTCTCATGGGCCCACCATTTGTTTTTTGTTGTGGTTTTTCTGACCTGTTGGTTTTATCCATGATGTAATAAGGTTTTTGAGCTCCTTTCAAAACCCACTTTTAATTAAACTTTTTTTGTGGATAAAAAAAATAGATACAAACATTTTTTCTCAAATTTAATTAACATATTATAATAAAACAATTGCTTTTGTAGCTAAAACTTATACAATCAAGTTAGTTTTAGCTTTAGATATAAAATTGAATTAGAAATTATATCAAAAGGATGTTAAAGTGTATTTTAAGTGGTGATTTGTATGAAAAAATGTATATTTCTTAACTTGATGGCTATATAGTAAAGATAATAGATATTTAGTATTTAGACTAAATAATTTTATTTATATTTTAAAATTAATATCGTAGATATTGGTATTAAAAATCAATTATTAGTTTATTTATCATAGATTTACTAGAAGTAAAAATAATCTTAATATTTACATATGGAAGTTCAATAATTAAATTATTATAAATTAATTTTATTATACATTGATGATTTTATTATTGCTTTAAGTGATCCTCCTTTTATTTATTCTAATACATCTAGATTAAGTTAAAATTTCAAACATACTAAGGAATGACACATTATTTCCTTGCCATACAAGTCTAGTAAGAGCCAAACAAAAACTATATTTCAAAATAAAGTTTAACAAGATTTTATAGTTAGATTACATAAGTAAGATGCTAAAGTAGAATCTATTTCTTGTGAAATTGATATTAAATTGTTGAATGATATAAATTTTCCTTCCATTGATATGAATATCTATAAATAACTTGTTGGATGCTCAAATTATTTGGCTAATCCTAGATGTGATATGATATTTGAATTTAGTGTACTAATAGTATCTAGATATAATATTACATTAAGTATTTTGAGGATTATTCACTAAATAATGCAATAAAAACATTGATGCCCTACTTTATGTCATAAACTACACTTTACCACCTTCATATTCAATCATCTAGTTACATGAGCCTAAATTAAAGATCAACTTTATTGATTTAGGTTGTTTCTAGCTTAGGTTAGTATTCATGCAAAATATTGCATGCATATGTAGGTATGAACAAGAGTAGTAGGATCCATAACTACCAATTGTCCTATGTTTCTAGTTATTCCAATGAGGATCTCTTTATGCCAAAAAATAATTGACAAGCCCAAAAGGTATACCCAAATAGGTGCTAAATTGATCCCCTAAGAGAAAGGGTCAAATTCAAGGCTCAATATCCTCAAGAAGAGATCACTTGCAGTAAAAAAACTATGGTCCTCCTAGTAAAATAGTATCACTATCCATGGGATAACTCAATTTCATCCAAAAAAATCTTCTAAGGATGGTGGTGATCTCTATATGTTCGATAGACTTCAATTTATCTCAGGCTAACTTCATGATAGTGTCAAGTTCAAGCCTAACACCAATGAATTTACCCACAAAACATATATTTCCTTGATCATTAATCGAGTCTACTAGATCATCCAAAACTACTAGCTCCTCGTTTTCTAACTAAATATTAAAGCAACCCACATGAATTGTTTGCTTACCTTTGAGGATATTAATCCATGAATAGGTCCTTGGGTCAAAATGTCTAGGAGAATCCTTGTTTGTTTTCTTTATAGCATTAGCATCCTAGTTCCACTTGACATCTATGCCACTACTATCACCCTATCCCCCTATAAAACATTGTGAATTTTTTGAGCTCCCGTATTTTGGATCCATTAAATATATTTTTTATAGCTTAAATATAAGATTTGGATGAGGTCAATGTTTTGGATTCAAATCATAAAACATTTTATACATGTATCTAATTATTATTATTATTAGGATGACTCAAATCATCAAATTATTATGTATAAAAGTCATAATTATCCTCTAAAGGATTTTTTTTAGGTAAGGCAAAGTACAACTCATACAAGTGGGGCCACACTTCATGAGGGCACAATAAGGGCATCCTTCTTGTGATTCAAAGTTGTGTAGCCTAGATAAGTGTAGAACAACAAACCACTGAGGTGTCCCAATGGGGACATCCTTTAAAGGATTATATTATGTATGATTTTATATAATAAGGACTTGTCATAGATTTTTTAATAGAAATTTTGATTAATACTAATATTAGGGTTAATAATTTGAAAGAAGGATCATAGATGAGAAAATACTTGGTAAATAAACTATTTTTTAAAAATATTAATAAAGTGCTAACAAAAGGTTTATTTTTTTGACACAGAGTTATAACTTTCATTCTATCTTGTCTCTCGTTATAAATACCTTTAAAACAATATTTGTTTTTATTTATTGATTAAAATTTTGTTCTGTGTGAATGCCTATTTATCTATTGAGGTTTACAAGTGTAGAAGTCATAATACTAAGTGTTAATCATTTAATTTTTCAAGGATATAACATTTATTGTAAATATGACTCCACACAAATGAAATATTAATTTTTGTTTATTAAAATATTGAAAATATATAATCTAAATTATATATTTTTTAATATATATAAAGCAATAAAGTTATCATACACCACACATTCCATTCCATAATAAAGGATGAATATACCATCATTACTTATAGATATATTTCCCATATCTTTATTAAGAAAAGCTATGGTTATTGTAGTCTCTGTTATTCATGAATTTGATTTTGTGATTGTTGGCAGTAGCATCACAGTGTTGCCTTTGACATCGATAAGTTTATCCATTTATCATCAGACATCACACTTGATGTGCACTGACCAATTTTTGAAAGATAATAAACAAATTCGTAGATTTATATTTATATAAGATTGTAAATAAGGTTTTAGTGAATGAAATCCAATTTGACTCTAGATTATGTAGTGCTTGTTGTGGATTATTACACACCTTGCATTTGAATCAATCTCTCTCTCCCAAGGCTGCACTACACAATGAATAGATGTCTCTACCTCTTCATCCTATCATAGATCCACAACTCTATCTACATATCCTACTTATCAACATAATGGTTCCTTATGATTTACCTTTACTTGTGGTACCATTATTGTGACTGAGTGAATCTGGAATTTATTACCTCAGCCTCCCCACTTTGTTAGTTAAATTTATTGGTGCAATGAAGTAATTGTCCATACTACCTATTTCATGCGATATTTTGGCAAACAAGTGGCACATATCATAAAGCATTCTCATTTGGCTATTATGAAGGAGAATCAATAAAATTTAGGATTGCTGAAAAATGATCTGTATGATCAATAGTTGTAAACTAGTATTGTTGGTATTCACCACCATATTATAGTCCATGAACAACATGAAGCCAGGGGGTTCAGATATAGACTCATCTACACTGGATGAGGGTTGGTGATCACCCATCCAAAGCCTTTTTCAAGTCTATTCATGCTAAGCAGGCCAAGATCCAGATCAAGGCTATTCAAGTCTCTCATGATAGGCTAACTTCTCTTCTTGATATTGCTTCAGCCTTTGTGGATCATTATAACCTTATATTTCAAGCACAATAGGATTATCTAGAATGTTAGATGGTACTCTAGTAATATCTTGATGATGTTCTTGCTAAGTTATGTGCTTATGAAAAAATTCTTTATGAGGCTCCTCTTTCACTTAATGATATTCATAATGCCCTTATGACTATCTTAGATAATAAGTCCCCTAGTCTTGATGGATTTCCATGTTAGTTTTATAAAACCACTTGGAAGTTTACTAGATCTGATCTGCTCAATGTCTACAATGAAGCATTAACCAATAATTATCTCGATAATATTATCAATCTTGGAAACATTAAAATTATTTCTATAGCAGGTAATCCTGAGCTTATCACCTGTTGTGACTTATTACTCTACTTAATATCTCTTACAAGATTTTGGCTAAAGCTTTAGCTCTCTGTATTCACAATATTCTCCCTATGATTATCATACTAGAGCAAATGGGATTCATAAAAGGACATTACATCTTGGATAATATTATTGTTGTCTAGAATGATTTAGAATGATCTTGTATCCCCCTTTCCTTAAATTACTCTTTAAGAAATATTCTGATCATATTGAGTGGCCTTTCATTATCACCATGATCCAAGCTCTTGACTTTGGCCCCTTTTTTGTCAAGGCTATCAACATATTGTTTGTCGATGCTTTAGCTTGTCTTACTATTAATGGACTTAGGTCAAAGGATTTTGGTTTATTTTAGTCTATTTCCAGGGCTACCCTTTGGTCCCCTCGCTTTACATCCTTGCTACTAAAGCTTTTGGTTATCTTCTTTCCAATAAAACATCTAAGGGGTTGATCAAAGATATTATTTTATCTTATATGTCCACCCAACTTATTAATGGCCACTTTGTGGATGATTATTTTCTCGCTATCAATGAGGATGAGGTTTTAGTTTCAACTACTTTGGTTTTTTTGGACACTTTTTGTAAGACCTCAAGATCCAACATCAAATGGTCTAAGTATCTTTGTTTCTACCTTGCTTCTTCTTCTGTGCCTGCTTGGATTAGATATTTTTCATGGCACTCGCTTCAAAGGGGTGAGCATTTTAAGTTCTAAGAAATCCCCTTTGATTTTTACAACTCGCCCTCTAAACTATGGTAGTATGTCATTGATAGAATTGAAAAGAATATTTCTTCTTGAGCCTCACATCCCATTTCTCTTGCTGACAAGTTTTAGGTTTGCACAAATATTCTTGCTACCACACATGTTTATTACTCCTATTGGGCACCTTCTAAGAATTCTTATAATAAGTTGGTCAAACTCCTTAGAGACTTTCTTTGGGATAGGGTTGAGCAATCTCCTCCCAACCATGACCCCTCATAAAGCCAAGATTTATGCTTATCAACAGGGAGTTTAATAGACATCCACCACACATCCACCCCCTCACACACTTTTCCATGTTGTAGTTTGAAACATTAAATGAAATTAATATTTATTTATTAAAATATTAAAATATTAAAATATATATAATATATAATATATAATATATATAAATAAATAAATTGTTACTATAAAATATTCATCTATTCAAATACAACCATCATGAGCAATCCATTTTAAAAGGCATAAAATATTTTTTATTTATAATTATAATCTTGTAAGTCAATATTTTGCAAAAAAATTAAATCATTTTCTATATATTAAATTAATATTACAACTCTACATCAAATGATATAATTCAAATTCTTGAGGACATGAATTTTTGGTTGTCTCCTACTATTTCATGGTATGGTATGCCATTGGATCAAGTTCAATGGATCATAGCTCAATATTTTTATAGGAAAGGAATTGCATCTCTGAAGTATTTTTCTTTTGTCAAATCAGGAGTTGGATTCCCTAGGATATTTTTAAGCATTCTTAAAGTCTCATAAATGAGGATAAATAGATGTATGATGTTGTCATAGATAATATGCCTTTCTTGCTTTGGATCAAGTTATATAAGAGGTTCCAAAAGCCTTAGTGGTCCAATTGGTGTTGGCCTAAGAAAGTCCCTCTAATTCAGTACAAACCACAACATAGGTATAATTGGCTTAGTCCCCAGGTCCCCATGTCACATAGGCTGAATGTTAAATAGGATTTGGTATCCTCACCCTCAAGGTGGAGTTTCCATTTTGCCCAAGTCTGGGCTTCATATATTAAGCCTAAACAAAGTATTTTTATTTGGAGTCTTATTCACCAAGAACTTCCTCTAGGAAATAGACTTAAGCAGCTAGGTGTTCATAACCCTATTTATCCTTTTTGTGATGAACCTGAGGATGTGTTGCATATTTTTTGGCAATATCAGTGGGCTTCTCTTGCTTGGAATGCAAAGTCCCTTCTTATGGCCTCACGCTTTTGTGGGGGACACCATTAATTTTTTTGATAATATTGAACCAATGTGGAATAAAACTAAGAGTAAGGTGACTTTTACACAGCTTTACTCCACTCAGACATTTTATTTCAATGATAAGTATACTATTTTTTTATTGTGATGCAGGAGCATCCGGCGACAGCAGGACAATCTGGCAGCAACTAGATTTTCTAAGTAATCTGTTTTATTTTCTAAGGCAAAGTTGGGGGGGTCGCGAAATCACGACATGTCATGATTTCACGACATGTCACGAAATCGTGACCCCAAAGGCAGCAGCAAGGCAGAGGGGAGTTTTCGTCATGATATCATGACGTCGCGATATCGCGATGTCGTGATGTCACGATGATTTTGCGATAAAGGCGTGAAGGGAGGTTTACGTTGTGATATCACGATGTTGCGATATCGCGACGTCGCGATGTCACGATGTTTTTGTGACAAAGGTGTGGAGGGAGTTTTCATCGCGATATCGCGACGTCGCGATATCACAACGTCGTGACATCACGATGCTATTTATGCAGAAGACAGAGGCAGGGGAGCCGCGAAATCATGACATGTCATGATTTCATGACATGTTGTGAAATCGTAGATCCAATAGCAAAAGAAAAATGTAAGGGCTGGGGAGCCACGAAATCATGACATGCGGTGATTTTGTGACATGTCACGGAATCACGGATCCAAAGGCAAAGCAGAGGCAGAAGAGGCGTGGGGGTCGTGATACCACGACATGTCGCGATATCGCGACCAGTTGAAGGCCACCACGTGGATTGTGATATCGCGGCCAAGAAGAAGGCGAATAAAAATTAGACACGTGGACGGCCATGCACGCAGGAAAAGAGGCAGCGGTCTGACATGGCGACAGTTGCAAGGCATGGACATTGTAGGGCATGGACATTGGGGAGACAACGGTTCAGAAGAACAGTCTAAAATATTTAATGCAAACTGGGATAGCGGATCGGGGCAGTTGCCCATTTATGGAAGGAAGTCTGAAAACTTGGCGGGAAAGCGAATTTTATTCTATTTTTCATGATTTCGATCTGGTGGGGCATTAATTGCCTAGGGAGCTGAGACTTCAATTTAAAACTCAAAATTTTGTAATAGTTGGGGGTGGCGGATTAGAGAACAGGGGAGTCAGAGTGCAGGGAAGAAGACCAGGCCAAGTTCGACCATTGTAAAGCCTGTGGGCTGTTTTATTTTGACGTATGTAATTATTTTCAGCAAATATTAATGAAAATCCGAATTTGAGAAGACTTTGTTCTCTCGTCCCCCATTAGTGGTATCAGAGCCAGAAGATCCTGAGTGTGATAGATTGCCGAACGTGAGGCAGTCGCACCAGGATCTGTGGGAAGGCTCGTGGAAAGTGAATAGAATGCCTTCGAGAAAAAACCCCGTTAGTGAGAGAGGCATGGCAGCAGCAGATTTTTGAGCTTTGCAGTGGCAAGTTCAGGCCCTGCAAGAGGAACTACGCAGAGGACACGAACCAAGAAGAGATGCAGATAGTGAAGATGAAGTAGATGAAGAAGAAAACTAGTTTGAAGAAGAAGAAGAAGAAGTTATAGATCCGGCACAAGCCAGACTATATAAGGCCATATCCCAGATCGGGAAGAGGCCGAAGATGGAAGTTTCCACGTATTCTGGGAACTTGAATCCAGAGGAATTGATCGACTGGGTCAATGATCTAGAAGAATACTTCGAATATGAGGAAGGTGAATATCCCGAGCGGGTCAGGTTTTCTAAGACCAAACTGAAGGGTCATGCCAGCATATGGTGGAAGGGAGTGCAGCTGGAGCGAAACCGAAGAGGAAAAGAACAGATAATAAGATGGGAAAGGATGGTAGAAAAATTAAAAAGACAATTTATTCTGGTAGATTATGAGTTGGATCTACTAAGAAAAATGCAGAGTTTGAGGCAAATGAATAAAACTATCCAAGAATACATGGAGGAATTTTATAAAATCTCCATCAGAATCGGCCATTTAGAAGCAAGCAAGGAAAAGGTGGCCCATTATATTAATGGGTTGAGGCCTAGTGTCCAGGAAGAGTTGAGCTTAGTTCGAGTGAGCACCATTGAAGATGCTTACCAGTTTGCTCTGAAAGTTGAAGAAAAATTGAACAGAAAGTTTGAGAGCAAGCAAAGAGGAAGAGGGCATGGAGAAAATACTGGTGGAAGAAAAGATGAAGGAAAAGAGGAGAAGAAAGAAGAGGCTAGCAACAGCCGAAATTAGAAGGAAGATGAAGAACCCAAACCGCAAGTTCAGAACAATGGCTACCCAAGGGGAAGAGGTAGATTTGGACATGGGTTTGGAAGAGGAGTGTTTCGGGGAACATGTTTCCACTGTGGAGTAGAGGGACATCGGGCATATGAGTGTCCCCAGCACCTCGAGAGAGTGAACAAGAAACATGTGGGTCCAGCCAAAGCTACTGTAACAGAGGAAGATGCTGAATTAGAACATTCTAAAGAAGCTGAGAAAGGAGAAGCAATGATCATGAGGAGAACCATGCTGATTGAGGAAGACAAACCAGAGTAGAGGAGAATCATGTTTCTCACATGGTGCAAAAGTGCAGGCAAAGTTTGTAATGTTATTATAGACAATGGGAGTACAGATAACTTAGTTTTAGAGGAGATGGTTGCTAAGTTACAGCTGGAGAGAAGAAGACACATGCATCCATACTGGATTACGTGGTTACGGAAGGACCATAGAGCATGGGTCCGTGAACAGTGCTTAGTCATGTTCAATATTGGGAAGTACCAGAATGAGGTCCTGTGTGATGTTTTCCCCATGGATGCTTGCCATTTGCTGTTAGGAAAGCCATGGCAGTTTGATCAGAGTGCGGTGCATGATGGTCGTGCAAATACGTACTCCTTGATGAAAGATGGAGTGCGCCACAAATTAAAGCCATTACAGACAGTGGATGAGAAGGTGTGCAACAATGCCAAAATTTTTCTGGTAGAGGGCAAAAAATTTTGCCAGGAGACGAGATTTGAGCAGGTTGCAAAGGTTGATGAGTGTTTGGAGATATTACAAAGGACGCGGACCGAACAACATAGAAGTGAAGGTCACTTCTCCTTTTTACTCGGGGTGTCTGATGCAGGAGCATCCGACGACAGCAGGACAATATGGCAGCAACTAGATTTTCTAAGTAATCTATTTTATTTTCTAAGGCAAAGTTGGGGGGGGTTCACGAGATCGCGATCCCAAAGACAGTAGCAAGGTAGAGGGGAGTTTTCATCACGATATCGCGACATCGCGATGTCGCGACATTGCGATGTCACGACGATTTTGTGACAAAGGCATGGAGGGAAGTTTACGTCATGATATCATGACGTCGCGATATCGTGATGTTGCGATGTCATGAAATTTTTGCGACAAAGGCACGGAGTGAGTTTTCGTCATGATATCACGACGTCGTGACATCGCGATGCTATTTATGCAGAAGATAGAGGCAAGGGAGCCATGAAATCGTGGCTCCAACAGTGAAAGCAGAATGCAAGGGTTGGGGAGCCACGAAATTGTGACATGTCACGATTTTGCGACATGTCACGAAATCGCGGCTCTAAAGGCAAAGCAGAGGCAGAAGGGCATGGGGGGTCGCGATACCGCGACATGTCATGATATCGTGACATGTCACGATATCGTGACTGGTTGAAGGCCGCCACATGGATTGTGATATCACGGCCAAGAAGAAGGCAAATAAAAAAAATTAGACACGTGGATGGCCACGCACGTGGGAAAAGAGGCAGCGGTCTGACATGGCGACAGTTGTAGGGCATGGACATTGCAGGGCATGGACATTATGGGGAGACAACGGTTCAGAAGAACAGTCTGAAATCTTTAATGCGAACTGGGATAGTGGATCGGGGCAGTTGCCCATTTATGGAAGGAAGTCTGAAAACTTGGCAGGAAAGCGAATTTTATTCTATTTTTCATGATTTCGATCTGGTGGGGCATTAATTGCCTAGGGAGCCGAGACTTCGATAAGAACTCAAAATTTTGTAATAGTTGGGGGTGGCGGATTAGAGAACAGGGGAGACAGAGTGCAAGGAAGAAGACCAGGCCGAGTCCGGCCATTGTAAAGCCTGTGAGCTGTTTTATTTTGACGTATGTAATTATTTTCAGCGAATATTAATGAAAAGCCAAATTTGAGAAGACTTTGTTCTCTCGTCCCCCATCATACTGTTAGATGCATATTTATGTACATATGGACAAGGTGAATGTTGCATTGTAACACCTTCGTGTTCTGATGGATCATTGGGATAATATCCCATGCATGATTATTTGTGTCCCTCCCAATTCTTCGATAAGCTCATTCAGGTCCTATTATTGACCCAATCGAGGTTCTTGATTCTTCACCCATTCTTAAGTGAATAATCCCAACTTTATCAGTACCACAGATCCCTATATGATGGAGCTAGTGCTTCCTCCTTCAGATGGGATGTTCAGTTCATCGCTTTTGAGCTTGTTTGTTAGGTGAGGTGACACTACTACTACTTTGGTTGTTGTTCATCATACCGATGCACCTACCGCTCCTCAACAAACTCTGGTTGGCGGTAATATATAAGAAGGATGCAATGCCCTAGTTTCTTCGGATTGAGGCTAGCAATATGTCAGCAAGGCAAATAACTTCCACCTGGCTTCTTGATCTTTTCTTAATGATTATGTCTTGGGATGTCTGTGTAATGATTTCTGATGATGACATGTAGTAACATTTGTTGATCTTTATTTTTTACAGGGAGGTGTGATTTCCTCAACATAGTAGCTTTTATGGTTTGTAGGGTGTGCTAATTACACCCACCCTTTTTTGCATGATTAATCTTAATTAATATAAGGTTTTTTCATTAAAAAAAATTAACTATATATACATAATTACATAATTATCACTACTATATAATTACTATGTGTTACCATTAAATCCTCTTTCAATCTCATATAACTAATTTAATATATATTACACTTTTATATTTAAAATTGTGGTTTAAAGAAAATTGATACAAATTTATATTTTAAAATTTAATTAAAAATTGCCATACACCACAAGTTCTATTCCATAATAACGGATGAATATACCATCGTTACTTATAGACATATTTCCCATTTCTTTATTAAGAAAAGCCATGGTTATTGGAGTCTCCGTTATAAACATATCTTTATAGACATATTTCCCATATCTTTATTAAGAAAAGCCATGGTTATTGGAGTCTCCGTTATAGACATATTTCCCATATCTTTATCTTTGTCGTAGACGTCAGACTCGACAAACGAGGCCCTAGATTGATATTTGGATAAGATTGTAAATCACGATTCAGTGAGTGAAATCCAATTCGACTAGTGTTTGTGGTGGATTATTACACACCCCGCATTTGAATCAATCTCTCTCTCTCCCAACGCTCCACTGCACAATAAATAGACACCTCTACCTCTTCATCCTCTCACAGACCCACAATTCTCTCTAGATATCCTTATCCTGCTTATCAACATAATGGCTCCTCGTGCTTTGCCTTTGCTTGTGGCGACATTCCTTATCATAAACATCGCGTTTGCTGTGAATGGAAATGCTCCCGATGTCGCAGACATACTTGGCGATAAGGATGTTCAAACTGCACTCAGTAATGCGTGGGACAACAGCTTCCTGCAAGACTCGAATTCGTACCAGGCGAGAGGAGGATGGATATACGCCGACTCCAACTATCCCGACTCCCACAAATACCTCCTCGTCCAGCACGCTGGCAAGGACCGTATGAGGGCGGAAACATACGACATAAAAAGAGCGTATGACAAAGGGGTGCCGGGGATAGTTATTTCCTGTTCGGGTGTTTTCTACAATGGGCCAGAGCACCGTGCTTCCCTGGATGGCCCCGCTGGGTACCCTGAAACATCTAGCAAGGCTTACAATGGCCAGACTGATCAGAAATTCGGTGACAACAAATTTGATGTCCATGGACACTGCAAGCCTTAAATCAACTGCTACCTTTCGTAGCTTTAAGTTTTCCTACTACTTACTACTATGGTTGTGCGTGTAAGGCGGGGCTGAAGATGTGATGTGTATGAAGTCCTGTTATTAATAAATATGGCTATATGGCTATTTCAGTATTCGAATACTATGAATTTCCATTCTTGAAAAATATCCAACCAAAACGACACCCAAAAGAAAAAAATTAAAAACACGATATATTCCCATCCATAATGGATGATATAATAGGCCTCCATAGTTGAGGAATTCTCAACTAAACTCCCTCATCAAATGGAAGTCTACTTATGTGAAGATGCCCCTGCATATAGTTTTCTTAGTTAAAGATAGTCAATATTTCCAATATTACTACTCTTACATGTATACAAAGAACGTCTTCTTTATAACTCCATATGGGGAGAATATCCCTTTTATAAGTTGGTTTAATACTTTATATTCAATAAGGTAAGACTTGGAAGCATAACTTTCCCTTTTATAGTATCTTTTTTTTTATGTAAAAACTTCAACTTGCCCTTGGAACAACTGATTTTCATCATCAAAAGAGGCTTTGCATGAACCTATTTATAATAAAAGTCATTACAACATTCTAAGAATACCCATAATAGCCACATTTGCTATCTTTATTATTGTTAACTCAAACCCTAGGATAAGGCAGTCAATCCTTAGCGTTAATGTTAAGGTTATTTTTTATTTAAACTATAGATAGGAAGAGTTATGTTGTAGTTGGGATCATCTTTATTACTTTAATATCAATCACCTTTGTCATGCATATGAGACTTTACCCTCTCTAAGTTTCTATGAGAATTTACCCTCTATAAGTGGTTGGTATTTGTATTGATTTGAATTCTAAAATTATGTTACTTGTATTATTGATTTTCTAGCATTGAATATGATTTATTGTTCTAGAGAATGATTATTTTTTGTGTTTTTGAATTATTACTACTATTGCTATATTTTTGGAAGTTGTTTATTTACAAAATAATACTAGAGATTTGATTTTTTATCCCTATAGTAGTGCAAAAAAGTGGTAGAAGAGTGTGGAAGTGATTTCAAAATATCTAAGAATCTAGTCTACTTCTTGTTGTCTAGGTAATTTCGATCAAATATTTTATAGGTTATTCTCTTTGTGCATTTTTCTTTTATAATATTGTGACTTAGTTGATGTTGTTTTATTTTTTGAACCTAATTTTAAAAAAATATTCAAGTATTTTAGGACTCGTATGGGATACCCATATCATTGATAACATTCCTTTAAGATGTTAAAGATAAGGGGTATCTCTAGAAATACTTTTTTGGGTATTTGGTGTATAAAGACCCTTACAAAAAAAAATTCTCATTGCAATCATCTCTTCAAACTAATCAAATGGGTATTTCTCACAACACTTGTTGAAAGATGATCCAAAGAACTCTTTCATGTTTTTGCTTTTGCTCCTAGTGTATGAATGAACCTGCTACTTCTACTAGTTGGTTTTAAATAAATGACCATTTGTAGTGCATTAGTTTAAAAAAATATGTGTGCATTAATAGAAATATAAGTGTCACAACATCCTTGGAGGTATCAATATTAATAGTTTTGACCAATGTGTCATTTTTTTCAAATATGATGGATTTGCCTCCTCCCACCACCCCTCCTCCTACCAGACGTACCTCTACTCCTCTAGTTGGTATTGCTCTAGCCAATATAATTAACCCTAATCTATCAACCTATATTGAGTCCTAGGTAAGCAAACACTCTAGAGTAGAGAAACTAGTTACCTCCATAATTGAAGCTCAAATTCAAATAAAAATACCTTAGAGTCAATTAAAATTGTTTTGATATTTATTCCTTTATAGTTTTCCCTCAACCAAGAGTTTTAACAAGTCATTGGGTAGTATCCATAGGGCACATAATATCCAAAAAATATAAAGGGTCACTCTCTACTTTCAATGGTAATAATATGGTCTCCTATGCCATTAGAGGTACTCTTCCAAGTATGGATGGTTTTAACTTAGGATTTTCTATTGATCTTAATACCTTAGTAGGAGGTGTTATTAATTTTCTTTCTTGACCTTATGATATTCTTATTAAATGCATCAACATTTCAAACTTTGAGTCTATAGGTCCATGTAGTTCGATGGGCAATATTGATAAAATAACTCATCTATACCATATTCCTAAAGAAGGTCATATTACATTGGCTATTGCTAAATTGATAATCCATGCCAAACAAGATTGATTCAGTATAATTACATAGAGTTCATAGGAATAATCACCTATACCCAGGGTTATGTATAAGGGGTCAAACCCATAATCTACTTATAAAATGGGTTGAATCAGTTTCAAAATTAGGGTGAATCATATCCAAAATCATGTAGGAGACATGGAAAATTGTATTTATATTTCACCATAATTTCCAAATTACAAAATTAGTTAAATTTTTTTCTAGCATAAATTCTAATCATTATTCAACATACAGAATCCATAAATACTTTAGAAAATAAGCATTATTATCTAAAATAATCACTTAATAAAAAAATTTACAACCTTAAAGCACTAAAATTTTAATAAAAGGGTTTCTCAGTGTTCGGTAGTCAATAGGCCATATTATTCCATAGTCAAGTTTTATACCAAATAACGATGAATCTAATGCTTATTCACAAAACCATCATGAGGCTAGGGTACTTTGTGAGTGGTAACCCTTGGAGGACTCATAACTACCAACATAATAGCCAAATTAATTCTAGCACCTAGAACAACATTAAGCACTCGGGTTATTTAATGTCATAGATGAGGGATTTAATCCTTTTGTCTCCTTTGGTTGATCAAGACTACACTATTCAAGACATTATATAGGTATCCATGCAGGGATTCGATATCTACTACATTTGGTGATTCCTACGCAACAAATAAATCACTCAAATATTTCTACCTTGGTTTTTAGTTATAAACAATATCATGGTCTACTGAAAATATCTTAATGTGATGAACCTTCATTTCTATTGCATAGATGCTAAAATGAATGAAGCATGTGATAACAACGATGTGAAGACACATACTTAGGAAGGAACACTTACATTAGGATAATGTGAGCCATATTTTTACCTTAGGATTGATAACATTGGATGTCATTGGATACATCCTTGAGGAAGATAAAGGCTTGCATAAAGTTCCTAAGGGCAGATGCTTTATCACTGTACATATATGGGTGAATGACTTAGTTCTTCCTATGATTCTTTGTCCAAGTAAAGAAGGTTTTCTTTGGTTTACATAGGCACAACATTATATGCAATAGAAAATATTTTATCTTATTCCTACCAAGCAAACCACTTCAAATAAAATAGGCATAATATTTCTACCTTTGTTTTTAGTTATAAACAATATCATGGTCTACTGAAAATATCTTAATGTGACAAACCTTCACTTCCATTGCATAGATGCTAAAATCAATGAAGCATGTGATAACAACGATGTGAAGACACACACTCAGGAAGGAACACTTACATTAGGATAATGTGAGCCATATTTTTACCTTAGGATTGAGAACATTAGATGTCATTGGATACATACTTGAGGGAGATAAAGGCTTGCGTAAAGTCCCTAAGTGCAGATGCTTTATCACTATACATATATGAGTGAATGACTCAGTTCTTCCTATGATTCTTTGTCCAAGTAAAGAAGGTTTTCTTTGGTTTACATAGGCACAACATTATATGCAAAAGAAAATACTTTATTTTATTCCTACCAAGCAAACCACTTCAAATCAAATATAGAGTTCAATAACTTTTGTTTTTAATGGATGCTTATTTGGAGAAGACACAAGGGCTTACCAAATGATAGATCCTCCACTGCTTTATTTCTTCCATAATGTCCAAAATATATCTCTAGTTTGAACATTCTCTTCGTTGAAGCCAAAAAATAAAACCATTCTTTTTTTATGCCCCCCTTCTTTTCCCATATGGGTTAAAAGAAAAGCTCGGAGAAAATTTACTATAGATAACAAATTCTCAACTACCCACAAAAATATTTTATTTACTTAGCTTTTACCAGGTTATTTAATGGATAACATTATTTCATTTATTCTTAATAGTTAATGTCCATTAGACACTTCTCTTTATAGTCCATCATAAAGCATTTTTAGAAATGTTAGGAATGTTACTAATGAAATGCAGAAATGACATATATATTAAAAGCAAGGATAAAAACTAGGTCTAATATTAATATATCATTTGTTAGGTCATTTTGACTATATTAGCCATAAGTTTTCTTCTCATTTGCAAAAGCGTTTATTCCTACAACCATACAAATCTATTAGTAATATATCATTTGCCATAAAAACATCATAAAGTCGTAAAATTTGTCATTGTAATTAACATAATAATTCATAAATATTTTATATGACAAATTTGGCCATGGGAGGGTTTTGACACATATGAATAAAGAATATGAAGACTATAAGAAGGCAACTTAGACTATAAACATCTTCAACAAATCACATGTTTCATTGATGGATCTTTGGTATAAGGATTGGTGTTTGATATTTCAAATTTTGATCAAGACTTTATTAATATTGCTTTTTTGGGTGAATTTTTTTGCTTAGAAGGTTTCAATTTTGAAGTTCAAAAATAGATCCAATTTTTGGTGTATACAATTTACAGTTTCATCAATGCTTTGGAAACCTTGATTTATTGCCTAGATGGTTTAGATTTTATTACATTAGTGTCACAAAATCTAGAGTTTGATCTTATTTTTTATTTTACCAAGTCTTATGGTTGATTACAACCTACTTCTTGTCAAATTCTAGAATTATGTTTTGCATTTTTTCTTGGGTTTGGAGTTTTTAAGTCATGTTTCTAATCTCACTATTGTACTAACACCTCCATATTAATGGCAGTATGACCTTATAAAGGTATTATTTGGATGTGTTAATGACTAAATCTTATTTTGTATCTAATATATTTATTAAGGGGGTGTTGCAATAAAGTTATATAGTGTAGAATGACATGATAATAGCATGTAATAATAATGTCTAAATTAAAATACTAGTTAGAATTTCTTATTACTAGACAGTAAAATGTTAAAGGTATGTATTATGCTATATATTCAATTTCATATGTAATTCAATATATTGAATTTTAATCAATATTTTATCTCAAATCAAGATATATTTACATTCTATTTTCAAATTATGTCAACATTATAAATTTTAATTTTATAGCAATGCATGCTATATTAAAGATCCAATGAAAATTTTAATATAATGTTTATAATAAATCTACATAAAGATAATCTGTTCAAATTTTATGAACTAAATGCTTCTAATATTTGTTATTCTAATTATTATAAGCTTATTGAAAATAATTTATGGCATGATATATTAGGCCATATCAATTTTAAGAGTATTTTACTCATGATCCAAATTGTTTATGGTCTACATTAAATTGTTATAACTAATGATAATTGTACAAGTTGTGTAACTAGAAAGATCCATAGGAACCATTTCCCAAAGGTAAAATCTTGGAATACAAATGAATATTTAAATTTAGTTCATGGTGATTTGTGAGGATATGAAAAATATTTTTCTTAATGTAACCATTTTTTTTATTAGGTGTAAAATAAGGGGTTTTGAAAGGGTTCCTGAACCTTTTACAAATTTACAAGTTAGACCAACCAAGAAGACCTAAAAACATGAAATAAACACAATAAAGCAAATGGAATTTCCTAGCCTATAAGAAATAGGAGTGAAATAACAATCAACAAAGACATAAGAGAACTATACAATAGAGAACCAAAGATAGGGATAGTCAATTTCAAACCTAGTAGAAATAGAATGCTAGACAAATAGAGCACCAAAATACCTACTCTATATTCTCCTTAATAAAGGTCTTGTTATTCTTGAGGTATTTCATTATACAAGCAACCTATTCCACGTAAATTGTTGTCAACTTTATAGATCTACTAAGGGAAGAGATTAGGTCATTCATCATCTTATAGAAAAACTCAATACTCGTAAGAGGTTCATAACCCCATAAGAGGTCCTATCCTAGTCTTGAGAGCCCACCACCTTTTACGTTGACCTTTTTTCTAGGAATAGGACCAACCATCCCAAGATTTTTAGAATCAGAATGACTTGATTGGTATTACCTTCATGTAGCCATTATAAAAATGGTGTGTATATGATTACTTTCAAATAATTTGCATGTATTATTGAATTCTAAATATCAAGTTCTTGCTTTCTTTACTAAATTTCAAATCCTTGTTGAAAATTAATCTCCATGTCAATTGAAAATTATTATGATTGCTAGACAAATTTAGTGTGTTAATAAAGATATTTTTAACTATTTAAGTATTTTGTTATTAATCTTGAAATAATGGTTCCATATGCATTAAAACAAAATGGTATTGTTGAACAAAATTATCAAACTATTATGGAAAATTCTAGATGTTTATTTCACAATATCATACATTTTTTTGGTTGAAGTCATATTTTTTATTGTGTATTCTAGTAAATCAAACCCCTACCAATTTAGTAAGAAATATCACTCCTAAAGAAGCTTGGAGTTGAAAATGTACAAGTTTAAATCACTTGCACATATTTGATTACCTTCATTTGTTCATGTTCCTAAATCTAAAAGAACCAAGTTGTAGTCAAAATGTATTGAATAAACATTTGTTAAATATTATGAACAATACTAAGCATATAGAATGTATGATCCTAAAACAAACAAAGTTAGTAAATATACTTATATTGTTGAATATGTAGTGCATTATTGTTCTAAAGTTGGTATTATTGCATTTGAAAATGGAAATATTATATATTGAATGTGTAGACAATGACATTGGTGATGTTTATAATTGTAAGGATGGAAACTTTCTTTTAGAATATTTGAATGATAAACTAAAAAAATTGCATGTTGATGACTCAAGTTTTACTTCTATTTCTTAAGTTCAATCCATGCAAAATCCTAAATTATTTTTTAAAATTATCAAATAAAGTAATTAATAATTGAATAGGTGTACTTCAATTCAAAATAGAAGAACAAATTAATTTAATTATCCTCTAATATCCAAAGTAATAAAAATCAATTATACTAAATTATATTCTCAAAGAAAAGGTAATCATCAATGGGAAAAAATCCATTCTTGAAGACTATAGTTTGTTGATGGATAACAAACATGGAATATCCAAAGGTAAAAGTATATTTTCTTGCAAGTGGTTACTTAAAATTAAAATTGATGCATAGAATGAAATTAAAATTAAAATTGAAATTGGTGCATAGAATGAAATTAGAATAAAATTAAAATTGATGCATATAATGAAATTAAATACATATTCCCTACCTCCTTTCACTTCCCAAAAATATCCCATCCTCATCACCTTCCCCTTCATGTGTCTATCCTATACATCTTAATCAATTTCCCTAGTTCGATCATCATTACCACCCATGACCTTTTTGACCGAATCACTTCTCATGGCCTTGGCCTTCAAAATTTGCTTGGTCATACTGGTGTGAGTGTATGTGCCACCTTGATCTCTTTTAGATAAATTTCCTCTCATGTACAAGGCCTTAGGATCTTACTTGAGTCTCTCGATGTGATCATTAGTGCCACCTTGGAAATCTCTGGCAGATTTATCACCTTGAGTGTTGTTCATTTCCAAAATGGTGTTTTATCATATACCACCTTTGTCAACCCTACCCCCTAGCTCCTTTCCAATGCATATATTATCTTTCGATGGTCAGCACACAACCTAAGCATCACCATACTCTAAAATTAGCAATAGTTCCTTGCAAATATTTGACCACCTTCTTCAGCATGTGAGTTAAACATCCTTTTATTTCCTATCAATATTCAAGGATGAACCACATCACTTACCCCACCACCTTTAGTCCCCACTTCAGGTTCCCAACTCCCACCCATGTACCTCCATGTCCTAGCTTAAGCCCTCTTCACTTCAGCTCAATCCCATTATTGAGGGTATTTTAAAGAGCCAAAACTGTCTACCCTTCCTGAATAAATTTTCTAGTAGTGATGCTGAATTTTTTTATGAAATCGTCAACTCCTGGGATGAGGTCCAAGTCACTGTTAGGGGTCTTGATTTCATTATAGATGTTTGAATTATGGCTGAGGTTATAGGTTTTTTTATTTTTGACAAAACTGTCAGGTGCAACAAGTACACTATGGCAGTGGAGAAGAAGGTTTTTGTTAATAAAGGTAAGGACTTCATTGTGGATGATGTTGAAATTGATAGAGATTCCCTTATTGGTCCTTGGTATCATGTTATAATTCCAATATTATAGTATTCCACCATGTATAAAATTCATATCCCCCTTCATAGTTTCCATCTAGTCTTCTTGAACCATATTAGGAGCATAAAAATATCAGCATCCCTGATTATCTATTTAGGTCCCTTGAGTTGTTCATCAACAATGTCAGGAGTGGAAAATCTTCCCATCCCATCCATTAGGACCTACATCTTATATTGTATAAGCATATTCTTGATTTTTACTCCAAAAAAGTTATGATCACTACCTGCCTTGCTCATCCCAATCCCACTTAAAGCCTTAATCATCCCATCTCCCTTAAACCCACTAAAAGCAATAGTTATAAAAATCCTATCCATGAGGTCCCTAGTGATGATAAAGACCCTAATTTTTCCTCCCCTTCTATCCTGAATCAAATCCTTGGTTATGATACCAATGAAGGATATTCATATACTAAGTTAGAGTTCAAACATAGGCTGGTAAAATACTCTTCATCCAAGTTCTTATTGAATCCCAAACCATATTAAGTTTGTGCTTCCCCTCACTTGAAGAAATTGAAGATGGATATGTCCTTCCTTGGAAAGGCCAGTGAGTCGATTCCCTCTACGGAGCCAACATCAAAGTGAACTGATCCTTTAGCTACTATTCTTCAAAGCTATATCCTTAGCCACATCACCAGCATAGTGGCCACCTTTTCAACGATTGCTAAATCATCCAAGGTAGCATGGATGCTCTAAAACCAGGTAGTGAAGATAATGGACAAAATTCAAGGCCACCTCAAGACTATATTCAAGGAGGCTAATGATCCTCTAAATATTAATGCTAGAAATTAATTTGCAATCCTTTAGTTTAAGGGGTCTCCCTCCTGGGACCGCCCTTGTTCCTTATTTTTGTTTGTTCGGTATCATCCCTATGGGATCTCCTTGTGTGGTTGTTTGTTTCTTTGTAAGGTTGTTTTTCCCCTCGTGGGCACACCCCTAATTTTTATCGTGGTTTTTCTGACCTATTGGTTTTTCATGTGATGTAATAAGGTTTTGGAGCTCCTTTCAAAACCCACTTTTAATTAAACTTTTTTTGTCGATAAAAAAAAATAGATACAAATAGTTTTTCTCAAATTGAAGGAATAGATTATAATAAAACCATCGCTTTTGTAGCTAAATGTATACAATCAAGTTAGTTTTAGCTTTATATATATAACTAAATTAGAAATTATATCAAAAGGATGTTAAAGTGTATTTTAAGTGGTGATTTGCATGAAAAAATGTATATTTCTTTACTTGATGGCTATATAGTAAAGATAATAGATATTTAGTATTTATACTAAGTAAGTTTATTAATATTTTAAAATCAATATCGTAGATATTGGCATTCTAAAATTAATTATTAGTTCATTTATCATAGATTTACTAGAAGTAAAAATGATCATAATATTTACATATGGAAGTTCAATAATTAAATTATTATAAATTAATTTTATCATACATTGATGATTTGATTATTGCTTTAAGTGATCCCTCTTTTATTAATGCTAATACATCTATATTAAGTTAAACTTTCAAAACTACTAAGGTATGATGCATTATTTCCTTGCCATACAAGTCTAGTAAGAGCCAAACAAAAATTATATTTCAAAACAAAAGTATAACAATATTTTATAGTTAGATTACATAAGTAAGATGCTAAAGTAGTTTCTATTTCTTGTGAAA
Source organism: Wollemia nobilis (assembly GCA_028583015.1). Classification (NCBI taxonomy): domain Eukaryota; kingdom Viridiplantae; phylum Streptophyta; class Pinopsida; order Araucariales; family Araucariaceae; genus Wollemia; species Wollemia nobilis. Next base: position 73,139 of record JAQPPZ010001802.1, on the reverse strand, counting down.
TTGATATTAAATTATTGAATGATATAAAATTTCCTTCCATTGATACAAATATCTTTAAATAACTTGTTGGATGCTCAAATTATTTGGCTAATACTAGATGTGATATGATATTTTCATTAAGTGTGCTAATAGTGTCTAGATATAATATTACAATATGTATTTTGGGGATTATTCACTGGATAATGCAATAAAATGTTTGATGCCCTAATTTATGTCATAAACGACACTTTACCACCATGTTTTCTTATTCAATCATCTAGTTACATGAGCCCGACTTAAAGATCAACTTTATTGATTTAAGGTGTTCCTGACTTAGGTCAGTATTCATGCAAAATATTGCATGCATATATAGGTATGAACAAGAGTATTAGGATCCATAACTACCAATTGTCCTATATTTCTAGTTATTCTAATGAGGATCTCTTTATGCCAAAAATAAATCGACAAGCCCAAAAGGTAGATCCAAATAGGTGCTAAATTGATCCCTTGAGAGAAAGGATCAAAGTCAAGACTCAATATCCTCAAGAAGAGACCACTTGGAATCAAAAAATTATGGTCCTCCTAGTAAAATACTATCACTATCCATGGGAGAACTCAATTTCATCCAAAAAATAGTCAAAGGATGATGGCGATCTCCATATGTTTGATAGGCTTCAATTTCTCTCAGCCCAACTTCATGATAGTGTCAAGTTCAGGCCTAACACAAATGAATTTCCCCACCAAATATGTGTTTCTTGGATTAATAATCAAGTCTACTAGATCATCCAAAACTACTAGCTCCTCGTTTGCTAGCTAGATATTAAAACAACCCACGTGAAGTTTGTGCTTACCTTTGAGGATATTAACCCACGAATTGTTCCTTGCGTCAAAAGGTCTAGGAGAATCATTTTTTGTTTCCTTTATAGCATTAGCATCCTAGTGCCCCTTGACCTCTATGCCACTAATACCATCCTATGTCCCTAAAAAATATTGTGAACCTACCCAGCTCCCTTATTTTAGCTCCATTAAATACAATTTTTTTAGCTTAAATCTAAGATTTGGATGAGGTCAATATTTTGGATTCAAATCATAAAATCTTTTATACATGTATCTAAGTATTACTATTAGGATGACTCAAATAATCAAATTATTATGTATTAAAAGTCATAGTTATCCTCTAAAGGATTTTTTTTAGGTAATACAAAGTACAACTCACACAAGTGGGGCCACATCATGAGGGTATGATAACAACCTCCCTCTTGTGATTTAAACTTGGGTAGCCTAGATAAGTGTCGAACAACAAACCACTAAAGTGTCACAATGGGGACATCCTTTAAAATATTATATTATGTATGATTTTATATGATAAGGACTTGTCATAGATTTTTAATATAAATTTTGATTAATTCTAATATTAGAGTTAATAATTTGAAAGGTCAGAGAAAATACTTGGTAAATAAACTATTTTTAAAAAGTATTAATAAAATGCTAACAAAAGGTTTATGTTTGTGACACATGGTTATAAATTTCATTATATCTTGACTCTCATTATAAAGGCCTTTAAAACAGTGTTTGTTTTTATTTATTGATTACAATTTCATTCCATGTTAATACCCATTTATCTATTTAATACATATTTATCTATTGAGGTTTACAAGTGTAGAAACCATAATACTAAATGTTAATCATTTAATTTTTAAAAGATATAACATTTCTTGTAAATATGACTCCACATAAATGAAATATAAATTTTTATTTATTAAAATATTTAAAAAATATATAATCTAAATTATAATATTTTTAATATATAAAGCAATAAAGTTATCATACACCGCACGTTCTATTTCATAATAAAGGAAGAATATACCATCGTTTCTTATAAACATATTTCTCATATCTTTATTAAGAAAAGTCATGGTTATTGGAGTCTCTGTTATTTGCGAATTCAATTTGTTGGTAGTGACATCACACTGTTGCCTTTCACATCGATAAGTTTGTTCATTTGTAGCCAGACGTTACACTTGACTTCCACTTCATGCACCACCCCCAATTTTAAAAGATAGTAAACGAGGTCGTAGATTAATATTTAGATAAGATTGTAAATCACGATTTAGTGAGTGAAATCCAATTCGACTCTGGATTATGTAGTGCTCATTGTGGATTATTACACACCCCGTATTTGAATCAATATCTCTCTCCCAAGGCTACACTGCATAATAAATAGACGCCTCTATCTCTTCATCCTCTCACAAACCCACAATTCTATCTACATACCCTGCTTATCAACATAATGGTTCCCCGTGCTTTACCTTTGCTTGTGGCACCATTATTGTGATTAAATGAATCTAAAATGTATTACCTCAGCCTCCCCACTCTGTTAGTTGGATTTCTGGGTGGAATGAAACAATTGTCCAAACTACCTCTTTTATGTGATATTTTGGCTAACAAGTGGTACATGTCAAAAGGCGTGCTTATTTGGCTGTTATGAAAGAGTATCAATGAAATTTATGATTGTTGAAAAATGATTTGTATGATCGATAGTTGTAAACTAGGGTTGCTGGTCTTCACCACCATCTTATAGTCAATGAACAACATGAAGACAGGGGGCTCATATTTAGGCTCATCTACACTGGATGAGGGCTGGTGATCGCCCATCCAAAGCCTTTCTCTTCATTCTAGGCAGACCAAGATCTAGATAAAGGCTATTGAAGTCTCTCATAGGTCAACTTTCCTTCTTGATATTACTTCAGCCTTTTTAAATCATTATAAGCATATATTTCAAGCACAATAGGATTCTCTAGAACATTAGGTGGTACTCCAGCAATATCTTGATGTTGTTCCTGCTAAGTTATCTTCTTATGACAAACTTCATTGTGAGGCTCCTCTTTCACTTGATGAGCTTCATAATGCTTTAATGACTATCTCATATAACAAGTCCCCTACTCTTGGTGGCTTTCCATATGAATTTTATAAAGCCACTTGAAAGTTTATTAGGTCTAATCTGCTCAATATCTACAATGGTCAAAGGATTTTGGTTTATTTCAATCTATTCGCCAGGGCTACCCTTTGGCCCCCTCGCTTTACATCCTTGCTATTGAATCTTTTGGTTATCTTCTTGCCAATCAAGCATCTAAGGGGTTGATCAAAGATATTATTTTATCTTATATGTCCATCCAACTTATTAAAGACCACTTTGTGGATGATTCTTTTCTCACTATCAATGAGGATGAGATTTTCAATTTCAACTAATGAGCTACCAGATCTGACTGGGAAAAACAAGAGAACCTCCCACTCAAAAGGATGAAAACGACACTAGCATTATTAATCTTAATTAATATAAAGTTTTCCATTTAAAAAATTATCAACAATATATATACAATTACATAATTATCACTACTATATAATTACTATGTAGCATCCATTAAATCTTCTTTTAATATCATATAACTAATTTAATATATTACACATTTACGTTTAAAATTATCGTTTAAACAAAATTGATATAAATTTATTTTTTAAAATTTAATTTAAAGTTATCATACACCACACGTTCTATTCCATAATAAAGGATGAATATACCATCTTTACTTATAAACATATTTCCCATATCTTTATTAAGAAAAACCATGGTTATTGGAGACTCCGTTATTGGCGAATTCGATTTTTTGATTGTTGGCAGCGACATCACCGTGTTGCCTTTGACACCGATAAGTTTGTCCATTTGTCGTAGACGTCAGCTCGACTTCCACTTCCTGCAGCACCCAATTTTTAAAAGATAATAAACGAGGCCCTAGATTGATATTTGGATAAGATTGTAAATCACGATTCAGTGAGTGAAATCCAATTCGACTAGTGCTTGTCGTGGATTATTACACACCCCGCATTTGAATCCCGACTCCCACAAATACCTCCTCGTCCAGCACGCTGGCAAGGACCGTTCAAGCCAGGCGACTCTGCAAGACGTCCTCAACAATCCTCAAAGTCGGTATACTCCACATTAGTATTGCTTTCCCACAGTTATATATCCTGATTAAGTAGTTGGAATTATAGCTGAACTGATTGTGCACAAATATAAACAGATGCGGAGATTCAACTTGACAATCCAGAGAAGGAGGGCGTCCCAAGCAACGAGCATTACAAGTTGGTAGCGGACTTCCAAACCCATCCATTTCCGGCAAAACAATTGCAGAGGGCGGAAACATAAGACATAAAAAGAGCGTATGACAAAGGGGTGCCGGTGATAGTTATTTCCTGTTCGGGTGTTTTCTACTATGGGCCAGAGCACCGTGCTTCCCTGGATGGCCCCGCTGGGTACCCTGAAACATCTAGCGAGGCTTACAATGGCCAGACTGATCAGAAATTCGGTGACAACAAATTTGATGTCCATGGCCACTGCAAGCCTTAAATCAACTGCTACCTTTCGTAGCTTTAAGTTTTCCTTCTCCTTACTACCATGGTTGTGCGTGTAAGGCGGGCTTGAAGATGTGATGTGTATGAAGTCCTGTTATTAATAAATATGGCTATATGGCTATTTCAATATTCGAATACTATGAGTTTCCATTCTTGAAAAATATCTGACCAAAACGAAACCCAAAAGAAAAAAATTAAAAACACGATATATTCCCATCCATAATGGATGATATAATAGGCCTCCATACTTGAGGAATTCTCAACTAAACTCCCTCATCAAATGGAAGTCTACTTATGTGAAGATGCCCCTGCATACAGTTTTCTTAGTTAAACCAGAGTCATTATTTCCAATATTACTAACTCTCACATGTATACAAAGAACGTATCCTCTATAACTCCATATGAGGAGAATACCCCTTTTATAAGTTGGTTTAATAGTTTATATTCATAGGTAAGATTTGGGAGTGTAATTTTTCTTTTTATTGTATACTTCATCTTATGTAAAATATTCAACTTGTCCTTGGGATACCTGATTTCCATCATCAAAAAAGGTTTTGCATGAACCTATTTATAATAAAAGTCATTACAACATTCTAAGAGTACCCATAATAGCCACATTAGCTATCTTTATTATTGTTAACTCAAGCCCAAGGATAAGGTAGTCAACCCTTAGCATTTAAACGATAGATAGGAAGAGTTATGTTGTAGTTGGGATCATCTTTTATACTTTAATATCAATCATCTTTTTCATGCATATGAGACTTCACCCTCTCTAAGTTTTTATAGGAATTTACTCTCTATAAGTGGTTGGTATTTGTATTGATTTGGAATCTAAAAATATGTTACTTGTATTAATGATTTTCTAGCATTGAATATGATTTATTGTTCTAGATAATGAATACTTTTGTGTGTTGTTGAATTATTACTACTATTGCTATATTTTTGGAAGTTGTTTCTTTACAAATAATACTAGAGCTCTGATTTTTGATCCCTATAGTAGTGTAAAAAAGTGGTAGAAGAGTGTGGAAGTGATTTTAAAATCTCTAATAATCTAGTCTACTTCTTGTTGTCTGGGTAATTTCGATCAAATGTTTTATAGGTTAGTCTCTTCGTGCATCTTTATTTTATAATGTTGTGACTTAGTTGATGTTGTTTTATTTTTTTAACCTAATTTTTAAAAAATAATCAAGTCTTTTAGGACTCGTATGGGATACCCATATCATTGAGATAATTCCTTCAAGATGTTAAAAATAAGTGGTATCTCTAGCAATACTTTTTTGGGTATTTGGTGTATCAAGACCCTTGCAAAAACATTTATCTCATTACAATCATCTCTTCAAACTAATAAAAAGGGTATTTCTCACAACATTGGTTCAAAGGTAATCCAAAGAGCTCTTTCATGTTTTTGCTTTTTCTCCTAGTGAATGAATTAACCTGCTACTTGTACTAGTTGGTTTTAAATAAATGACTATTTGTAATGCATTAGTTATCAAAAATATGTGTGCATTAATAGAAATATTAGTAAGTGTCACAACATTCTTGGAGGTATCAATATTAATAGTTTTGACCAATGTATCATTTTGTTCTCAAATATCATGGATTTGCCTCCTCCCACCACCCCTCCTCCTACCAAACCTTCCTCTACTCCTCTAGTTGATATTGTTGTAGCCAATATAATCAATCCTAATCTATAAACCTATATTGAGTTCTAGGTAGATTAACACTCTAGACTAGAGAAACTAGTTACCTCCATAAGTGAAGCTCAAAGCCAAATAAAAATACCTTAGAGTCAATTAAAACCATTTTGATATTTATCCCTTTAGAGTTTTCCCTCAACCAAGAGTTTCAACAAGTCATTGGGTAGTATCCATAGGGTACACAATAGGCAACAAATATAAAGGGTCACTTTTAACTTTCCATGACAGTAATATGATCTCCTATGTCATTAGAGGTACTCTTCCAAGTATGGATGGTTTTAGCCTGATGATATTTTTATTAAATGCATCAACATTCCACACTTTGAGTCTATAGGTCCATGTAGTTAGATGGGTAATATTGATAAAATAACTCATCTACATCATATTACTAAAGAAGGTCATGTTACATTAGATACTACTATGTTGGTAACTCAAGCCAAACAGGATCGATTCGAAATTATTACATAGAGTTCATAGGACTAATCTCCTATACCCAGGGTTATGCATAAGGGGTCAACTCCAAAATCTACTTATAAAAATGGGTTGAATCATTTTTAAAATCAAGGTGAATCATGTCCAAAATCATGTACGAGACATTGAAAATTGCATTTTGTTTCACCATAATATCCAAATTATAAAATCAATTAATTTATTTTCCAGCATAAAGTCCAATCATTTTTCAACATACAAAATGCATAAATACTTTAGAAAATCAACGCTATTATATAAAACATTCACTTAATGAAATTCTTTGTAACCTTAAAGCACTAAAATTTTAATAAAAGGGTTTCTCAACATTGGGTAGTCAACAAGCCATATTATTCCATAGTCAAGTTTTAAACCAAACAACTATGAATCCAATACTTATTCACAACACCACCATAAGGCTAGGGTACGTTGTGAGTGGCACCCCTTGGAGGAATAATAACTACCAACATGGTAGCCAAATTAATTCCAACACCTAGAACAACATTAAGCACTCAGGTTCTTTAATGTCATAGATGAGGAATTTAATCCTTTTGTCTCCTTTGGTTGACCGCGACTACGCTATTCAAGATATTATGAAGGCATCCATGTAGGGCTTCGATGTCTATGACACTTGGTGATTCCTAAGCAACAAATAAATCACTCAAAAATTTCTACCTTTGTTTTTATTTATAAAAAAGGTCATGGTCTAATGAAAATATCTTCATGTGAACAACCTTAACTTCCATTGCATAGATGCTAAAATGTATGAAACGTGTGATAACAGTGATGTGAATCCACACACTCGGGAAGGAACACTTGCATTAGGATAATATGAGCCATATGTTTACCTTATGATTGAAAACAATGGATGTCAGTGGATACATCCTTGAGGAAGATAAAGGCTTGTGTAAAGTCCCTAAGGGCAGATGCTTTATCACAATACACACATGGGTGAATGACTCAGTTTTTCTATGATGCTTTGTCCAAAGAAAGAAGGTTTTCTTTGGTTTACATAGGCACAATATTCTATGCAATAGAAAATCCTTTATCTTATTCCTACCAAGCAAACATCTAGCAAGGCTTACAATGGCCAGATTGATCAGAAATTTGGTGATAACAAATTTTATGTCCATCGCCACTGTAAGCCTTAAATCAGCTGCTACCTTTTGTAGCTTTAAGTTTTCCTACTACTTACTCCTATGGTTGTGCGTGTAAGGCGGGGCTGAAGATGTGTTGTGTATGAAGTCCTATTATTAATAAATATGGCTATATAGCTATTTCAGTATTTGATACTATGAGTTTCCATTCTTGAAAAATATCTAACCAAAACGAAACCCAAAAGAAAAAAATTAAAACCACGATATATTCCCATCCATAATGGATTATATAATAGGCCTCCATACTTGAGGAATTCTCAACTAAACTCCCTCATCAAATGGAAGTCTACTTATGTGAAGATGCCCTTGCATACAGTTTTCTTAGTTAAACCGTAGTCATTATTTCCAATATTACTACTCTCACATGTATACAAAGAATGTATCCTCTATAACTCCATACGAGGAGAATACCCTTTTTATAAGTTGGTTTAATAGTTTATATTCATATAAGGTAATATAAGGTAAGACTTGGAAGCATAACTTTCCCTTTTATAGCATACTTCGTCTTATGTAAAAACTTCAACTTGTCCTTGGGACACTTGATTTTCATCGTTAAAAAAGGCTTTGCATGAACCTATTTATGATGAGAGTCATTACAACATTCTAAGAGTACCCATAATAGCCACATTAGCTATATTTATTATTGTTAACTCAAGCCCTAGGATAAGGTAGTCAACTCTTAGCATTAATGTTAAGGTTATTTTATTTAAACGGTGGATAGGAAGAGTTATGTTGTAGTTGGGATCATTTTTCATACTTTAATATCAATCACCTTTGTCATGCATATGAGACTTTACCCTCTCTAAGTTTCTATGAGAATTTACCCTCTATAAGTGGTTGGTATTTGTATTCATTTGGAATCTAAAATTATGTTACTTCTATTATTGATTTTCTAGCATTGAATATGATTTATTGTTCTAGATAATGAATACTTTTGTGTGTTGTTGAATTATTACTACTATTGCTATATTTTTGGAAGTTGTTTCTTTACAAATAATACTATATCTTTGATTTTTTATCCCTATAGTAGTGCAAAAAAGTGGTAGAAGAGTGTGGAAGAGATTTTAAAATCTCTAATAATCTAGTCTACTTCTTGTTTTCTAGGTAATTTCGATCAAATGTTTTATAGGTTAGTATCTTGGTGCATTTTTTTTTATAATATTATGACTTAGTTGATGTTGTTTTCTTTTTCGAACCTAATTTTAAAAAATAATAAAGTATTTTAGGACTCGTATGGGATACCCATATCATTGACATCATTCCTTCAAGATGTTAAAAATAAGGGGTATCTCTAGCAATACTTTTTTTGGTATTTTGTGTATCAAGACCCTTGCAAAAAAATTATATCATTGCAATCATCTCTTTAAACTAATCAAATGGGTATTTCTCACAACACTTGTTCAAAGTTGATCCAAAGAACCCTTTCATGTTTTTTCTTTTGCTCCTAGTGTATGAATGAACCTGCTACTTCTACTAGTTGGTTTTAAATAAATAACCATTTGTAGTGCATTAGTTATCAAAAATATGTGTGCATTAATAGAAATATTATTAAGTGTCACAAACATCCTTGGAGGTATCAATATTAATAGTTTTTACCAATGTATCATTTTATTTTCAAATATCATGGATTTTCCTCCTCCAACCACCCCTCCTCCTGCCAGACCTCCCTCTACTCCTCTAGTTGATATTTCTCTAGCCAATATAATTAATCCTAATCTATCAACCTATATTGAGTCCTAGGTAAACCAACACTCTAGACTAGAGAAACTAGTTACCACCATAATTGAAGCTCAAAGTCAAATAAAAATATATAGACTCAATTAAAACCATTTTTATATTTATCCCTTTAAATTTTTCCCTCAACCAAGAGTTTTAACAAGTCATTGGGTGGGATCCATAGGGCACATAATAGGCAACAAATATAAAGGTCCACTCTTAACTTTCCATGGTAGTAATATGATCTCCTATGCCATTAGAGGTACTCTTCCAAGTATGGATGGTTTTAACTTAGGATTTGCTATTGATCTTAATACCTTAGTAGGAGGTGTTATTAATTTTATTTCCTGAACTTATGATATTCTTATTAAATTCATCAACATTCCAAACTTTGAGTCTATAGGCCCATGTAGTTCGATGGGTAATATTGATAAAATAACTCATCTACACCATATTCCTAAAGAAGGTCATGTTACATTGGCTACTACTAAGTTGGTAACTCATGCCAAACAAGATCCATTTAGGATTATTACATAGAGTTCATAGGACTAATCACCTACACCCAGGGTTATGCATAAGTGGTCAAACCCAAAATCTACTTATAAAAATGGGTTAAATAAGTTTCAAAATCAAGATGAATCATGTCCAAAATCATGTAGGAGACATGGCAAATTACATTTATATTTCACCATAATGTTCAAATTACAAAATCAATTAATTTATTTTCCAGCATAAATTCCATTCATTATTCAACATACATAATGCATAAATACTTTATAAAATCAGTGCTATTATCTAAAACGTTCACTTAATCAAATTATTTGCAACCTTAAATCACTTAAATTTTAATAAAAGTTTTTCTCATTTTTGGGTAGTCAACAAGCCATAATATTCCACAGTTAATCTTTAGACCAAACAACCATGAATTCAATGCTTATTCACAACACCACCATGAGGCTAGGGTACGTTGTGAGTGGTATCCCTTGAAAGACTCATAATTACCAATATGGTAGTCAAATTAATTCCAACATCTAGAAAAACATTAAGCACTCAAGTTCTTTAATGTCATAGATGAGGGATTTAATCCTTCTGTCACCTCTGGTTGACCGATACTATGCTATTCAAGATATTATGTAGGCATCCATGTAGGGCTTCGATGTCTATGACACTTCGTGGTTCCTAAGAAACAAATAAATCACTCAAAAAAAATTATCTTTGTTTTTGTTTATAAACAATGTCATGGTCTAATGAAAATATCTTCATGTGAAGAACCTTCACTTACATTGCATAGATGCTAAAATGGATGAAACATGTGATAACAGTGATGTGAATCCACACACTCAGGAAGGAACACTTGCATTAGGATAATGTGATCCATATGTTTACCTTAGGATTGAAAACATTGGATGTCAGTGGATACATCCTTGAGGAAGATAAAGGCTTGCGTAAATTCCCTAAGGGCAGATGCTTTATCACAATACACACATGGGTGAATGACTCAGTTTTTCTATGATGATTTGTCCAAAGAAATAAGGTTTTCTTTGGTTTACATAGGCACAATATTCTATGCAATAGAAAATCCTTTATCTTATTCCTACCAAGCAAACTTCTTAAAATCAAATACAGAGTTCAGTGCTTTTTTTCTTAATGGATGCTTATTTAGAGAAGACACAAGGGCTCACCAAATGATAGATCCTCTATTGCTTTCTTTCTTCAATAATGTCCAAAAGCTCTCTCTACTTTGAACATTCTCTTTATTGAAGCCAAAAAACAAAACCATTCCTTTTTTATGCCCCCCTTCTTTTTCGTATGGGTTAAAAGAAAAGCTCAGAGAAAATTTGCTATAGATAACGAATTCTCAACTACCCACAAAAATATTTTCTTTACTTAGCTTTTACAAGGTTATTTAATGGATAACATTATTTCATTTATTCTTAATATTTAATGTCCTTCCTTATTATTAGTTTTTTTTTTAAGTCTTTATTGTTAAAATCCATTAGACACTTCCCTTTATAGTCCATCATAAAGCATTTTTAGAAATGTTAGAAATTTTACTAATGAAATGCAGAAATGACATATATATTAATATATCATTCGTCAGGTTATTTTGACTATATTAGCCATCATGTTTCTGCCCATTTGCAAAAGTGTTTATTTCTACAACCATACAAATCCATTAGTAATATATCATTTACCATAAAAATATCATAAAGACATGAAATTTTTCATTGCAATTAACATAATAATTCATAAATATTTTATATGACAAAGTTGACCATGGGAGGGTTATGACACATATGAATCAAGGATATGAAGACTATAAGAAGGTAACTTTGATGATAAACATCTTCAATGAATTGCATGTTTGATTGATGGATCTTTGGTATAAGGATTGTTGTTTGATATTTCAAATTTTGATCAATATTTTTATTAAACTTGCTTGTTTGGGTGAATTTTGTTGCTTAGAAGGTTTAAATTTTGAAGTTCAAAAATAGATCCAATTTGTGGTGTATACAATTTAGAGTTTCATCAATGCTTTTTTCCCCTTGATTTATTGCCTATATGGTTAAGAGTTCATTACATTGGTGTCAGAAAATCTAGATTTTGATCTAATTTTTTATTTTACCAAGTCTTATGGTTGATTACAACCTACTTCTTGTCAAATTCTAGAATTATGTTTAGCACTTTTTCTTGGGTTTGGATTTTATAAGTCAAGTTTCTAATCTCACTATTGTACTAACACTTCCATATTAATGGTAGTATGACCTTATAAAGGTATGCTTATGGATGTGTTAATGACTAAAACTTGTTTTGTATCTACTATATTTATTAAGGGGGTGTTGCAATAAAGTTATATAGTGTAGAATGACATGATAATAGCATGTAATAATGATGTCTAAATTAAACTACAAAATAGGATTTCTTATTACTAGACAGTAAATTATTAAAGGTATGTATTATGCTATATATTCAATTTCATATGTAATTCAATTTATTGAAGTTTAATAAATATTTTATCTCAAATAAATATATATTTGCATTCTATTTCCAATTTATGTCAACATTATAAATTTTAATTTTATAGCAATGCATGTTATATTAAAGATCCAATAATAATTTTAATATAATTTTATAATAAATCTACATAAAGACAATCTGTTCAAATTTTATGAACGGAATGCTTCTATTATTTGTTATTCTAAATATTATAAGCTTATTGAAAATAATTTATGGCATGGTATATTAGGCAATATCAATTTTAAGAGTATTTTACTCATGATTCAAATGGTTTATGGTCTACATCAAATTTTTACAACTAATGATAATGGTACAAGTTGTGTAACTAGAAAGATTCATAGGAACGTTTTTCCAAAGATAAAGCTTGGCATGCAAATGAAGATTTAAATTTAGTTCATGGTGATTTATTAAGATATGAAAAATATTTTTCTTAATGTAGTGATTATTTTTATTAGGTGTAAAATAAGGGGTTTTGAAAAGGTTCCTGAACCTTATACAAATTTACAAATTAGACCAACCAAGAAGGCCCAAAAACATCAAATAAATACAAAATATCAAAGGGAAGGTCCTAGTCCATAATAAATATGAGTGAAATAACAATCAACAAGGACATAAATACAACTAGACAATATAGAAACAAATATAGGATCAAGCAACTCCAAACCTAGTAGAAATAGAATGCTAGAGAAATAGAGGACCAAAATACCTACTCTAGGTTCTCCTCAATAAAGGTCTTGCTATTCTTGACGTATTTCATTATACATGCAACATCTTCCATGTAAATGGTTTTTAATTTTATAGATCTACTAAGGAAAGAGATCAGGTCATTCATCATATTCTATGCCAACTCAATACTCTTAATGGGGTCATAGCCCCATAGGATATCCTCTCCTAGTCTTGAGAGCCCACCACCTTTTACATTGACCTTTTTCCTAGGAATAGGACCAAATTTCCCAAAAATTTTAGAATCATAATGACTTGACTGATATTACCTTCATGTCACCATTGTAAAATCAGTTTGTATATGATTACTTTAAAATAATTTGTATGTATTATTGAATTCTAAAGATCAAGTTCTTCCTTTCTTTACTAGATTTCAAATCCTTGTTGAAAATGAATCTTCATGTAAATTGAAAAATTCTTATGATTGCTAGATGAAAGCACGAGGATACGGAAACAAAAAAAGGAAAAACTCCCAAGCATGATGCAAAATTGAAACTAAGCTTAACGCTAAATCCTACGAATTAAAAATGCATGAAATGGAGAAAGCATGAATTGAAACTCGAAATGAAATAACAGCCCTTCTCTTTTTATTGATGTATTTCACAACTCGGTTACAATTCGCATCCTCCCTTTTCAGGGGCGAGGAGCGTTAGATTCATCTCTTGGTTACATCCATGGATAGCCTTCCTTCTTTCGCGTGCCCACATGTAAGATGGGCGGACCAAAATGTCACCGCCGCTTGTGTCTACGAATTTTGATTCCTTGCTGCTCCTCCGATGTTCCGATCCTGCGTTCAAAGAAACAAAAGATGATCAATAGCACCTACGGATGAAACAAAGCATGCAATCCCCAAGCCTGCGATAAATGAATGAGAAAAATGAATTAAACTATGACCAAAATAAATCCAAATGCTCTAAAAATTTGATAGGGGTATCAAGATATCACCAGGAGGGCACTGCAAAAAGAATAGTCAGGAAATTCCTCGCCGATTTGAATTCGTTTCGGGGTGGGATGAATTCACCTGCAACAAAACGTCGAAAAGGTACTGTCTCCAATGTCCTACCTCGGAAGCTCCAAAAAACCTACAAACTTGGGGTTAGCTAATTGGGGGCATTTTGGGAAGACCCAGATGGTCGGATTTTCCCAATTTGACCTCCATCAATAGGAATTTGATGATGCTTATCTGCAAGTTAGTGAGAGCGAAAACGTGATAGCATAATGGCAATTAATCAAAACGAAATGAAATCAAAATTGTAAACTATCTAAACAACATAGAAATCAAATGCAAGAAATGAAAATGATAGAAAGGAAAATATGCTACATGTTCCCAATCATTCCTAAAAAGGGCGATTAGGCCTGCGGTAGTGCGGGGGCGCCCAGGCGGGCCACCCACCGTTTGGGACCTGATTTTGGCACCAATCCACTTGGGATGGGTCCAAAATCCCTTACAAGGTGTTGTCGATAGATTGGGTGGTATTCTGTGGCCAAATGTCAGGTTTTGGGCTCAAGATTCGACCTTCCAATAGTCACCCGATGACCTCCCCTCTAAAGGAGATCAAGGATGTGAAAGGCACAAATCCAAAAGGTGTGAGGCATGTAAATAAAATGGCAGCACTTCGTTGCTCTAAAATGCTCCTTCTCTGTATATTTTGGGGTGAGGAAACTCACCAATTTATAGACTTGGAGGTCTCTTGAAATGGGCATGCAGAGGCGCCACATGGCAGCCATGCCCTCCCAAGGGGAAGGAGATTCCTCCCTGAATTGGGACTTCATGACTGACCTTGCAAATGCCTCTAACGCTCGAAAACGCTCACCCATACTCCCATGCGATGAAGGAAGCATTGAGTGGCGGATCTGAGCTGCCATTTGTCAAGATTTGACTTTTTTCCCATCAAACCTGCAATTCGCCCCACCCTGGAGTGAATTCAGAATTCATCCCTGGGTGGAGCGAATCCCAGTTAGAATTCATCCCAGGGTGGAACAGATATTGAGCAAAGTGCCTGAAGGTGCCAAACTGATCTTTGGCCTTCCAAAACTACTGTGAGAGTGGTTAGGACCACTGTTTAACCTCTAGGGGCTGCCCTTGGGGCTGTGTGTGTCAAAGCGATCAGTGTTTGCAGTCACATAATCGGATTGGTGCTGTTTTGGTGTCTACAGATGCCCCTTTTTGGGATGCGCTATGCATGGCGCAGCGTCGAGCAAAAATAGATAACCAAAGCACTAATGATTAGGGTTTCTCAGTAACCTAACCAACTTTTGATGCCCCAAGCATGAAAAGGGCATGCATTCTTGAATCCTTGCTTCTGACGAGCGAAGGAACTCAGTTCAAGTGTTAACCTTTTTTGGTGAGGTGTTACTTGAGCTTGGACATTGATCAGTCATGAATAGGCAAAGGGCGCAACCTTTTGTCTATGGGAACCTTGAGTTCATGATTCATGAATGCCAAGTGATTGATCAGCTTGTGATTATTGCTTGTTTACTACCCCAAGCAAGGGCATGATTGTCTTTGTCAATGATTCTTTGAATGCATGCTATTTCCATGATTGGGTGTGTATTTGTTGATTGGTGGCTAAGTGTGACTACCCCCTCAAGCGACGAATCGATGAGGGAATGACCTACATGAGAAAAGCGATGAGTCACTTGACCCAAGATGACTTAGGTAAGGGTGCCTTCAGAGATTTATCTTTGAATTGTGTGCAGTTTTCTGACATTTAGACCTATTTTTGGTGGGTGTTAACCCTTTTGGCGATGCCTTTTGGAGCTGAAATTGTCAAAAATTCGTCTTCCCATGGAGCGGTCCGGCCATGGTGGCCTTCTTAGGGAGTAGGATGGTGATGATTTATAACCCCGACGTCTATTTTGGATGCCAAGAATGTCAGGCATGAAGGCGCCTTCGTTCGGCAACTCTATTGCTATTTTTGGGTGGGTTTTGACCCTTTTGGTGATGCCGTTTGGGGATGAAATTCTCGAAGATCCATCTTCCCGTGGAGTGGTCCGGCTATGGTAGCCTTCTTAGGGAGTAGGATAGTGAGGATTTGTGACCCCGACGTCTATTTTGCATGCCCGGAATGTCAAGTGCAAAAGCACTCTCATTGGACAGGTTTATTGCTACTTTTGGTGCATTTTTGTGCATTTTTTTGCTATTTTTGAAATTTGTGTGCTGAATTCGTTCCAGGGTGGGACGAATTCCTATGTAGTATTCATCCCAGGGTGGAACGAGCGCTAACCAGAGTGCTCATTCTAGGGGGGAATGATTACAGGCTCAAAAAGCCTATTTAAAGGCCAAAACTAGGTTTTGGGCTCATTTGCACTTGTTTTTTCTGGCGATTTGGAGCTCTGCGGAGGAGGAGGTCAATTCTACGAAGTGAAGCGCTGCCAAATTTCTCCCGACACTATGAGTGCACAAACCGGATCGAGCGACGGAGCCGAAGCGAGACCGATAAGTGCTCCTTAGCGTTATTGCTTTTGTTATATGTTTTAAAACTACAAGTGATTTGTTTAATTTTCTTTGTTATGTTGCTTTTCAAAATTAAAATTGAAACCCTAAAACTGAGCTGAACACAAACCAAGACTTAGCTTAAAACTGAGCGGAAAACATAGTTAAAACCTAGGTGAATTTTTTTTTTTTTTGAATTTAATGTTTTTGTGTTGTTTTCTTTTGCAGGTTGTGAAGAGCCGGTATCGTGTACCTACTGCTTTTACGGAAGCACGGGGGGCGCTGACTGTGGCTGACTGGGAGTGGCTTGATGCCCTTGGGCTCAAGCAGGTGGCTCGACTAGAGCCTGTGGTCGGGGATCGGGCCTATCTGATGGCCCTGATCAATCTGTGGGATCCCCGGACCAACACCTTCCATCTCCCAACAGGGGAGATGACAGTGACCTTGGAGGATGTCTATCGGCTTCTGCGGATTCTGATAGATGGACTGCCAATCAGGACGACGCCATGGGATCAGTGGACAACGGTGCTGATACGATGCTTCGGGCACGGGGAGGAGTTGGGGGTGGATGGTCCAGTGGAGATGGCAGAGGTTGACTTCCAAATGGGCGGGATTTTGGTTCGATGGTGGTTTGAGAGGGGGGTGTTGGGAGTGAGGCACGCATTGCTTATGGGCCTCATTTCCAACATGCTGCTACCTGACTCATCAGGTGCGAGGTTCCCGTGGAACCTATTGGATGTGGTCTATCAGCTGGTGGAGTGTTCGATGCAGGAGCCTTTGGTCCTGAGATGGGGACAGACGCTGCTGGCGTAGCTCTATGGGGAGCTATATGAGGTCCGCTATTAGAGGCGGAAGGGGATCAGTTGTAGCTATCTACTGTAGAGTTGGGGTTGGCAGCACATAGCGGTGGAGAGACCAGGGGGTTACCATGGATGACGCGGGTGGAGATGGTGGATAAGGATATTGGTTATGCGGCTCTATGGCGGCGGTCTGAGGAGCAGGGACAGAGTCGGCGATGGGCAGGTGTCGTAGGGCACTATGTCGATGCCTTCGCTGGGCTTACTCTAGGGGAGGTGTCTTGGCACCCTTATCGGGACTGTCCAGCCTGGCCAGAGGCTGGAGAGTGGCTTCGATGGGTATGCAGGGAGTGATGGCTGATTGGGCGACACGGGACCGAGCATGAGTTCTTCCCTTACAGTCGGGTGACACGACAGTTTGGGGTGCGCCAGGGGTTTCCTGGTGAGCCCATGGTCTATCGACATCGAGGGGATGAGAGGACTCTGGATCGACCGGTCATCGCGCCACTAGGTGAGGATTCAGATGTAGTGATCGACGTCCCAGACGTGGATGACATCGGGACTACCGCAGAGTATGACCAGTGGTGGGTACTACGGTGATGGCGAGGAGAGGGGCCACTAGGAGGCACGGAGGTAGCAGCCATGGGCGAGGAGGGTGTCGAGGCACCAGGAGATGCTTGGGGAGCTCCTCGGGAGGATGCAGATATGGTGGAGGTGGAGGATGAGGATGTGGGGGTTTCGGATCAGCCGGAGATGTAGGACATCACGGAGCAGTGGGAGCCAGAGTAGGCTATTGTTCTAGATATGCCTACGCCTCAGGCGAAAGTAGAGGACATAGAGTCCAGGCTACATGCAGAGATTGCATGGTTGGCAGAGCTACTACGGAGGTGGGATGAGGAGTTGGGGGAAGCTTTGCAGGAGAGGGATCTCCTACGGGCTCAGCTGGCAGAGCAGGAGAGCGCATTCATTGCACACCATCGGGGGGATGGGGACACCAGTGCTGCATAGGAGAGGGATCTCCTACGGACGTAGCTGGCACAACACGATGATGCAGTAGCTTACTACCGTCGATGGGAGGCAGAGTGGTTGCGGTGGGAGGCAGATTGGTCTCGACATCGGATGGATATGGAGGGAGAGATTATCCACCTCGGTGGGTGGTTACCTGAGCCCTCGGGAGGTGGGTCGTCACGTCGAACGAGGGGCAATGATACTGAGCAGTCAACATCATCTCGTCACAGGCGATTGGATGAGGGAGGGGGTAGTAGGCATGATGTGGGGGCTAGCAGCAGCCGCCCTGAGGGGTCCCATAGGACCCACACCACGGGGGGTAGTTCCCGTCGCACCGATCCTGCGTGATCATGGTGGCCGACGCCTTAGGCTTGGGGGTTTTGGGATTTTGGATTTTGGTGCGGGGTCAGAGGACCAGCTCTTTGTAGCCTGTGGGCATTTTTGTTGATATATATATACAGACTTTATTTTGTTTATGCGCATGTGATGATTTGATTTTATGCATGATTATTGATGAATATGGATGTATGCATGTTAAGTTATAGTGATGAATGCATATGTTGTGCTAAAATGTGAATGTTTGTAATTGATATGATATGCAAATGGAATGGATGAATTGAATTTGTGATGTTTGGTAGGCACACCATAGACTGTTTTAGAACTTTATGGCTTTTTGTCCTAGGCGATTGCTGCGGTGAATAGCTTTGTAGGCATACATGTTTTTTTTTTTTGGTATGGCGAGACTAAAATATAGCAAGTTGGTTTCAAATGTAGTTAAGGTTTTCTGAGACTTAGATGTTTTAACTAACTAGCCATGACTGTACTTTATCTCACAAGACTTTTTGAACAAGGTATGAATCGGACTTGTTTTGGACCAAGTTATTTCACATCCCTGTGTGTGCAATTGAGTTCATTTATGTGGTGTTGGTCAGGATACCGCCAGTGCCAGATAGGCTGTCAACCAAACCTGTACTGAGGATCACCTGATTAATTCCACTAACTCCTTTGTTGTATTTAGTCAGATTAATCTATGGTGCTATCGTAGGATACCATAAGCTAGCTCATCCACATGCAAACATTGATCTGCACACAAGTTAATGTGACAGATATATCGTCATGCGGGAGGTTTACCACCAGTGACCGATAGGCTATCAACCAAACCGGTACTGAGGTTTGCCTCATGACCTGTCGGAATGCTGAGAGTTCCAGGGATTCAAGTTCAACTCCCTTCTTTTCTTCAATTGTATTGGGATACTTGCTCTTTTGTAGTGATAAAAATCACTGTTTATTTTTGTATTATATTTTTCTTTTGAGCAAGGGATTAGGATGTGGAGTGATGAGAATCACTATTGTTTGTGCCTTTCTTGAGGTATGCACTTTGGTTGTGATGTCAAATTTTTGGAGTTTTGACGTTTGCAAATTGTTCGATGTTTTGCAACTTTTGAGAACTTGGGATTCTTGGGGAATTGGGTAGGGAGGATGCTTGTCCTTTTGCCAACTCTCGGCATTCTTGGGGTCATTCGCATAGGGGGATGAGCAAGATAACCGTTTCGCTTATGGTGACCTGGATTGCTTTGCAGGGTTCATATTTCGTTCACACAACTTGGGAATTTTGTTATATGTTTTAACTTGTGCTGGGATGCTACGTAACAAGGTGTGATCCAAGTAGAATTCTACCTATGTAAAATCTATCTGACTTGGTACAGTATGTGGCTAGACAGCTAATGATGACTGAATGATGAAAACTCTCGATACATTAGAAACAACTGACTATGATGTGGGAGAATAACGTGAATGGTGGTTATAGGTGATGAACTATTGATAAAGCGAAAAATGTGGAAGATGATGGTTTTTGCCAAGTAATGACAGTCTATGGTGCTGCGACCTGTATGACCACAAATATGCACTGTATGGATGTGATGCTTAATGCAGCTATATATTTTTGTATTTTTGAGGGATTGATGTTTGTGAGTATGCAGATGAGATGCAAAAGAACTCTGTACTGTTATGATGATGTTGCGTATGCATGGAAATGAGATGCAAATTTTTGTTATTTTTGATGATTATATTGTTTTTGAATTTTTCTTGTTTTTGACCAAGCGATTATGGGAATCCTTGGAGCCTTTTGGGTTGACCAAGCGATTATGGGAATCCTTGGAGCTTTTTGGGTTGACCAAGCGATTATGGGAATCCTTGGAGCTTTTTGGGTTGACCAAGTGATTATGGGAATCCTTGGAGCTTTTTGGGTTGACCAAGCGATTATGGGAATCCTTGGAGCTTTTTGGGTTGACCAAGCGATTATGGGAATCCTTGGAGCTTTTTGGGTTGACCAAGCGATTATGGGAATCCTTGGAGTTTTGGGATTGACCAAGTGATTATGGGAATCCTTGGAGTTTTGGGATTGACCAATCGATTATGGGAATCCTTGGAGCTTTTTGGGATTGACCAAGCGATTATGGGAATCCTTGGAGCTTTTTGGGTGGGCTATGGCTCCTTTAAATATGGAATGGCCGCAAGTGACTGATGTTCAAGGGTTCTAGTTCCTTGATTCCATCAAGAGAGGCTAGCCGGTATGTTCCAGGTCCTATTTTGCTATCAATTACATATGGACCTAACCAATTTTCCGTGAACTTGTCCCTTAGATGGGACGACAAACTAGAGTTCTGTTGGTTTTCTTTTAAGACCAAGTCACCAATCCGAAAGTCCCTCAGGTGAACTTTCATGTTGTATGCTTTCTTAAGTCGCTCTTGATAGATACGTAAATGCTCGAGAGCATTAACGCGTCGTTCATCAAGCAACGTAAGCTGGTCTAACCGGGCCTGCCATGCAGTGTCATCATCGATGAACTCTTGCATTGATATGCATAGGGAGGGAATCTCCAACTCGAGAGGCATGACTGCCTCGGAGCCATACACGAGCAAAAATGGAGTGGCCCCGGTGGGCGTCCGAATGCTAGTGCGATAAGCCCATAGGGCAAGTGGGATTTGGATGTGCCAATCCTTATGACTATCTGCGACTATCTTTTTAAGGATAGCAACTAGCATTTTGTTTGACGCCTCTGCTTGCCCATTTGCCTGCGGATAATAGGGTGTCGAAAAACTATGCTGAATTTTGTACTTTGTGGTCAAAGCACGCACATCTTTGTTCTTGAATGACGTCCCATTATCCGAGATTATCTTGGATGGAATACCAAAATGACATATGATGTTATGCAAAATGAACTCCACAATGCGGGGTCCAGTCGTAGAGGTTAGCGGAACCGCTTCCACCCACTTGGTGAAATACTCTGTGGCCATTATGATAAACGTGTGGCCATTATGATAAACGTGTGATGGTCGAACGACGCAGGGGAGATCTTTTCGATGAGATCTAAGCCCCACTACAAAAATGGCCAAGCCGACTGGATCGGCTGCAAGGCCTAGGAAGGTACGTGTGTCAAATTAGCATGGTGTTGACACTTCATGCACTTCCTGACATACGTGCAACAATATCGCTCTAAATATGGCCAATAATAGCCCATGCAAAGGATGCGCTTTGCGATGGCCATACCATTGAAGTGGCCACCACATGTACCATCGTGTGCTTGGGTGATTGCCCAAGCAGACTCCTATTGGTCTAAGCAATGAAGGAGGATTCCTTCGTAGCTGCGATGGTACAAAATGTCTCCTAACAAGACATGCTTTGCCACTTTCTGCTTGAGTGCTCATTTTGCGGCATGCGTCAATCCAAGCGGGAGGTTACCTAACTTGAGGTAGTCCCTTACGGGGGAATACCAATCCTGCTGATCTGAAGCCTCGATGGTATGAACAACCAGTCCCTCTTGAAGTTCATCCCTAGCAAAAGCTAAGCGGGAGAGAACAAGGACCCCTAGTTGGCGTGTTTCAAACGATCGTGGATTCGAGAGAACCTGTCCATGGATGGCTCAATCTGGATCAAGTGGATTCCTGGCGTTAAATCAGAGCTTGCTCACTCCATCATTGATTGTGATAGTGTTTTGACTTGAATGGTTGTCATATCACCAAAAGTGTCTTGCACGATTAGCGACCCCAAAGAGGCCATAGTGTCCACAAAATGATTCGATGACCGAGGGAGTGCCTCAATGTCGTACCATTCAAGATTTGCCAAGAATTTGTCCACAAGGGCTTTGTAGGCCTGCAGAACTGGGCATTTGCATTGGAATACCCCTTTGACTTGATTGACAATTAACAACGAATCACCAAAGATGTTCAATCGTTTAATGTTCATGGTGATTGTTGTCTGAAGACCTATGAGCAAGGCTTCATACTCTGCATTATTGTTGGTGCATGGGAAATTTAATTTAAATGACAGGGGCATTGGAGCACCCTGCGGTGTGAAGAATACTATTCCCATGCCACCACCTTGCTCACATTTAGAACCATCAAAAAATAGGGTTATGTCGGCCTGTGACTCAGGCTCATCAGAATCTTGAGATTCTGAGACATGGAAGACCCCATCATCGGGTAGTTCTATAGTCAGAGGCTGGTCGTCTTCGAGAGGAGCCTCTACTAGTTGATCGGCTATGACCTGACCTTTTATGGATTTCTATCCGATAAACTCTATGTCAAATTTTGTCAACAACATGATCCATTTCACCGTGCGACTACTATGATAAGTATGACTCATCATGTACCACAATGGATTCTCCTTAGACACAACATACGTCTTGTTGCTCAGCATGTAATGGCATAGCTTTTTGGTAGCAAACACCATCGCCAAGCAGAGTTTCTCAACGTATGCATAGTTAAGTTCATAGCTGACCAGGGTGTGGCTAAGATAGTAAGTAGCCTGTTCTCTATGAAGTTCATTCTTCTGGGCTAACATGGCTCCCAGTGCCACCTCAGTAGTGAAGATGTATAAGTAGAACGACACTCCTGGTCTAGGTGGTGCCAATACTGGTGACGAAGCCAAGTATTGTTTGATGTCGTCAAAGGCTGACTGGCACTCATCATCCCAGTGAAATGCTACCCCCTTGTGCAACAACTTGTTCATTGGTCGGCACTTGTCAGATAGCTGTGCTATGAAGCGCTTGATCGACGCGACCTTTCCTTGTAGGCTTCTGAGTTGCGTGATGGTAGTTGGGGGCACCATTACAAGGATTACCTTGACTTTGTCTGGGTCCACCTCGATGCCTCATTTTGAGACTATGAAACCCAAGATATTTCAAGATGTGACGTCAAAAATACACTTCTTGGGATTCAGTCTGACTTTATGCTCCATGAGGCGATCGAGGATCTTGCTTAAGTCATCGAGATGATTCGGGCACAAAAGAGATTTTGCCAACAAATCATCCATGTAATCTTCCAAAGTCTTGTGCATGTAATCATGGAAGATGTATGTCATGGCACGTTGGTAGGTGGCACCAATGTTTTTAAGGCCAAAAGGCATGACCTTATAACAAAATTTTCCCCAAGGCATTGTGAATGTCATTTTAAGCTGGTCCTCGGGATTGATACAAATCTGATTGTATCCCGAGAAACCATCCATGAGGGAAAGCATTTCGTGACCCATTTTAGCATCTACCAATGCGTCAATGCTCGGCAAGGGGAAATCATCCTTAGGACTCACTTTGTTTAGATCTCAAAAATCAGTGCATATGCGAATCCTCCCATTAGGCTTTTTGATGGGCACCATGTTGGATAGCCATGGTGGATAATCCATGCAGATGACAAACTATGCATCCAATAGCTTTTGCAATTCATCTTTGACCATTAAGGCCACTGTTGGGTGCATCTTGAATAGTTTTTTCTTAACTGGCTTGACTGTCGGATCAAACATTAGATTATGTGTGACTAGCTGTGGGTCTAGCCTGGGCATGTCTCTGTATGAAAATGCAAATACCTCCTTCTTCTATTTGATAAGGGCAATGTAGTCGGCTTTCTCTTTGGAGGATAAACTTACCCCCAGCTTTATGATTAGCAGATTCATCGGATCTGAGCCGATGTCTATGTCAGTTGTCTCCTCGACTGACATGTGGGATCCGTCTTCCAACTGATGTGGAGCTGGGATCCAGTGGATATTATTTGCTAAATTTAGATCATCGTTAGGAACCTCGGGTCCCTCCTCAGTATGGCAGATATCCTGAGTTGTCCTAGGGGTAAAATGGAGCATTTCACTAAAAGGCTAGTACTCGAATGGGGATGGAGGAGAATTGACGCGATCCCAGTCTATGGAATCTATGTCCAGATACAATGACTATGTTGGATCAGACGGATTGTGGATGGGGGTGGTTAAATCAATGGAGATCATGTTGATGAAATTATTTTGGTCTCCATTACCACGGGTGTGGTTACTCGGACATCCTGGATGCTCTCGATGCTCTGGATCTAGCTCTAGAGGGACGGGCATGAATGGATTGGCCCTATGTGCAGATAGGAAGACAGGGTCTACCCTCGACACTGATGTCACTATAGGGTCTTTGGGTGGAAGGTGCTCTTCGTATGCCCAAAGTAGCATATCCAACACCTGGTCCCACTACGCTGGGTCTACGTACCACTCATGCCCTGGCACTATGTTTAATTGCTCAAATATGTCATTAATCTCCAAGGGGCACCGATGTTGCATCTGTCACATGTGATTAAGATATGCCATCTCTGTTTCGTCTTTTTAATCACTATCGGAGATCCAAAGGCCTTCATTGGCTTCAACTACTTGTGGTATTAAAGGCTTGCCTTGCTCAAGAAAATTAATGTGGTCCCACCTGGGTTGTTTTGCTCTCTACGGGGGGACTTGATTTCCTTGGAGTGGTGCTTGCTCGATGGGAGCATCCAAGGGGAACATTGTCAAGAGGCTTTCTTGATATTCATCCATGGGGATCACCTATGAGTGATCGCTATCTAATTTGAAGGGGTCATACGATGTTGGTTCATACTCTAACTCGTCCTCCGAGGACCCTTCTTGACATTGTCTAGACCATCCTTAAAAATGAGCGCTCAAGATTTCTCCTCTTTCGAGTGAATGGAAGGGATTGTTAGAGCCAACAAGGTTGATTTTCGTTAATGGGAGATAATCCCTCAATGTATATGTGGTGTTAGGGTTGGCATATGGTTTTGATGTCAATCCCCCCTTGTTGCCTATCCCTAGGCCTTGCATGTTCTCCATCAATATGTCCAAGGGGAAGGGGTGGTTGAACCCTACTCCTGACTTGTCATATGGCATTTGGTACCTTGGTTGGAAAAGTGTAGACACCAAAACGGCACCAATCCGATTATGTGACTGCAAACACTGATCGCTTTGACACACACAGCCCCTAGGGCAGCCCTCAAAGGTTAAACAGTGGTCCTAACCACTTTCATAGCAATTTTGTAAGGTCAAGAAGCAATTTGGCACATTCAGGCACTTTGCCCAGTATTCGTCTCACCCAGGGACGAATACTAACTGGGATTCGTCTCACCCAGGGACGAATTCTGAAATCGTCTCTGGTCAGGACGAATTCCAGGTTTAACGGGCAAAAAGAAAAATGCCGCCAAGTGGCAGCCGAGGACAGTCAATTATTGCCTCCTACCGTGCATGCGCGTGTAGGTGGGTAGGTTGGCAGTTAGTGGACTGTCACAAAGGTAGTCATGGAAGCCCAAGTCAGGGAGGAGTCTCCTCCCTCTTGGGAAGGCATGGCCGCCACATGGCATCCCTGCATGCCCCTCCAAAGAGACCCCATGGGTCTATAAAATGGTGGACTTTCCCACCCAAATGAGAACAAGTTGGAGGCATTTTCAAGCAACGAAGTGCTGCCAAATCGAACACCCTATTGCACCCTTTTTTGATTCACCCTTTCACATCCATTAATATCTTTCACAAGAGAGGTTATTGGGTGGCTTTTGGAAGCGTGGATCCAAACCCAAACCCAACATTTGACCACCTTAATCCACCAATTTTTCGACAACACAATCCTAAGAGATTTTGGGCCCATCCCTAGTGGATTGGCGCCGAAATCAAGTGCCAATGGTGGGAGGCCCACTCGGGCACCCCGCATTTTCTAAGTTTCATTCTAAAGTATTCTAGATCATTTTTTCATCTTGCATTTCATGTTATGCTGTCTAGATAATTCATAGCTTCAATTCCATAATGTTTTGATCAGATTTCATCATGCTTTTTGTCGCTTTGTTGTCCCACTAACTTGCAGGTAACAACATCAAATTCTCGGTGATGGAGGTCAAATTGGGAGAATCCGACCATCTGGGTCATCCCAAAATGGCCCCAATTACTTAACCCCTTTGTCTGCAGGTGTTTTGGAGATCCCGAGGTGTGACATTGGAGCGGCATCAACTCGGCATTCTAACACAGTCGAATTCGTCCCACCCGGGGATGAATAACAGTCAAAATTCGTCCTGCCCAGGGATGAATTCTAGTTGAAAGTAGATTGGCCGACTGTTTCAATGGCAGTGGCCCTCTGGTAATGTCTTCTGACCTCTGTCAGATTTGCAGGTCATTTAGGATCATTTCATGCATCATTTTAGTCAGTCTTAGGCATACATCTTTCACTAATTTCAAGGAACAAATGTTTCATATTTGCATGAGGTGCTACTAACGCCTTTATTGTTTCTTTGATTGCAGGAGAAGTAGCAAGAACCAAGGACTCATCAACATCAGCGACGGCAACACTTTGGCCCGCCCATTTTGCATGTGGGCATGCGGAAGGAGGAAGACTAAGTCACAATTGTAACCAAGATCTATTTAACGCTCCTAGCCCCTAAAAAGGGAGGAGACGTATTTGTAACCGAGGATAAGAAAATTGAATAAAAAGGGTTGTGCTTTCCATACATCTTTCTTTCATTTTTTATTTATCTCCTTTCTTTGTTTCGTGCATTTCAAAGGCATAGGATTAAAGCGTTATATTTTGTCTTACATTGCATAGCTATAGTTTTCCTTTTATTTCCGAAATCTCATGCTTTCAGTGGCGATCACGGTGGGACTCGATCCCACAGTTTTTAAGATCAAGTAACTGATCCATTTTTGTGTTTTGTGCTTGATAGGTACCTTTTTTTATTTCTGACTGTAATTCGTCTTTGACTGCGACGATTACTTTACTGTAATTCGTCTGACCCTGGGACGAATTCAAATTCATCTCAGACCAGGACGAATTCTGTTCTGTAATTCATCTCTGATAGGGACGAATTTTTGTCTATAAATTTTTAGAGCCGAGGATCAGAAACAACAAGTCTGGGCAAAGAAAGGTAAGGGTTCCAAAATTGTCTTTGTCATTTTTTGATTTTTTGCTTTCACTTTCTGTCAATTCTTGCATGCTTAGGGAAAGTAGTGGTTGCTTGCATGTTTCAATTTTAAGTAAAATAAACCACACACACATCACGTGGCACATTTTTAACCAAGGAGCTGGTCGTAAGACCCCAGCCCTTGAGCAAGACCAACGGTGGGTTCATCACCACCTTGGCTTGACTTTGCATCCATTTCCCTTGATTGTCACTATTGTTAGGCGTAAATCCTGATGAAAGCTGACCGAGTGTCACTGGGGTGATTCCCATGCATGCGAGGATAAGTCTTCTATGGTAGGTGTCATTAACAGGACAATCCCCCTTTCGTACCGCCTATGTTCCACGTACCATCTGCTCTCACGTACCTATAGTTTCCCTCTCGTAAGGGCGGGTATATAGAGAGGTTGGTATATCGGTCTAGCAATGGTATATTGAAGGGGTGACCATTTATGGGAGTCATATGAGCCAACATTCTGCATTTAAACGTTCTTCAAAACTTTCAAAAACAAAACAAAAACATCAAAACGCACTAAAACCAGTCTAGGACACACCATTAATATTTAAAAGAGATAATCACCGTTTGTGTATGTGTGTGTTCATTTCTGCTTAGTGTAACAAAAAAAAAATCAGAAAAATCATAAACAAAAGATAAAAATCTATGCATTTTGTCACTCGCTCCAAAAGCTCCAAGGATTCCCGCAATCGCTTGGTCATCCCCAAAATGCCCCAAAGGTGTCCATGAACCCTTTGGTCAACCCAAGAGCACCCCAAAGGTGCCCATAAGTGATGCAGGAGCATCCAACAAAATATGGGAAATCTTATATTTTTCCCTAAATTTTAGTGCATCTTGTCGGGGCCATAACTTCTCAACCGTAGCTCCGATTGACTTGAAATTTTATAGGGAGTTAGTTGGGATAATTTTAAACAAATATGACTCCCTAGAGTCCTATTTGTCCAAAAAAGTCAGTTTTCGGGGCCAAATTCCATCATCTAGTGCCCCAAAATTAGGTTTTAAAATTGCTAACCTAATTTTTTATGCTTTTTGAGTTGTTCGGAGGTCAATATCTCCTAATGTATTTAGAGTTAGGACTTGAAACTTCATTTTTGTCTTATCTATGGTAAGAGGGATGCACACCCCAATTTTGGGCCCCATATGACTCATTTCAATTTTTAGGGTTTTTTAGAGAGACATCGTCATGGTGCTCACCCACAGCCAAGCCCAATCACAGGCGAACACTATGGGGAATATCCAAGGAGGCACAAGTCACCTCTGGTATAGCCCCAAGGATTTGGTCATACCACCTTGGTGGCCTGACACACAAGGTAGACCCCTCCACACCTTAACGGATAAGGACTATAGGGGCACCCCTTCTAGGAGCACTCCGGTTCAGCATAGCACCCAACACACACCCTTCCATGAGGGGTACATCCATAGGAGAGCTCCCTTAGATGCTCGCTATGAGTGGTCACCATGCGATGAAGCGCTAGGTCAACATAGGGTTCGACGAGAGGAACCACATGATTACACTATCCCTCCTTCACCCCCTCTAGTTGTCAGGACTACAAGGACAAATCCAGAGCACAAGGCTCCTCAGGTAGGGCGAGCCAACTCTGCTCCGTCCCTTTTTCACTTATGAAAGAGAGCATGAGGAAAACCCTTACCTTCCTCAAGAGCAATATACATCGCGAGAGCAAGACGCCTCCACAAATGCTAGCTATCAAGATCACCTACTGAGGCCAGAGCCTCGGATAAATGCCACTACCTCCAACAGAGGGAGGTGGCCTATAGAGATCTTGGATCACTACGACCGAGATAGATATCTAGGAGAGGCATCTAGGCCTTCTAGACATGAGGTGGTAGGACCAACTATCTTAGAATCTGTCAAGCATTTCGTGCGCCGGATGCAACTCATGCAACTTGAGCTAGAACGACAATAGTTAGAGCAATGGTATCTTCTAAATAAAGAGCACCTCCACCGCCAGAAGGATGAGTTGTTCCAACACACTATGTAGGAGAGGACTCCAACCCCTCACACGCATAAGACAAAACATTATGAGAGGCACAACCCCCGGGTGCGAGACAAGTCTCTGCGACCTTATCGAGCACCACCCCCGATGCCTCCTAGACATGAGCGGGAGGCCACTCCTATAACCAATGATGGGCGCCTTCCTCAGGAACCCACTCAGGTTTATGGGCCACCCTTAGAAATTCATCAAGAAGCCTCTAAGGAATCTGAGCGAGAAGGAGAGCGGGATGAAATACCCTACCAAGGCATGGGGGGTGCTATCTGGCCACCCCTCCATAGGCCCCAAGTTCCTCAACAAGAACCAACCAAAGAGGAGGAGCTCAAATCCCCCGATACATGCAAAGTGCTAGAGCACTTAGAGTCGATAGAGACCAAGATTTTGGAGCTCCCAAGGCCCAACTTACATGAGGCTCCTTTCGAAGAGGATCAACCTTTAACCGTAGGGCTACCTGATGATGCAGTCCTCCATGTCTCAGAATCTCTAGATTTTGATGAGTTGTACTCACTGGTCGAAGGTGAGGATAAAATAGAGATAGCCCACAGCAATCACATGCGACAGCATCGACATCCCATAAATATCGATGAAGCACTTCAATAGATAAACATAATACTAGGGCATGAGTGGCGCGTTAACCCACCACAGCGGGGCCAAGCGTTACATCCGCCACTTTGGGCACACAAAGATCAACTTCTACCCAGAGACCCCATAGCAACATCAGTGCCGAGGGTGGACCCTATCCTCCTATCCATGCATAGGGCCGATCCATTCGTGCCCATACCTCTAGAGCCAGATCCAGAGCACAAAGACCATCAAGCTGGGGGTACCTCTATCCCTTGAAGAGCAAGCCAAAAGCTCCAAGGATTACCACAATCACTTGGTCACCCCAAAAGCTCCAAGGATTATCGCAATCACTTGGTCACCCCTAAATGCTCCAAGGATTATCGCAATCGCTTGGTCACCCCAAAAAGCTCCAAGGATTATCGCAATCACTTGGTCACCCCAAAAGCTCCAAGGATTATCGTAATCACTTGGTCACCCCAAAAGCTCCAAGGATTATCGCAATCACTTGGTCACCCCAAAAGCTCCAAGGATTATCACAATCACTTGGTCAATCCCAAAATGCTCCAAGGATTCTTGCAATCGCTTGGTCAATCCCAAAATGCTCCAAGGATCTCTATAAATCGCTTGGTCAACCCCAAAATGCTCCAAGGATTTCCACAATCGCTTGGTCAAAAATAAGAAAAGTCAAAATTCAAAAATCATCAAAAACAACAAAAATTTGCATCTCATTTCTAGGCATGCTCAAATTCATCAATAGAGAGCTCTTCTCGCATCTCATCTTCATATTCACAAAAATCAATCCATCAAAAATACAAAAATACATAGCTGCATTAAGCATCGCATCCATACATTGCATATTTGTGGTCATACGAGTCAAAGGCACCATAGGCCGTAATTATTCTGATAAGTCCATCTTGTTCCACACTTTTCCATTTTACAAAACAGCAAACAAATGCCATTTACTGTTGTTTACCACACTAGAGTCAGTGGTCTTATAATGTATCAAGAGTTTTCGTAATTCAGTCATCATTTTGCTCTCTAGCCACGTAATGTACCAAGTCAGACAGATTTTATGAAGGTAGAGTTATACTTGAAATACGCCTTGTTACGTAACATCCCATCACAAGCTAAAACACATAAAACAATTCCCAAGTTGTGTGAACGAAAGATGAAACCTGCACAGTAATCCAGGTCACCATAAGCGAAACGGTTATCTTGCTCATCCCCCTGTGCGAATGACCCCAAGAATGCTGAGAGTTGGCAAAAGGACAAGCATCCTCCCTACCCAATTCCCTAAGAATCCCAAGTTCTCAATAGTTGCAAAACATCAAAAATTTGCAAAAAGTCAAAACACAAAAAATTTGACATCCTCTAGTGCACACATCAAAAGGCACAAACAATAGTGATTCTCGTCACTCCATATCCCAATCCCTTGCTCAAAAATAAAAACAAATAAAACAAAAATAAACAGTGATTTTATCACTACAAAGGAGCAAGTATCCCAATACAATTGAAGAAAAGAAGGGAGTCGAACTTGAATCCCTGGAACTCTCAGCATTCTAACAGGTCATGAGGCAAGCCTCAGTATCGGTTTGGTTGATAGCCTATCGGTCACTGGCGGTAAACTTCCCGCATGACGATATATCTATCACATTAACTTGTGTACAGATCAATGTTTGCATGTGGATGAGCTAGCTTATGGTATCCTAGATAACACCACAGATTAATCTAACTAAATACAATAAAGGAGTTAGTGGAGCTAATTAGGTGATCCTCAGTATAGGTTCGGTTGAAAGCCCATCTGGCACTGGGTGCACGCAAAAAATACCACATAAATGAACTCAATTGCACACACGAGGATGTGAAATAGCTTGGTCAAAAACAAGTCCGATTCATACCTTGTCCAAAAGTCTTGTAAGATAAAGTACAGTCATGGCTAGTGAGTTAAAACCGTCCGAGTCTCAGAAAACCTTAGCTACATTTCTAAACCAACTGCGCTACTTTTCATCCTTACAATACCATCAAAAAATACAAAAAAAAAAACCACATGTATACATACAAAGTCATCCACCACAACAATCGCCTAAAAACAAAATAACAAAGTTCTAAACAGTCTATGGTGCCATAACCAAACAACACAAATTCATTTCATCCATTACATTTTGCATATCACATATAAATCAAAAACATTTGCATTCATCATAACATATGCATCCATCAACATCAATCATTGTGCATAACATGAAATTATGACATATACACAAAGCAAGAAAATCAAAACAACAAAAACATCAAATATCCACAAACAATAGCAATAAAAGTGCCGAACAAAGGCACCTTTGCGCCTGACATTCAATGGCATAGAAAATTGATGTCGGGGTTTACATTGTCACTATCCTACTCCCTAAGAAGGCTACCATAGCCGGACCGCTCCACGGGAAGATGGATTTTCGACAATTTCACCCCCAAATGACATCACAAAAGGGTCAAAACCCACTCAAAAACAACAAAAAAATGCAACACAAACACAAAGCAATAAGCATTGCCGGACACAAGTGCTCTTGCACTTAACCTCTTGGCATAGAAAATCGATGTCGGGGCTCAAATTGTCACTCTCCTACTTCCCCAAGAAGGCTACCATAGCCGGACCGCTCCACGGGAAGACGGACTTTCGACACTTTCACCCCATTATGGCATCACCAAAAGGGTTACCACCCACCAAAAATAGGTCTAAATGTTGGAAAAATTGCACATGCTTAATGATAAACCATCTAAAGGCACCCTTGCACAAGTCATCTTGGGTCAAGCGACTCGTCGCTTTTCTCACGAAGGTCATTCCCTCATCGATTCGTCGCTTGAGGGGGTAGTCACACTTAGTCACCAATCAACAAACACACACCCAATCAAGGCAATGACATGCATTCAAAGAATCATTGACAAAGACAATTACGCTCCTGCTTGGGGCAGTAAACAAGCAATTATCACAAATTGATCAAACACTTGGCATTCCCGAATCATGAACACAAGGTTCCCCTGTGGACAAAAGGTTGCGCCCTTTGCCTAATCATGATTGATCAATGTCCAAGCTCAAGTCACACCTCACCAAAATAGGTTAATACTTGAAATCAAATTCCTTAGCTCGTCAAAAGCAAGGATTCAAGAATGCATGCCCTTTCCATGCTTGGGGCATCAAAAGTTGGTTAGGTTACCAAGAAACCCTAATCATTAGTGCTTTGGTTATCTATTTTTGCTCGACGCTGCGCCATGCACAACGCATCCCAAAAAGGGGCATCTGTAGACACCAAAACGGCACCAATCCGATTATGTGACTACAAACACTGATCGCTTTGACACACACAGCCCCTAGGGCAGCCCTCAAAGGTTAAACAGTGGTCCTAACCACTTTTATAGCAATTTTGTAAGGTCAAGAAGCAATTTGGCACATTCAGGCACTTTGCCCAGTATTCGTCTCACCCAGGGACGAATACTAACTGGGATTCGTCTCACCCAGGGACGAATTCTGAAATCGTCTCTGGTCAGGACGAATTCCAGGTTTAACGGGCAAAAAGAAGAATGCCGCCAAGTGGAAGCCGAGGACAGTCAATTATTGCCTCTCGTCGTGCATGCACGTGTAGGTGGGTAGGTTGGCAGTTAGAGGACCGTCACAAAGGCAGTCATGGAAGCCCAAGTCGGGGAGGAGTCTCCCTCCTCTCTTGGGAAGGCATGGCCGCCACATGGCATCCCTGCATGCCCCTCCAAAGAGACCCCCTGGGTCTATAAAATGGTGGACTTTCCCACCCAAATGAGAACAAGTTGGAGGCATTTTCAAGCAACGAAGTGCTGCCAAATCGAACACCCTATTGCACCCTTTTTTGATTCACCCTTTCACATCCATTAATCTCTTTCGCAAGAGAGGTTATTGGGTGGCTTTTGGAAGTGTGGATCCGAACCCAAACCCAACATTTGACCACCTTAATCCACCAATTTGCCGACAACACAATCCTAAGAGATTTTGGGCCCATCCCTAGTGGATTGGCACCGAAATCAAGTGCCAATGGTGGGAGGCCCACTCGGGCACCCCGCATTTTCTATGTTTCATTCTAAAGTATTCTATATCATTTGTTCATCTTGCATTTCATGTTATGTTGTCTAGATAATTCATAGCTTCAATTCCATAACGTTTTGATCAGATTTCATCATGCTTTTTGTCGCTTTGTTGTCCCACTAACTTGCAGGTAACAACATCAAATTCTCGATGATGGAGGTCAAATTGGGAGAATCCGACCATCTGGGTCGTCCCAAAATGGCCCCAATTACTTAACCCCTTTGTCTGCAGGTGTTTTGGAGATCCCGAGGTGTGACATTGGAGCGGCATCAACTCGGCGTTCTAACACAGTCGAATTCGTCCCACCCGGGGACGAATAACAGTCGAAATTCGTCCTGCCCAGGGACAAATTCCAGTTGAAAGTAGATTGGCCAACTGTTTCAATGGCAGTGGCCCTCTGGTAATGTCTTCTGACCTCTATCAGATTTGCAGGTCATTTAGGATCATTTCATGCATCATTTTAGTCAGTCTTAGGCATACATCTTTCACTAATTTTAAGGAACAAATGTTTCACGTTTGCAGCAGGTGCTACTAACGCCTTTATTGTTTCTTTGATCGCAGGAGAAGTAGCAAGAACCAAGGACTCATCAACATCAGCGGCGGCAACACTTTGGCCCACCCATTTTGCATGTGGGCATGCGGAAGGAGGAAGACTAAGTCACAATTGTAACCAAGATCTATTTAACGCTCCTAGCCCCTAAAAAGGGAGGAGACGTCTTTGTAACCGAGGATAAGAAAATTGAATAAAAAGGGTTGTGCTTTCCATACATATTTCTTTCATTTTTGATTTATCTCCTTTCTTTGTTTTGTGCATTTTAAAGGCATAGGATTAAAGCGTTATATTTTGTCTTACATTGCATAGCTATAGTTTTCCTTTTATTTTTGGAATCTCGTGCTTTCACAAAGAACATGTATCC
Organism: Wollemia nobilis; assembly: GCA_028583015.1. Taxonomy (NCBI): domain Eukaryota; kingdom Viridiplantae; phylum Streptophyta; class Pinopsida; order Araucariales; family Araucariaceae; genus Wollemia; species Wollemia nobilis. The sequence goes on along the minus strand of JAQPPZ010001802.1, from coordinate 37,895 downwards.
CTTGCTTATATCAGCCTAACCCATATCTGTGCCAATTGCATTGGCCAAGGTATCTCAGAGCAAATTCTGGGTTAGACAAATAGTTGACATTTTTAGCAAAAGGCTCTTCATCTTCGTCCTCTTGCGTGCATGGTGCAACGCCATGATCAAGGCCCCCATACACAAAGTTTATCTGATTCGACGGGTAGCCTAGGGGAACAATAGTACCAATGGGAAGGCGAGGTCTCCCCATGTCCTGCATGGACTCTAGTGCGGGTGTTGCTACAATATTCCACACCAAATACTCCCCCAGGCCCATATTGGCCATTTCAACGATGATCGTTGGCGGTTGAGGGGGAGGGAATGGAAGTTCTCCTTGAGTCCACTCCATGTCGGGTGGGCCAAAAGCCTCGACTTCCATCTGGCTAGGAATATACTCAGTAGAGATAGTTGATACTGATGGCAATGTCTCTTCCAAAGGTTCTACCTCTTCCAGGGGTTTCTTCCCTTTGTCCTTATGTTTGGCCCCCATAGATGACGTTGTTGGTGGAGGACCAGATGATGAAGATGAACCCAGCCAGGATTTTGAAGAACTTGTTAACGGGGATGCCTACAGAATCAAACCTTGTTTAGATGGATTTAACTGAAAATCCAAATGCATTGATGGCAGGGTCGATTGTGGCATCAACTACACCGCATTACAATACTTGAAGGGTTCTAAGTCCGTCGGGACTACAAGCACCTCCCCTTCAAATGTATACTTTAAACATTGGTGAGCTATCGGAGGGACACACTTCATGTCCCTAATACACGGCCAGCCTAGCAATATGTTGTAGGCCATATCACCCTCCAATACGTGGCACAATGTGGGTATGGTATTTTGTCTGACATGGATTGGTAGGACTATTGTGCCAACTGTCGAGCAGATTGCGTCATTGAATGCTCATAGAGTGTAGGTGAAAGCTGTGATGTGAGATACGGGTAACTTCAAATGCTTGAGAGCCGTAGTTGTGATGATGTTGCTGGACGAGCCAGTGTCTATCAACACCCTCTTGTATGGGATCCTGTTGACCCGTGCGATAACGTGCAGGGGTGGATCCGCCATGTCATCAGTCACTGATCTCAATTCATCTTCTCAAAATGTGATGACTAGCTCAGTGCATCATTTTACATGCCCCACAAAGTTGTTGAAATAATTTTTCTCATGGGGCTGCAACTCGATGGCTTTCAAAATCTCCATTAGAGCTTCTCGATGGGGCGTATATTGTTGTATAAGCTCGTATATGGAGAGCCTAACCGAGGTAGTCCTCAAACTTTGAGTTAGTTTAGTCTGAAGTGTGGCCACCAGCTTAGGAAGAGGAGGTTGTGCAAGGTGCTATTGTGGTTGCAAAGTTGTTGGCACATTTCTTGCTGCTGCTGTAGGAGCATTCGTGCTCGGATACCTCCTGTTTCGAGTCACTATACTGATCATCCCTACATATCCTTGCATGGGGCAATTCTGTGTGACCTCGTTAACTTGTAGGGTCTTTTCCTACAAAGCATGAGCAGGCAAGGGGTCTTTGAAGACCTCCATTTATTGATTGCTTTGTGTGACGGGATTATCCATCGCTAGGGTCTTGTTATCAATTAGGTCTTGCACCAAGCCCTTAAATTTCCTATAGGCACTTAGGTCATGTTCCTGCTGCCTATGGAACCTGCAGTACAATTCATTTCTATACCCCTTAGGCTTGGGCACGTTGGGATCTATAGTCTGAATCTCTGGCAGGTTGATTAAGTTTACCGCTAACAAGCGATCAAACAAGGAGTCCTTGGACTCTATGTAGGGTGTGAATTGTCGCCTGGGGTGACGCTGCTAACCCTGTTCTTACCTCTGATTTTCTCTGTCATAGTTGTTGGGAGGCACTACCTAATAATTAGCCTTTTGAGGCTGAGTTGCTTGCACAGGTTTAGGGATGTTTATTGCAACTTGGTTAACCGCAACGGGTTTTTGTTGCATGGTCCCATCTTTAGTGTTTTTAGTCCACTCTTTTTTCTTAGGTTTGGCTATCTCGCCATCCTGTATTTTGATCTCTTAAATAATTTTGGTTTGCGCCAGAGCTTCTTCCAAGGTGGCATATTGTTGTAGCTGCAATAGCATAGAGATCGATCTCAAACAACTTTTTGAGAACATCTGAGTGAGGTCGAACATAGGAGGGAGGTAGGGTAGATTTTAGAGCAATGTCCTCCATAGGTTCTCGTAGGCCGCCATGGTCTCCTCCTCATACTACCTGAGGCTGGCTAAGTCACTTAGTGATGCCTTTTTATTGGTATTAAATGCAAAGCATTCGAGGAATGCATCCATTAACTATCTAAATTTTTAATGTTTTGCTTTGGTAACTGAGTAAACCAATCCGAGGCAGGGCCTATGAATGTGGTTATAAATGTTCTTAATAACAAAGCAGCATTGTCTTGAATGCCGAAGCATTGGCTCAGGAACCTTGTCACATGCTCTTGAGCATCCTCCTCCCCTATAAAGGTTGCCAACTAAGGCAGCTTAAATTTCTCAGGGTAAGGAGGTGTTGGCACTGATGGATGCACAGGATGACTGTGGAGATGGCATAAAGTGGGCTTTTGGGGCCCTGAAGTTTTGGTTTCCACAGACTCCAGCTGCTCTAGCAGCACTTTGTATGCATCTGAGGATTTGATTTCTTCCTCTTTAGTTTTCTCCCATTGTGGGTTGTGGGGGACTTGAGGCTTCTGAAAGGATGGCCAGATTGCCACTGAAAGCATGAGGATATGGAAACAAAAAAAGGAAAAACTCCCAAGCATGATGCAAAATTGAAACTAAGCTTAACGCTAAATCCTATGAATTAAAAATGCATGAAATGGAGAAATCATGAATTGAAACTCAAAATGAAATAACAGCCCTTCTATTTTTATTGATGTATTTCACAACTCGATTACAATTTACATCCTCCCTTTTCAGGGGCGAGGAGCGTTAGATTCATCTCTTGGTTACATCCATGGATAGCCTTCCTTCTTTTGCGTGCCCACATGTAATATGGGCGGACCAAAATTTTGCCACCACTTATGTCTATGAATGTTGATTCCTTGCTGCTCCTCCGATGTTCTGATCCTATGTTCAAAGAAACAGAAGATGATCAATAGCACCTACGGATGAAACAAAGCATGCAATCCCCAAGCCCACGATAAATGAATGAGAAAAATGAATTAAACTATGACCAAAATAAATCCAAATGCTCTAAAAATTTGACAGGTGTATCAAGATATCATGAGGAGGGCACTACAAAAATAATAGTTAGGAAATTCCTCGCCGATTTGAATTTGTTCCGGGGTGGGACGAATTCGCCTGTAACAAAATGCCGAAAAGGTACTGTCTCCAATGTCCTACCTCAGGAACTCCAAGAAACCTACAAACTTGGGGTTAGCTAATTGGGGTCATTTTAGGAAGACCAAGATGGTTGGATTTTCCCAATTTTACCTCCATAAATAATAATTTGATGATACTTATCTGCAAGTTAGTGAGAGCAAAAACGTGATAGCATAATGGCAATTAATCAAAATGAAATGAAATCCAAATTGTAAACTATCTAAACAGCATAGAAATAAAATGCAAGAAATGAAAATTATAGAAATGAAAATATGCTACATGTTCCCAATCATTCCTAAAAAGGGTGATAAGGTCTGCGGTAGTGCGGGGGCGCCCAAGCAGGCCGCCCATTTTTTGGGACCTGATTTCGGCACCAATCCACTTGGGATGGGTCCAAAATCCCTTACAAGATATTGTCGACAGATTGGGTGGTATTCTATGGCTAAATGTCAGGTTTTGGGCTCAAGATTCGACCTTCCAATAGTCACCCGATGACCTCCCCTCTAAAGGATATCAAGGATGTGAAAGGTGCAAATCCAAAAGGTGTGAGGCGTGTAAATAAAATGGCAACACTTTTTTGCTCTAAAATGCTCCTACTCTATATCTTTTGGGGTGAGGAAACTCAACAATTTATAGACTTGGAGGTCTCTTGAAATGGGTATGCAGAGGCACCACATGGCATCCATGCCCTCCCAGGGGGAAGGAGATTCCTCCCTGAATTGGGACTTCATGACTGATCTTGCAAATGCCTCTAATGCTCGAAAACACTCACCGATACTCCCATGAGATGAAGGAAGCGTTGAGTGGCGGATCTGAGCTGCCATTTATCAAGATTTGAATTTTTTCCCGTCAAACCTACAATTCGCCCCACCCTGGAGCGAATTCAAAATTCATCCTTGGGTGGAGCGAATCCTAGTTAGAATTCGTCCCAGGGTGGAATGTATATTGAGCAAAGTGCCTGAAGGTGCCAAATTGGTTTTTGGCCTTCCAAAACTGTTGTGAGAGTGGTTAGGACCACTATTTAACCTCTAGGGGCTGCCCTTGGGGCTGTGTGTGTCAAAGCGATCAGTGTTTGTAGTCACATAATCAGATTGGTGCTATTTTGGTGTCTACACTAGACAAATTTAATGTGTTAATAGAGATCTTCTTAACTATTTAAAATATTTTGTTATTATTCATGAAATAATGGTTTCATATGCATTAAAATAAAATGGTATTGTTGAAAAAAATTGTCAAACTATTATAGAAAATTATAGATGTTTATTTCACGATATCATACATATTGTTGGTTGAAGTACAAATTTAAATCACTTACACATATTTGATTACCTTCATTTGTTCATGTTCCTAAATATAAAAGAACCAAGTTATAGTCAAAATGTATTGGACAAATATTTGTTAAATATTATGAACAATATTAAGCATATAGAATGTATAATCCTAAAACAAATAAAATTAGTAAAGATGTTTATATTGTTGAACATGTAGTGCATGATTGTTCTAAATTTGGTGTTATTGCATTTGAAAAAGGAAAAAATATATTGAATGTGTATACAATGACATTGGTGATGTTTATAATTGTAAGGATGAAAATTTTCTTTTAGAAGATTTAAATGATAAACTAAAAAATTTGCATATTGGTGACTCATATTTTACTTCTATTTCTTAAGTTCAATCCATGCAAAATCCTAAATTGTTTTAAAACATTATCAAAGTAAGTAATGCATAATTGAATAGGTATACTTAAATTTAAACTAGAATAACAAATTAATGTAATTATCCTCTAATATCCAAAGTAACAAAAATCAATGATACTAAATTGTATTCTCAAAGAAAAGGTAATCATCAATGGGAAAAAATATATGCTTGAAGACTATAGTTTGTTGATGGATAACAAACATGGAATATCCAAAGGTAAAATTATAGTTTCTTACAAGTGGTTATTTAAAATTAAAATTGATGCATAGAATGAAATTAAAATAAAAATTGAAATTGTTGCATAGAATGAAATTAGAATAAAATTAAAATTGATGCATAGAATGAAATTAGATACATCTTCTCCATCTCCTTTCACTTCCCAAAAATCTCCCATCCTCGTTACCTTCCCCTTCACATGTCTAGCCTATATATATTACTCAATTTCCCTAGTGTGATCGTCATTACTACCCATGACCTTTTTGGTCGAATTGCTTCTCATGGCCTTGGCCTTTAAAATTAGCTTGGTCATCCCACTTTAGTCATCTATACCATATTGGTCTCTTTCATATGAATTACCTCTCATGTGCAAGGCCTTAAGATATTACTTGAGTCTCTTGATGTGATCATTAGTGCAACCTTGGAAATCTCTTGTAGATTTGTCACCTTGAGTGTTGTTCATTTCCAAAATGGTGTTTTATCATGTACCACCTTTACCAAACCTACCCCCTAGCTCCTTTCCAATGCAAAAATTATCTTTTAATGGTCATCACACAACCTAAGCATCATTGTCCTCCAAAATCAACAACGATTCCTTGTAAATATTTGACCACCTTCTTCGACATGTGAGTTGAACGTCCTTTTATTCCCTATCACTATTCAAGGATGAACCACATCACTTACCCCACCACTCTTAGCCCCCACTTCATGTTCCCAACTCCCATACCTATCCTTGCATGTCCTTGCTTGAGCCTTCTTCACTTCATCTCAACCCCATTATTAAGGGTATTTTAAGGAGCCAAAACTGTTTCACCCTTCCTGAAGAAATTTATTGGTAGCGATTCTGAAGTTTTTGATGAAATCATCAAATATTGGGATGGTGGCCAAGTCACTATCAGGTTCTTTTATTTCCTTATCAATTTTTGAATGATGTTTGAGGTTACAAATTTTTTATTGATGATAAAACTATCAAGCGCAACAAACAAACTATGGTGGTGGAGGAGTTCTTTGCTGATAAAGATAAGGATCTTGTTGTGGTTGATTTTGAAATCGATAGAGCTTCCCTTCTTGGCCCCTGGGATTGTGTTATGATTTCAATTTTATAGTATTCACCATCGTTAAAATTGATGTCCCCCTCTATAGTTTCCATCTAAATTTCCTAAACTATAGTAGGAGCATAAAAAATATCAACATTCGTAATTATCTATTCACATCCCTTGAGTTGTCCATCAACAATATCAGGAGTGGAAAATATTCCCATACCATCCATTATGACCTATATCTTATCTTGTGTAAGCATACTCTTGATTTTTACTCCAAAAAATTTGTGATCACAGCTTGTCTTGCTCCTCCCAGTCCCACTCAAAGCCTCAATCACCCCATCCCTCATGAACCCACTAAAAGCAATAGATGTGAAACTCCTATCCATGAGGTCCCTAGTGATGATAATGATCCTAATTTTTCCTTCCCCTCTACCTTGAAGTAAACCCTCGGGTCTAAGACCAAGGATGGATCTATGTATGCTAAGTTCAAGTTCAAAGGTAGGCCTACAAAATACTCTTCATCTAGGTTCTTACAGAATCCCAAACCATCTTACATTTGTGCTTCCTCTCACTTGAATAAATTCAATATGGAGATACCCTCCCCTAGAAAGGCCAGCGAGCCAATTCCCTCTAAGGAGCCAACATCGGAGTGCACTGATCCTTCAGCTACTATTCTTCAAAGCTCTATTCTTAGCCACATCACCAACATAGTGGTTACCTTTTTAGTGACAGCCAATTCATCCAAGGCAGCGTGGACGCTCTACAACTAGATAGTGATGGTGATGGAAAAAATTCAAGGCCACCTCAATACTGTCTTCAAGGAGACTAATGATCCTCTAAATATTAATGCTAGAAATTAATTTGCAGTCCTATATTTTAAAGGGTATCAAGACTATCTTCAAAGAGATTACATTTTTTTTATTGATGACAAAACCATCAGGCGCAACAAGCACACTATGATGGTGGATAAGGATTTCTTTGTTTATAAAGGTAAGGACCTCATTGTGGTTGATGTTAAAATCGATAGAGCTTCTATTTCTGGACCCTAGGACCGTGTTATAATTCTAATTTTATAGCATTTCATCATCAATAAAATTTATGTCCCCCTCCATAGCTTCCATCTGGCCTTATTGAACTATATTAGGAGCATAAAAAATATCAACATCCCTAATTATCTATTCAGGTCCCTTGATTTGTTCATCAACAATGTCAAGAGTGGAAAATGTTTCCATCCCATCCATTAGGATCAACATCTTATCTTTTATAAGCATACTCTTGATATTTACTCCAAAAAAGTTGTGATCACTACCTGCCTTACTCCTCCCAATCCCACTCAAAGCCCCAATCGCCCCAAACCTCCTAAACCCACTAAAAGCAATAGACATGAAATTCCTATCCATAATGTTCCTAGTGATGATAATGACCATATTTTTGCCTTCTCTTCTACCCTAAAGCAAATCCTCAGGTATGAAACCATGGAAGGAACTTTGAATGCTAAGTTCGATTTCAAACACAAACTTGTAAACACTCTTCATCCAATTTCTTATAGAATCCCAAATCATCTTCCGTTTATGCTTCTCCTCACCCGAAGAAATTAAATATGAAGATACCCTCCCTTGGAAAGGCCAGTGAGCCAATTCCTTCTAAGGAGACAACATCGGAGTGTACTAATCCTTCATCTACAATTATCTGAAGCTCTATTCTTAGCCATATCACCAATACAGTAGCTACATTTTTAGTGACTGCCAATTCATCCAAAGCAACATGGACGCTCTACAACCAGGTAGTGAAAATGATGGAAAAAATTCACGGCCACCTCAAAACTATCTTCAAGGAGGCTAATGATCCTCTAAATGTTAACATTAGAAATTAATTTGTAGTCCTCTAGTTTAAGGGGTATTCCTCTTAGGACCACCCTTGTCCCTCATTTTTTTTTGTTCGGGATCATCCTTATGGGATTTCCTTGTGTGGTTTTTTGTTTCCTTATAATGCTAGATTTCCCCTTGTGGTCCTGCCCTTTTTTTTGTTGTAGTTTTGCTGACCTATTGGCTTTTTCCATGATGTAATAAGGTTTTGGAGCTCTTTTCAAAACCAAATTTTAAGTAAACTTTTTTTTGTCGATTAAAAAAAAAATAGATACAAATAGTTTTTATCAAATTGAAGGAATAGAATATAATAAAACCATTTCTTTTGTAGTTAAAATTTATACAATCAAGTTAGTTTTAGCTTTAGATATAAAACTGAATTAGAAATTATATCAAAAGGATGTTGAAATATATTTTAAGTGGTGATTTATATGAAAAAATGTATATTTCTTAACTTGATGGCTATATAGTAAAGATAATAGATATTTAGTATTTAGACTAAATAAATTTATTTATATTTTAAAATTAATATCCTAGATATTGGTATTCTAAAATTAATTATTAGTTCATTTATCATAGATTTACTAGAAGTAAAAATGATCATAATATTTACATATGGAAGTTCATAATTAAATTATTATAAATTAATTTTATTATACTTTGATGATTTGATACTTGCTTTAAGTGATCCCTCTTTTCTTTATGGTAATACATCTAGAAAAATTTAAACTTTCAAAAATACTAAGGTATGATGCATTATTTCCTTGCCATACAAGTCTATTAAGAGCCAAACAAAAACTATATTTCAAAACAAAGTATAACAAGATTTTATAGTTAGATTACATAAGTAAGATGCTAAAGTAGTTTCTATTTCTTGTGAAATTGATATTAAATTGTTGAATGATATAAATTTTCCTTCCATTGATATGAATATCTATAAATATCTTGTTGGATGCTCAAATTATTTGGCTAATACTAGATATGATATGATATTTGAATTTAGTGTACCAATAGTAACTAGATATAATATTACATTAAGTATTTTGAGGATTATTCACTGGATAATGCAATAAAAAAATTGATGCCCTAATTTATGTCATAAAATACACTTTACCACCTTCATATTCAATCATCTGGTTACATGAGCCCAAATTAAAGATCAACTTTATTGATTTAGGGTGTTCCTAGCTTAGGTTAGTATTCACGCAAAATATTGCATGCATATGTAGGTATGAACAAGAGCAGTAGGGTCCATAACTACCAATTGTCCTATTTTTCTAGTTATTCCAAAGAGGATCTCTTTATGCAAAAAATGAACAAGAGTAGTAGGGTCCATAACTAAAAATTGTCCTATTTTTCTAGTTATTCCAAAGAGGATCTCTTTATACCAAAAATGAATTGGCATCCTTTAAAGGATTATATTATGTATGATTTTATATGATAAGGACTTGTCATAGATTTTTTAATATAAATTTTGATTAATACTAATATTAGGGTTAATAATTTGAAAGAAGGGTCATAAATGAGAAAATATGTGGTAAATAAACTTTTTTTAAAAAGTATTAATAAAATGCTAACAAAAGGTTTATGTTTGTGACACATGGTTATAACTTTCATTCTGTCTTGGCTCTCATTATAAAGACCTTTAAAACAATATTTGTTTTTATTTATTTATTAGAATTTTGTTCCATGTTAATACCTATTTATCTATTGAGGTTTACAAGTGTAGAAACCATAATACTAAGTGTTAATCATTTAATTTTTAAAAGATATAAAATTTCTTGTAAATTTGACTCCACATAAACGAAATATTAATTTTTGTTTATTAAATTATTTAAAAAATATAATCTAAATTATAATATATTTTAATATATAAAGCAATAAAGTTATCATACACCACACATTCTATTCCATAATAAAAGATGAATATACCATAATTACTTATAGACATATTTTTCATATCTTTATTAAGAAAAGCCATGGTTACTGGAGTCTCTCTTATTCCTGAATTTTATTTTGTGATTGTTGGTAGCGACATCATAGTCTTACATTTGACATTGATAAGTTTATCCATTTTTCATCAGACGTAACAGTCGACTTCCATTTCATGCACCACCTAATTATTAAAAGATAATAAACGAGGCCATAGGTTAATATTTGTATAAGATTGTAAATCACCGACTCTATATTATGTAGTGCTCATCATGGATTATTACACACCCCACATTTGAATCATTCTCTCTCTCCCAAGGCTACACTGCATAATGAATAGATGCCTCTACCTCTTCATCCTCTCACAGACCCATAACTCTGTCTACATATCCTACTTATCAACATAATGGTTCCTTGTGCTTTGCCTTTGCTTGTAGCACCATTATTGTGATTGGGTGATTATGGAATTTATTACCTCAACCTCCCCACTTGTTAGTTGGATTTCTTGGTGGAATGAAGTAATTGTTCGTACTACCTATTTCATGCCATATTTTGGTAAAAAAGTGGCACATGTCAGAAAGTGTGCTCATTTGTCTATTATGAAGGAGTATCAATAAAATTTGTGATTGCTAAATATATATATATATATATATATATGATCGATAGTTGTAAACTAGGGTTTTTGTTCTTCACCACCATATTATAGTCCATGAACAACATGAATCCATGGGGCTCAAATTTAGGCTCATCTACACTGGATGAGGGTTGATGATCACCCATCCAAAGCCTTTTTCAAGTCTCTTCATTTTAGGCTGGCCAAGATCCAGATCAATGTTATTCAAGTCTCTCATGATAGGTCAACTTCCCTTCCTAATATATATTCAGCCTTTTTGGATCATTATAATATTATATTTCAAGCACAATAGGATTCTCTAGAACGTTAGATGGTGCTCCAGCAATATCTTGATCTTGTTCCTACTAAGTTGTCTGCTTATGACAAACTTCTTTATGAGGCTCCTCTTTCACTTAATGAGCTTCATAATGCTCTTATGACTATCTCTGATAACAAGTCCCCTGGTCTTGATGGCTTTACATGTGAATTTTATAAAGCCACTTGGAATTTTACTAGGTCTGATCTGTTGAATGTCTACAATGAAGCCTTACCCAATAATTCTCTTGACAATATTATCAATATTGGAAACATTAAATTTATTCCTAAAGCAAGTAATCTTGAGATTATCACCTGTTGGTGACCTATTACTCTTCTTAATATCTCTTACAAGAGCTTTTCTAAATATTTAGCTCTCCATATTCACACCATTCTCCCTATTATTATCATAGAAGAGTAAACGGTATTTATTAAAGAACGTTACATCTTGGATAATATTATTTTTGTATAGGAAGGTTTAGAATGGGCTTGTATCTCTGGCCAAAAGCCCCTTTTCCTTAAATTAGAATTTGATAAATATGATGATCATATTGAATGGCCTTTCATTCTCACCATGCTCCAAGCTCTTGACTTTGGCCCCCTTTTTTATCAAGGCTATCAGCATGTTGTTTGTTGATACTTTAACTTGTCTTACTATTAATGGAATTAGGTCAAAATATTTTGATTTATTTCAATCTATTTGCTAGGGCTATCCTTTGGTCCCCTCACTTTACATCCTTGCTACTAAAGCTTTTGGTTATCTTCTTGCCAATCAAACATCTAAGAGGTTGATCAAAAATATTATTTTATATTATATGTCCACCCAACTTATTAATGGCCACTTTGTGGATGATTCTTTTCTCACTATCAATGAGGATGAGGTTTTAGTTTCAAATACGTTGGTTTGTTTGGACACTTTTTGTAAGACATTGAGATCCAACATAAAATGGTCTAAGTCTCTTTGTTTATGCCTTGCTTCTTCTTCTGTGCCTGCTTGGCTTAGATATTTTTCATGGTATTGGCTTCAAAGAGGTGATTATTTTAAGTTCTTAAGAATCCCATTTGTTTTTTAAAACTCACCCTCTGAAATTTGGTAGTATGTCATTGATACAATTGAAAATAAGATTCCTTGTTTGGCCTCACGTCTCCTTTCTCTTGCCATCAAGTTTTAGGTTGGCACAAATATTATTGCTACCACACGTGTTTATCACTCCTCCTATTGGGCACCTTCTAAGAATTCTTATAATAAGTTGGTTAGACTCCTTAGGTACTTTCTTTAGGATAGGGTTGAGCAATCTCCTCCCAACCATGACCCCTCATAAATCCGAGATCTATACTTATAAATAGAGAATTTAACACACAGCCACCACACACCCACCCCCTCACACACTCATTGACGCTACAGTTTGAAATATTAAATGAAATGTTAATATTTATTTATTAAAATATTAAAAGATATATAATATATATTATATATAAAGCAATAAATTATTACTATAAAATATTCATCTATTCAAATACAACCATCATGACCAATCCATTTTAAAATGCATAAAATATTTTTTATTTATAATTATAATCTTGTAAGTTAATTTTGCAAAACAAATAACTCATTCTATATAATAAAATAATATTACAACTCTACATCAAATGAAATTATTCAAAATTTTCAGGACATGAATGTCTGGTGATCTCTTGCTATTTCATGGTAAGGTATGCCATTAGCTCAAGTTCAATGGGTAAAAGCTAAACATTTTTATAGAAAAGGAATTGCATCTCTGAAGAATTTTTCTCATGTCAAATCAAGAGTTTGATACCCTCAGATATTTTTAAGAATACTTATAGTCTCAAAAATGAGAATAAATAGACGTATGATGTTGTCATAGATAATATTCCTTTCTCCCTTTGGAGCAAGTTACATAAGAGGTACCAAAAGCCTTGGTAGTACAATTGGTGTTGGACTAATAAGGTCCCTTCAATTTAGTACAAATCCCAGCTTGGGTATAATCGGCTTACTCGCCAGGTCCCCATGTCACATAAGCTGAATATTAAATGGGATTTGATCTCCTTATCCTCAAGATGAAGTTTATGTTTTTCCCAAGTCTGGAATTCATATATTGAGCCTAAAAAAATATTTTTTGTTTGGAGTGTTATTCACCAAGGACATCCTCTAGGAAATAGACTTAAGCAACTATGTGTTCAAAACCCTACCTATCCTTTTTGTGATGAACCTGAGGATGTTTTGCATATTTTTTGGTAATATTAGCAGGATTCTCTTGCTTGCAAATGGTTCCTAGAATTATTTCAACCTTTCATGTGGAGTCCCTTATTATGGCCTCACGCTCTTCTGGGGGATCCCATTGATTTTTCTAATAATATTGAACTAGTGTGGAATTTTTTTTGTATCAGTACTCTCTTCTATTTGTGAAAAACCAAGAGTAAGGTGACTTTTACACAGTTTAAATACACTTTGAAATTTTTTTTGTTAATAAGTATACTATTTTTATGAATCCTGGATGTAAATTTAGGTATAGGTGGACAAGGTGAATGTTGAGGTACAACACCTTCGTTCTCTAATGGATCATTGGGGTAATACCCCATGCATGGTTAGTTGTGTCCCTCTCAATTCCCTAAGAAGCTCCTCTAGGTCCCGTTCTCAACCCCATGGAGGTTATTAATGCTTCACCCATTCTTCAATGAATAGTCACTGGTCCCAACCCTCTCAATACTACAAATGCCTAGATGATGGAGCTAGTCCTTCCTCCAAGAACTTCGGATGGGATGTTCAGCCCACCACTTTTGAACCAGTTGTTGGGTGGGGTGACACTACTACTACTTCAGTTGTTTTTCATCATACAGATGCACCTATCACTCCTCAACAGACTTTGGTTTACAATAATGCATAAGAATGATGGAATGCCCCTATCTCTTCGGATGGAGGTTGGTAGTTTGTCAGCAAGGCAGATAACTTCCATCTCGTTCCTTGATCTTTGTTTAATGATTATGTCTTGGGATGTCTATGTAATGATTGTTGGCTATGACATGTAGTAATATTTTTTGGTCTTTGCTTTTTACAGGAAAGTGTGATTTCCTCCACCTAGCAGCTTTTATGGTTTGTAGGGTGTGCTAATTCCACCCACTTTTTTTACATGACTAATCTTAATTAATATAAATTTTTTCATTTAAAAAAAATTGTCAACAATACATACATAATTATTACTATTATATAATTACTATACATTACCCATTAAATCCTCTTTCAATCTCATATAACTATATATATATTACACCTTTACATTTAAATTTATCGTTTAAACAAAATTGATAAAAACTTATTTTTTTAAATTTAATATAAAGTTCCGGACTGAACGCTTGTCCCTTTCATGGTGCTTTCAGCGGTGTAAAAGGTTTAAAATGATTGTGGCATGGTGGTTATAGGGGCGGACTACGCGAAGATCTATGTGGCAGCTTCTAGGGCGGACAGCGCAGAATACTGTGGCAGCCATAAAAAGCTGGACAGCCTGCCCGGATTCGTGGCGATTCCACCATGTAAATTCAAAAAAAAAAAAAAAATTAATATAAAGTTATCATACACCACACGTTCTATTCCAGAATAAAGGATGAATATACCATCGTTACTTATAGACATATTTGCCATACGAGTTTGTGATTGTTGTTCACCTTGTTGCCTTTGATACCGATAAGTTTGTCCATTTGTCCATAGACGTCAGACTCGACTTCCACTTCGTGCAGCACCCAGTTTTTAAAAGATAATAAACGAGGCCCTAGATTGATATTTGGATAAGATTGTAAATCACGATTTAGTGAGTGAAATCCAATTCGACTCTGGCTTATGTAGTGCTTGTCGTGGATTGTTATACACCCCGCATTTGAATCAATCTCTCTCCCAACGCTCTAAAAAGAGCGTATGACAAAGGGGTGCTGGGGATAGTTATTTCCTGTTCGGGTCTTTTCTACTATGGGCCAGAGCACCGTGCTTCCCTGGATGGCCCCGCTCGGTACCCTGAAACATCTAGCGAGGCTTACAATGGCCAGACTGATCAGAAATATGGTGACAACAAATTTGATGTTCATGGCCACTGCAAGCCTTAAATCAACTGCTACATTTTGTAGCTTTAAGTTTTACTACTACATACTACTATGGTTGTGTGTATAAGACGGAACTGAAGATGTGATGTGTATGAAGTCCTGATATTAATAAACATGGCAATTTCAGTATTCTAATGAAAAATATCCTGCATGGCGGAAAATATACCTAAAGGTCAGTCTTTGTACGTCTATAACAATAAACAGTTAGTGAAACAACTATCGATCTTCATCTGCATGAAGTGTCGATGAATTGAAACTGACTCGCCTAAGCATGTTCTCGAAGTAATCTAAGAATTATACCATAAGATTATGCGACAGTGTATATACCTAATGAAATTGCACTGTAATAATAAAATTATATAATTTTGTTTAAATAAATGAAAAAACACATTTTTATAAGCCTAAAGCTTAGGGATATAAAATTGTGTCAGTAAATTCTATATAATTTATGGGGGACAAGCTTTTTGACTTTTATTTTAGTTTTAAAAATATTGTACACGACGATGTATAATAGATGAGGATGTATAATAGAAAAGGATTTTATTTTTATATATAAATTTTATGTTATAGAAAATTATAGTTGTAGATATTATTTTAATGATTTTGTAATAATATTATATAATACAATAGTATCTTATTGTCTTGTATTTGTAAAAAGAGTATAATCAATTGATTTTTAAGGTGGTGAAGAGTCTTGTCCTCTTATATATAAGATAGGGGTGAGCTAACTTTGTTAGTCATTGGGTGTGATGGCAAGAAGTCATATTAATATATGAAGAGATATATGTTGTAGTTTAGGTTTGCAATACACATCTTTAGAGGTTTCCAATGAAACTATTTAGTAGATCATAATATAAATATATACATTATCTTTAGAGGTTTGCATTAATGATTATTACAACTAAACCACCACAAGATATTTATCACTTCTAATGAAGATTATTTCTTTAATTTCCAAATAAACTCAACTAAAACAAAATTAGACATATCAGGAATAGTCTATTCATATATCAAAATAATAGAGGTACCAAAATAAATTAAAAATACAATTTTTAGATCAATCATTAAGTGTTAATATGGTCTCATTATAAGTATAGATGTATTTCCAACATTAATTTACAATAACATCTACCAAATATTTAATGTGGAAGGCAGGCATAACTAGTACATGGCACTTCTTATGTTTACTATAGATTGGTTATATAGTGATCAACAAGGTCACCCCTATCAATTAGTTTCTTAGTTAATAAGGTGATTTCCTTTTATATTTTATATTGGCATTGATATATGGTTAATATTTATTAAAGTTATATTTTTTTACTTTTTATTTTAAAATTAGTTTGTGTGATCATCAAAAAATTATTAATACTTTAATATCATCTTAGATATGACATGGTTAATGTAGCAGTGGCATAATTAAACAATGATAATATTAGTATCAATTGGCTAAAGTATAAGGATAAAATAAATCTATAGAAGCTTTTGGGATATGTATTGATCTTCTCGAAACAAGTTAGTGGAATCATTTAAGGCTTATATCAATTTTTTCAAAAAAAAATATGCCTTCAAGGTATATTAAAATATGTTAAAGTTTCTAAAAAACATATCTTACTAGAAGTAGTCATTGTATAATTATTAATAGGAGGTTATATTTGTTTTATTATTATACCCTATGGTGTGAGGAGGAAAGTGAATGAAAACTTCTACTAGACTTCCATCTTAATCGATACAAATATGAATGTGTCTATAAATTAAAGTATTTTGAATTTACGTTTCGAGGAAAATATGTAAAATAATTATCAATTTGATTGATGGCTTTAGAAATTTTCTTCAAATATTTACTCTTTTATTAAATAAATGCTAAAACTAATACTTCATTCTAAGCATTCACATGTCCTCATCTTCTCAAATTTTCTTTGTATACAACATAATTTTTCTAAATAGTTTTCCTTTCATTATGTTTTCTAACACCCATGTGATTTACTTGGTTTAACCACTTCAATTTTATATAGATAAATAACCACTATTGTTAGCACTAAATATTTTTATGTATTCTTCCTCTATGCATAGATGATGGAGATACGTATGGTATAGTATTTGTTTGCAATGCATGCAAAGGATCCTTCCAATAGCACTATTCATTGTCTTACCATATCATTGTGTACATCATGGGACACACTTATAAAGAATATACTAGTGCACATACTAATTATTATGAGATCTAAACTGCCATAGACCATATACCACCTCTAGTGAAGTTTATTTCATAAATTTTAAATTTGAAAAAAATATTGCGTATATTAATACAAAAATCAAAATACAAGACATAGAAAGGAATGTTTGGAATATTGAAGTGGACCTATTATCCTATCCTAGAAAATTGGTTCTTTTGGGATATGCCTTTGGTTGCCCTCAACATCTTAGGGGGTGTGGACAGCTATCAAAACAACGACTTTGTATGCTATCTGGAAGGTGAGATGCAGTTTAGTTTTTCGAGATGAATTTTATTTCATAAATTTCTATAAATATTTAACTAATATAAAATTAAGCATTCAAGGAGTAGTCTATTCATGTAGAAAAACAATAAATGCAACAAAATAAAATAAAAATAAATATTTTAAATTATTCTTTAAGTGTTAACTAGATATCATTATAGTTGTAGATGAAATTATAGCTTTAATTTATAACAACATTGATAATAATGCATGTAACAAGAATAGTATTTTTGTGTTCCTTATTGATGAATTAGATTTTTATAAGTAAATTTGTTTAACAATGATTCCATTCATGAGTTTACAAATGAAAAAAATAAAAATAAGGGGGAACAACTAGATGGAAATTTATCATTGGCATTGGTGTTAACATTTTAAGTTTTGTTTGGTTCCAACATTTAAAACAATGGTTTAAAGTTTAACTTAAAAATATATCAATGGCTAGATAATGCTTAAAGGATTCTATTTCAAGATCTATATATATAAATCATGGGATAATATTTAAAAATTGAGCATATGTTAGATGAGATTGAGGGAGGTTTTTTGTTGAAATAGGAAAAAGAAAATAGTAGAGGATACTTTCAAGATAATAATAATTATTATAGTATAAGGTAAATTTAGAATATTGAAGGTTTTTCCTATTAAACTTAGCTATGAATAATTTTTATTTTTATTTGTATTGTATCTTTTAGCTTATATTAAATTATCTTTGATATGAAGGTTTAGTATTTTATTATTTTTATTAAATAAAAATAAATGTGTAATTAATTTTAGTTTGTATGTCAATTATTTATCTTTTTGATTATGCAATCCCATGTGTATGTTCAAGTATATGGGGGTAATATTATAGTGTCAAGCTTAACATAAGTAAATATTCCTTAAGAGGCTTCTTTTATTTCTCAAAATTATCCCCAAATCCTAACTCAAAGGGTGCATTGATCTCAACTTAGAGGATGTAATATAAATTAGTAAAAGTGGTGATGGAGAACATAGAAATCAAAATAAACAATAAGGTCTACTCATCAATAGACAACATCATAATTATCCTACAATTTAAAGTAAAATTCCATATTTTTATTATCTAAGGGAATTATTTATAGAATCATGGATTATTAAAATCATATGGTTATTCATTTTTTGTTTGTGGAGTTCTAAAAAAGTATAAATTTTATAAATGATTGAGGGTTAATTAGGAATCTAGGGGTTGGGTGACAGAACAAATAAGATGATGGGGAAAGGTTATATTTTCTTCTAATCAACTTTGAAGAAGTATCATAGGAAATAATTTAATTAAGTACCTAGGCTATATATGGATAATTATATTACTTATAAGCCTAGTCCTATAAATTCCAACTAGAAATCCCTTCTAGGAAAAAATATTTGCTCCTGATGGAACATTTATTTTAAAATTTTAGATTTTAGACCTTATTTATGGGAAATAGCAAGTAGATAAAGTAGAGTAATATATTATAAGAATGGAATATAAAATTAAATAATACTATTAAGAAATAAATATAATTATCACATTACCCAAAAAGAAATAAAGAATAAATTCAATATAATATGAAGGATGATCAAATTGCATTAGCTCAACTAATTATATTCTTCAAATTTTAAGGTCGATACATAGATTCAAATATTACCATAGATTCAAATATTGCCAAGTGATACATGCATAATTGCCAAGATATTATAAATCCACTATGTGGTCATGATGTAATACAAATGGGACCCAATTCAATCCCATATAACCGATTAAAAATATAAATTTGAAAGGTGTATCTCACTAGAATATAATAAGTACTCTAATGGATAATCAAATGCTTACTCTCAAGGAGATTAAATACTCAAATAATATGTGACCTTATGTCAAGGTTAAATATTGATAGTTAAGGTTTATTATTAAAATTTTACAATAAACCCACTTATCTAAGGTGTACAAGGGCCCATAGGAAAATACAAAAAATATAAAATAAAACTTGATTATAAGTGAATATTAGTACCACATATTCTAAAATCCCCCTCAAGATAAATGGGAAATATGGATAGAGACACTTATTAGTGATCCCCCTTAAGGAGCAATCTCTTTTGCCAAGTCACATTTGTAAACACACAAAGAAAACCTCAAGAATAACCTTGGTCAAGATATCCTTTGTTTGCTTTTCCAACTATACATAAACTAGATCAAGCATTGCAAAAGCATGAATCCATTGAACATAGAGTATCTAACCCTAATGTTCTTAGTTTATTGATGAAACATTAGATTATAAACAAGATAAATGGATATCATATTATCATAATCAAGGATTACCAAAAACTATTATAGGATACCCAACTACTCTAAAATAATGAGCATTCATCAAATATGTTTATTGACCTTATTGGAAACACAATATTCAAATTTTACAAAATATTGAAATATGGTAAACTATCATCTACAACACCAAGAGGCTAGTCTAAAATAAATATAAAAATCAAACCTAGTGGTAGAGCATCACTAGTTCAAATCACTACCCAATCTACATTAGAGAATCATGTTAAAACTAGATGTGATCCATTTGAGTAGTAGAAAACCATATAATATGTACCTCTAATGTACCAAAGGATCGACTTGGTCACTATCCAGTGGATCCCATGAGGTGCTTGCATATACCAAAAACAATTACTCACAAAAAGGCAATGTCTAACTAAGAGTGAGTGAGATAGAGAAGCTCTTATACAAGTGATTTATATTAGATATCATCCACTAAAGGGGTTGTAAAATCTTCTCAAATTTTTAATCTATAAGTAAATGGATTCTAAGTACTTTTGTAGTCCTTGATCCAAAAGCATTGTAAAAGTTCCAAGGTATACTTGGAATGAGAAATGGTGATCCTATAGAGAGACTGATCAATTGGAATCTATAATAAATATTGCAAAAGGCCCAAAACTATCATCTCAAAAATGTCCTAAATTTATAATTTTACCTCTCTTGATTCTTCAATATGCCTAGGTATGAAATGTGCACCCTAGGCTAAAGCCAATATTGGATGATCTAGAAATGCTTCTAGATCAACCTCCAAAGAAGGCAAGCTCCTTGAAAATTAAATAAAAATATGAAAGAAAGAGAGAGGAAAGACAAGTAGAAATAGGATTAATGGTGGTTGGTATTTAGCTAATAGAAAATACCTTTAGCTAAATGGCATACACTATTCATTGCAGGCATAGCCCAATAGAAATTCTCTTGGTCAAATCTCATATGGAAAATATAATAGGCACAATAATTATGACATTCAATTTTCCAAGCATTTCAACTAAAATAAGCCAAACAAAACTTAAACCTAACAAATTTTACTTCAGTTGAAACATAAATAGAAATACTAAAAATGTAATAATTGTAGCATTCAAAATTCTAGGCACTTTAATGGCAATAATTCAAATATCTTAAAACCAAATAGAATTTACTTCAACCATTGGTTGAACTAAGGCAAATAGTTTAAAGCCTAAAAAATATTACTACAATTAAAGCAAACATAGAAGTGTTTAATGTGCAACATATCACTATAACAAGTATTCCATACACTTCAATAGAGAGAAGTCAAATAGCTCTTAATTGCTTTGAATGGATTAGAATATTTAGCTTAAACGATAGGTAAACATTGAATATTTGACCCTTACATATGAGGAACATCGCTCCTATTATGGCTTTTACTAGGCTAAAAATGAAACTAACTACTACATATAGTCATTGGCCAAAATTGACTAGTCTAAGATGGCACCACTTAGCTTATTCTTTGCTAACCCTAGTTGGTTGTGATCACTAGATCTTCAATTATCCTTCATGGATGTGGTAGTCACTTTCTAGTTATAATAAATGTTACATGGTGTAACTACTCATTTTGGGAGTATCAGGTGTCCCTTTGTACTAAGATAATTGAGTCCAAGATGTATTACCTTTTGAGATCACTTTTTGCTTAATACGAGGATGCTAGACAAGTTTAGAGCTAGTCTAAGTTTTCATGCTAAAGTTCTTGGGTTCAAGCTAACACTTTGCTTTGATTACATTATTTTAATGTGTCTAAAATTTTAGAAGCTTGGATGTAATCACCCTTCAAAAGGTTCTAACTCATCTCTTTTGGGATGGATATATTTTACCTTATACCTTTTGCATTATGCTAGAGATTTGAAATGATCTTACTGACATCAACAATGAAAAATGTTTAGCATATTTTTTAATTTAGCTTAGTTTTTGGACTTACAAATATAAAAGGTTGTTGACTACTTCCCATATTTTGACTTTATACTTGTTCAAACCTATCAAAGACTAATATAATGTCAACATTATAAATTTCCATTTTATAAATGGAATGCTTCTAATATGTCAACATTATAAATTTTAATTTTATAGCAATGCATGTTATATTAAAGATCCAATGATAATTTTAAGATAATGTTTATAATAAATCTACATAAAGACAAAATGTTCAAATGTTTGGAATTGAATGTTTCTAATATTTTTTATTCTAATTATTATAAGCTTATTGAAAAATAATTCATGGCACGATATATTAGGCCATATCAATTTTAAGAGTATTTTACTCATGATTCAAATGGTTGATGGTCTACATCAAATTGTTATAACTAAAGATAATTGTACAAGTTGTGTAACTAGAAAGATCCATAGGAACTATTTTCCAAAGGTAAATCTTGGCATGCAAATGAAGATTTAAATTTAGTTCATGGTGATTTGTTATAATATGAAAAAAAAAATTCTTAATGTAGCCATTTTTTTTATTAGGTTGAAAATAAGGGGTTTTGAAAGGGTTCCCAAAACTTTTACAAAATTACAAATTAGACCAACCAAGAAGGCATAGAAACAACAGAACAAATGGAAGGTCCTAGCCCACAAGAAATATGAGTGAAATAAAAATCAACAAGGACATAAAGAGATCTAGATAATAGAGAACCAGAGATAGGGCCAGGCAACTCCAAACCTATTAGAAATAGAATTCTAGAGAAATAGAGAACCAAAGCACCTACTCTAGGTTCTCCTCAATAGAGGTCTTGTTGTTCTTGAGGTATTTCATTATATAGGTAACCTCTTCCACATAAATGGTTGTCAACTTTATAGATCTACTGAGGGAAGAGATCAAGTCATTAATCATCTTCTAGGTCAACTCAATACTCTTAATGGGGTCATAGCCCCATAGGAGGTCCTCTCCTAAGCTTGAAATCCCACCACCTTTTACATTGACCTTTTTCCTAGGAATAGGACCAACCTTCCCAAACTTTTTAGAATAAAAATAACTTGACTGATATTACCTTCATGTAGCCATTATAAAATTGGTTTGTTTATGATTACTTTAAAATAATTTACATGTATTTATTGAATTTTAAAGATCAAGTTCTTGATTTCTTTACTAAATTTCAAATCCTTGTTGAAAATTAATCTCCATGTAAATTAAAAATTCTTACGATTGCTAGATGAATTTAATGTGTTAACAGACATCTTCTTAACTATTTAAATTTTTTTATTACTAGTCATGAAATAATGGTTCTGTATGCATTAAAACAAAATGGTATTGTTGAACAAAATTATCAAATTATTATAGAGAATTCTAGATGTTTTTTTCATGATATCATACATTTTGTTGGTTGAAGTCATATTTTGTATTGTGTATTCAGTTAATAAAATCCCTACCAAAGTAGTGAGAAATATCACTCCTATAGAAGCTTGGAGTTGGAAAAGTCCAAATTTAAATCATTTGTACATATTCGATTACCTTCATTTGTTCATATTCCTAAATCTAAAAGAACCAAGTTATAGTCAAAATGCATTGGATAAATATTTGTTAAATATTATGAAAAATATAAAGCATATAGTGAAGAGAAATAAAGAGCCCCAATAAACTAAAATAGAAAAGCAGTAATAACAAAATCAAAAGAAGAATATTATAGATTCACACATTACACAATATTTATCTTGGAAACCCTCAACTAGGCAAAAACCAAGACAAGTATTATCTTATTATTGCATTAACTTGACCGTCTCCAATACAATAATATTCTCCTTTTGTCTCTCTCTAAACCCTAATGCAAGTGCAATATATATAACAAAGGCACATGCACATGGATTTTACAATATCATGGATGAAAAAGCAAGGGTTCAAATATAGTAACCCTAAAAGCCCATATGGGTCTAAATATAACTTTAAAAACCTTAAAATTTTGGTGTTAACCCTAGTGATTATATCATACACAGTATCCAATACCTTTTAGTGTTAACCCCACCATAATAACATGGAAAATATTTGATATATTTCCAACATTCTCCCACTTGTTGAATACTTTCCATAGGGGCTAACAAATGTCATTGTCAACTATAAAGGGTAACCATGCCCATAGATCTCCTACACCAAGAAATTTTTTTATCAGGTATAGCCTTTGTTAACGAATCAACAGTATTATTCTCTATATCAACTTTCTCCAATATCACTTGGTTCTATTCAACCATATCTCTCACAAAATGGTACTTTATATCAATATGTTTTGATCGATCATGAAAACCAGGATTATTTGCCAGAAATATTGCACTCTAACTATCATTGTTAATTCTCATAACCTTTTATTTAATACCAACTATTGAACACAACATTTGTAGCCACACTACTTCTTTATTTACCTGAATTGTTGTAATGTACTCTACTTTTGTAGTGGATAAAGCAACAACTAATTACATTTTACTCATCCAACTTATTGCCCCTCAAAATAGCTTAAACACATAAGTACTCATGGATATTCTCTTATCAATATCTCCAACCCAGTCAGCATCCAAAAACCCTTGTATATTTACAATATTATTGTCTCCAAATTTTTCTTCATAAAAAAATAGCATAATTTGTAGTTCCACACAAGTATTTGAAGATCATGTTCACAACATTCCAATGTATATTTCCTAGTTTTGACATATATCTGCTAACTACTCCCACTGCATGTATAATATCAGGTCTAGTATAGACCATTGCATACATCAAACTACCCACAGCACTAGCATAAGTAACATGATACATTTCTTCAATTTCCTCATCTATTTTGGGACATTGTTCAACAAATAACTTTTGACCAACTAGATATGGAGTACATACTGGTTTACAATCATGCATTCTAAAATTTTGTAGTATCAAATCAACATATTTCCTTTGATTTAACCATAAATTTCTATTTGCACGATCCCTTATTATTTCCATACCCAAAATAAATTTTGCAGCACCCAAATCCTTCACGTCAAATTCAAAAGATAATTGATATTTGAGTAACTTTATCATCTCCTTACTATTACCAATTAACAACATGTCATCCACATACAATACAATGATAACAAAATTTTCACCTTCCTTTTTGAAATATACACATAGATTTGCTTTGCTTTTTCCAAGCCCAAGTGTCAAGACAAACCTATCAAATTTTTGGTTCCACATCCTTGGAGACTACTTCAACCCATAAAGAGACTTCTTCAACTTGCATACCAAGTCCTCCTTACATTTTACCTTAAAGCATTCTAGTTGTGACATATATATCTTCATCAAGTTCACCATGTAGAAAATCTATCTTTACATCCATATATTCTATTTTAAAATCAAAAGCAATAGAAATAGCCAACAAAAATCTGATTGAAGTTAGTTTAGCCATAGGAGAAAAAATCTCACCAAAGTCAATTCCCTCAACCTAAGAAAATCCTTTTGCTACCAAGCAAGCCTTGTGCTTCTCCAACTTTCCTTTTACATTGTACTTCTTCTTGAATAACCACTTACAACCAACAGGTTTTCTACTAGGAGGTAATTTCACCAAGTCCCATGCCCAAGGACTCCATTTCTTCTTCCATATCCCTTTTCCAAGACTTATTCTCACTTGACTAAAGTGCCTCCTTTAAAGTCTTAGGTTCTTCATCACTAACTGATAAATTAAATGCAAAATAAAAATTTGAAGGACTATACCTATATGGAAGTCTTCTCTCTCGATCCGATCTCCTCAAAATTGGAGTTCTAGGTTCTACATCTTCAGCTTCCTCCTCACCTTCTTCCTCTAAATATTCCTCTTTAGACTCTCTCTGTAATTCAAGTTCTACCACTGGTTCTTCCTCTTGTTCCAATTTTACCTACACTATTTATGGTTCTTTGCTTGGTTGCATTTCCTATTTTAAAACCCTTTTTTTTATCTAAGGATCACATTACAATTGTAAACAACCTTTTGTGTTTATGGGTTCCACAACTTATATCCTTTAACACTAGTACTATAACCCACAAATATGTATTTTTTAGATTTATAGTCTAGTTTAGTCCTTTTATCTTTTGGGATATACATATAAGCATCACAACCAAAAACCTTTATATGTCTAAGAGAGGGTTTCTTACCAGTCCATACTTCCTAAGGAGTCTTGTCCACCAAAGTTGAGGTAGGAGATATATTGATGAGATAACAAGTTGTTAACACATATTTTACCCAAAACTTTTTTTCTAACCCTACACCACTTAGCATACTTCTAGCCTTATCCATCAATGTCCTATTCATCCATTCTAAAACCCCATTCTATTGTGGAGTATACGGAGTTGTTATCTGCCTTTCTATTCCATAATCCTTGTAAAACTTCTCAAATTCATTAGAGCAATACTCACCACCATTATCACTTCTCAAAACCTTTATATTTTTCTCTATATGATTTTCTACAAGAGCCTTAAACTCTTTAAATTTATTAAAAACCTCATATTTGTTTTGTAGAAAATATACCCATGTCTTTCTTGAGAAGTCATCTATAAATGTAACAAAATAGATAGATTTACCTAATTATGGTACTTTTTCCGATCCAAACACATCGTTGTGAACTAGATGTAGAATTCCTTTAGACCTTGTAGCACTACTTGAAAACTTGACTCTAGTTTGTTTCCCAAAAACATAGTGCTCACAAAAATAAAAATTTAATAAGCAATTAGAAAGTCCTTTAGCCATATTTTTTATTTTCAATGTTTGAATTCCTTTCTCACCAATATGCCCCATGCATTGATACCACAAAATTGTCTTCACTATAGGAATACTCGGAGTCATTTCAATCGTATTATTTTCTTGTGCAATTGAAGAGTTAGTGTAGTTAATGCTTACAATGCTAGCCTTAATTCTAAACA
Organism: Wollemia nobilis; assembly: GCA_028583015.1. Classification (NCBI taxonomy): domain Eukaryota; kingdom Viridiplantae; phylum Streptophyta; class Pinopsida; order Araucariales; family Araucariaceae; genus Wollemia; species Wollemia nobilis. Next base: position 11,107 of record JAQPPZ010001802.1, on the reverse strand, counting down.
AAGTTCCTATGTGAACTCCTCTTACCAACACCAAGGATCCACATAACATCTTGTAGCTATCCTTATTAAATACCATATTCACACCTGCATAATTCATCTTATTCACAAATATCATATTCCTTGCTAAACCTAGAATATGCAACACACTGAGAAGGGTTTTAATTCTTCCATATTTTAGCATCATCTTGACTCTTCCTCGACCTATTATTTTATATGTCAAATTGTCTCCCAAGAATACTTTACCTCCATTTATATTTTCATATTTATACAACCCCTCCCTATGAGGAGTCATATGAAAAGAAGCACCTAAGTCAATCAACCATGAGTCATCACATTCACTTGAGCATGCTACAACTAAGAATAAGTCCCCTAAATATTCATTTGTGATCTTCATTTCTATAGAAGTTCCTTCATCAGATGATCAATTATTATCAGCCTTTTTAGATCTGCAGTATCTTTTATAATACCCTACTTTACCATAGTTTCAACATTTTCTCTTTTTTAGGGCAACAAATTTACCCCTAGATTTTGATTTCTTTTCTCCTGATTTCTTTTCTTCTTATTTATTTTTGCTTCTTTCTTGAGAATGATCTCTCACAATCAAGGCTTCCTTTTGATGATAATCCTCAGAATATTTTTGTCTCATCTCCTTAGACAGTAAAGTTTCTACTATATCATCTACTTTCAATGTAGATGTAGTATTAGTGATAGTCATAACAAGGTTATCCCATGAATCAGGTAATGAACAAAGTAAAGTAATACATTTTTTTCTCTTCATCCATTTTTACTTCTACAAAGGTTAATTGACTTACCACAGTGTTAAAAGCATTCATATGTTCAGCCACAGATTCACCATCATTCATCTGAAGTGAATACAACTTCTTTCGAAGAAATATTTTATTTACCAATGACTTTATCTAATACAATGTTCCCAGCTTCTCCCATAACAATTTTGTCATGGTCTCTATAAATACATTCAACAATACCAAAAAATAAAAGCATAATCTAATAGAGCTCCTTGCCTTCCTATCGAATTTCAACCAATACTTATCTATCATCGATGTTGGTTTTGTTCCCGAGATCATAATCCACTGATCTCTATCAACCAAAATATCCTCCATATTGAGTTTCCACAACTCAAAATTTTGTCCATTAATTTTTCAATCTCTATTTGTGCTTCCCATATTTCTCCTTTGCTGGATCCTTTTGTGTATGGCTCCCACTCAAGAATTAATTTATCATAGGGTTGAAACCCTTACTCCTCAAAAAAATCTAAAACCTAGCTCTAATACCAAATGAAGAGAAATAAAGAGCCCTAATAAACTAAAATATAAAAGTAGTAATAACATAATCAAAAGAAAAAGATCGTAGATTCACACATTACACAATATTTATCCTGGAAACCCTCAACCGAGAAAAAACCAATACAGTATTATCTTATTATTGCATTAACTTGACCGTATCCAATACAATAATATTCTCTTTTTGTCTCTCTCCAAACCCTAATGCAAGTGCAATATATATAACAAAGGCACATGCACGGATTTTACAATATCATGGGTGAAAAAATAAGGGTTCAAATATAGTAACCCTAAAATCCCATATGGGTCTAAATATAACTTTAAAAACCCTAAAAAATTGGTGTTAACCCCAACGAGTATATCATACATAGTGTCCATTACCTTTTAGTGTTAACCTCACCAAAATAACATGGAAAATATTTATTATATTTCAAACATTTAGAATGTATAATCCTAAAACAAACAAAGTTAGTAAAGATGTTTACATTGTTGAACATGTAGTGCATGGTTATTCTAAATTTGGTGTTATTGCATTTGAAAATGAAAATAAAAATATTGAATGTGTAGACAATGACATTAATGATGTTTATAATTATAAGGATGAAAATTTTCTTTTAGAATATTTGAATGATAAACTAAAAAAAATGCATGTTGATAACTCAAGTTTTACTTCTATTTCTGAAGTTCAATCCATGCAAAATCCTAAATAATTTAAAAAAATTATCAAAGCAAGTAATGAATAATTGAATAGGTATAGTTCAATTAAAACTAGAAGAACAAATTAATCTAATTATTCTCTAATATCCAAAGTAATAAAAATCAATGATACTAAATTGTATTCTCAAAGAAAAGGTAATCATCAATGGGAAAATCTATGCTTGAAGACTATAGTTTTTTGATGGATAACAAACATGGAATATCCAAAGGTAAAAGTATGGTTTCTTGCAAGGGGTTATTTAAAATTAAAATTGATGCATAGAATAAAATTAAAATTGAAATTGAAATTGATGCATAGAATGAAATTATAATGAGAATAAAATTAAAATGGATGCATAGAATGAAATTAGATACATCTTCCCCACCTCCTTCCACTTCCCAAAATCCTCCCATCCTCGTCGCCTTTCTCTTCACATGTCTGGCCTGTAGATCTTACTTGATTTCCTCGATGCGATCATCATTGTCACCCATGACCTTTTCGATCGAATCGCTTCTCATGGTCTTGGCCTTCAAATTTTGATTGGTCATCCTAGTGTTATCATTTGTGCCACCTTGATCTCGATCAAATTTACTCTCACATGTATGGACTTAATATCTTACTTGAGTCTCCCGATGTGATCATTAGTGCCACCTTGGGAATCTTTAGCAGATTTGCCACCTTGAGTGTTGTTCATTTCCAAAATGGTGTTTTATCCCATGCCACTATCACCAACCCTACCCCTCTAGCTCCTTCCCAATGTGGAAATTATCTGTCAATGGTCGTCACACAACCCCAGCATCATCATCCTTTGAAATTAGCAATAGTCCCTTGCAAATATTTGACCACCTTCTTTGGCATGTGAGTTGAATTTCCTTTTATTCCCTATCATTATTTGAGGTCAAACCACATCAATTACCCTCACCCTTAGTCCCCACTTTAGGTTCCCTAACTCCATCCCAGGTATGTGCCCTCCACGACCTTGCTAGTGATGCTGATGGAAAACTTGACTGCCACCTCAATGACGTATCTTCAAGGAGACTAATGATCCTCTAAATGTTAACGCTAGAAATTAATTTGTAGTGCTCTAGTTTAATGGCTCAACTAAAGTTTCTAACAAAATATTCAAATCTTGGGATGAGTGGCAAGTCACTATTACAGGCCTAAATTTCTTAATCGATGTTCGAATGTTGTCCAAGGTTACAAGTTTTTCGATTGATGACAAAACCATCGGGTACAACAAGCATACTATGGCAATGGAGGAGTTATTTTTTGATAAAGGTAAGGACCTGGTTGTGGTTGATGTCAAAATAAATAGAACTTCCCATCCTAGCCCTTGGGATCGTGTTATGATTCTAATTTAATAGTATTTCATCATCAACAAAATCTATGTCCCCCTCTGCAGTTTTCGTCTGGCCTTCAAGAACCAACTCAAAAGCATAAAAAATATCAACATCCTTGATTATCTATTCAGGTCCCTTGATTTTTCCATCAATAATATCAAGAGTGGAAAAACTTCCCATCCCATCCATCAGGACCTTCATCTTATCTTGTATAAGCATACTCTCAATTTTTACTCCAACAAAGTTGTGATCACTGCCTATGCTACCCCTCCCAATCCCACTCAAAGCCCCAATTTCCCTATCCTTCCTGAACCCATGAAAAGTGATAATCATGAAACTCTTATCCACAAGGTTCCTAGTGATGATAATAACACTAATTTTTCTCCCCTTCTACCCTGAAGTAAACCCCTAGGTCTGAGCCCAATGAAGGATCTTCTTATACCAAGTTCAAGTTCAAATGCAACCCTATCAAGCGCTCTTCATCCAAGTTGTTATAGAATTCCAATCCATCTTACGTTCATGCTTCTCCTTACCTAAATAAATTTAATATGAAGATGCCCTCCCCTGGAAAGACCAACAAGTTGATTCCCCCTAAGGATCCAATGCTAGACTGCACTGATCCTTCAACTATTGTTCTTCGAAGCTTTATCCTCAGCCACATCACCAGCATAATGGTCATCTTATTAGTGGCTACCAATTCATCCAAGGTAGTGTGGATGCTCTACAACCAGGAAATGAAGGTGATGGACAAAATTTATGGTCACTTAAAGACTATCTTCAAGGAGGTTGATTATCCTCTAAATGTCAATGCTGGAAATTAATTTGTAGTTCTCTGGTTTAAGGGGTCTCCCTCTTGGGACCACCCCTTTCCTTCATTTTGTTTGTTTTGGATCATCCCTATGGGATCTTCTTGTGTTGTTGTTCATTTCTTGTAAGGTTGGCTTTCTCCTCGTGGGCACGTCATTTGTTTTGTGTTGTAGTTCTTTTGACCTGTTGGTTTTGTCCATAATGTAATAAGGATTTGGGGCTCCTTTCAAAACCCACTTTTAATTAAACTTTTTTTATCAATAAAAAAAATAGATACAAATACTTTTTCTCAAATTTAATGAATAGATTATAATAAAACCATTGCTTTTGTAGCTAAAATTTATATAGTCAAGTTAGTTTTGGCTTTAGATATAAAACTAAATTGGAAATTATATAAAAAGGATGTTAAAGTGTATTTTGAGTGGTTATTTGCATGAATAAATGTATATGTCTTAACTTGATGGCTATATAGTAAAGATAATAGATATTTAGTATTTAGACTAAATAATTTTATTTATATTTTAAAATTAATATCGTAGATATTGGTATTAAAAATCAATTATTAGTTTATTTATCATAGATTTACTAGAAATAAAAATGATCATAATATTTACATACGGAAGTTCAATAATTAAATTATTATAAATTAATTTTATTATACATTGATTTTTTTATTATTGCTTTAAGTGATCCTCCTTTTATTTATGCTAATACATCTAGATTAAGTTAAACTTTCAAACATACTAAGGTATGACACATTATTTCCTTGCCATACAAGTCTAGTAAGAGCCAAACTAAAACTATATTTCAAAATAAAGTTTAACAATATTTTATAGTTAGATTACATAAGTAAGATGCTAAAGTAGAATCTATTTCTTGTGAAATTGATATTAAATTGTTGAATGATATAAATTTTCCTTCCATTGATATGAATATCTATAAATAACTTGTTGGATGCTCAAATTATTTGGCTAATACTAGATGTGATATGATATTTGAATTTAGTGTACTAATAGTATCTAGATATAATATTACATTAAGAATTTTGAGGATTATTCACTAAATAATGCAATAAAAACATTGATGCCCTACTTTATGTCATAAACTACACTTTACCACCTTCATATTCAATCATCTAGTTACATGAACCTAAATTAAAGATCAACTTTATTGATTTAGGTTGTTTCTAGCTTAGGTTAGTATTCATCCAAAATATTGCATGCATATGTAGGTATGAACAAGAGTAGTAGGATCCATAACTACCAATTGCTCTATGTTTCTAGTTATTCCAATGAGGATCTCTTTATGCCAAAAAATAATTGACAAGCCCAAAAGGTAAACCCAAATAGGTGCTAAATTGATCCCCTAAGAGAAAGGGTCAAATTCAAGGCTCAATCTCCTCAAGAAGAGATCACTTGCAATCAAAAAACTATGGTCCTCCTAGTAAAATACTATCACTATCCATGGGATAACTCAATTTCATCCAAAAAAATCTTCTAAGGATAGTGGTGATCTCCATATGTTCGATAGACTTCAATTTATCTCAGGTTGACTTCATGATAGTGTCAAGTTCAAGCCTAACACCAATGAATTTCCCCACAAAAGATATATTTCCTTGATCAATAATCAAGTCTACTAGATCATCCAAAACTACTAGCTCCTCGTTTGCTAACTAAAGATTAATGCAACCCACATGATTTTTTTGCTTACCTTTGAGGATATTAATCCACAAATGGGTCCTTGGATCAAAAGGTCTAGGATAATCCTTGTTTGTTTTATTTATAGCATTAGCATCCTAGTTCCACTTGACATATATGCCACTACTATCACTCTATCCCCCTATAAAACATTGTGAATTTGTCGAGCTCCCCTATTTTGGATCCATTAAATACATTTTTTTTAGCTTAAATATAAGATTTGGATGAGGTCAACCTTTTGGATTAAAATAATAAAACCTTTTATACATGTATTAAAACCTTTTATTATTATTAGGATGACTCAAATCATCAAATTATTATGTATTAAAATTCATAGTTATCCTCTAAAGAATTTTTTTTAGGTAAGGAAAAGTACAACTCACATAAGTGGGGCCACACTTCATGAGGGCACGATAAGGGCCTCCCTCTTGTGATTCAAAATTTTGTATCCTAGATAAGTGTAGAACAAAAAACCACTAAGGTGTCCCAATGGGGACATCCTTTAAAGGATTATATTATGTATGATTTTATATAATAAGGACTTGTCATAGATTTTTTAATATAAATTTTGATTAATACTAATATTAGGGTTAATAATTTGAAATAAGGGTCATAAATGAGAAAATACTTGGTAAATAAACTATTTTTTAAAAATATTAATAAAGTTCTAACAAAAGGTTTATGTTTGTGACACATGGTTATAACTTTCATTCTATCTTGGCTCTCATTATAAATACCTTTAAAACAATATTTGTTTTTATTTATTGATTAAAATTTTGTTCTATGTGAATACCTATTTATCTATTGAGGTTTACAAGTGTAGAAATCATAATACTAAGTGTTAATCATCTAATTTTTCAAGGATATAACATTTCTTGTAAATATGACTCCACATAAATGAAATATTAATTTTTGTTTATTAAAATATTTAAAATATATAATCTAAATTATATTTTTTTTTAATATATATAAAGCAATAAAGTTATCATACACCACACATTCTATTCCATAATAAAGAATGAATATACCATCATTACTTATAGATATATTTCCCATATCTATATTAAGAAAAGCTATGGTTATTGTAGTCTCTGTTATTCATGAATTTGATATTGTGATTGTTGGCAGCAGCATCACAGTGTTGCCTTTGACATCGATAAGTTTATCCATTTATCGCAGACGTCACACTTGACGTGCACTGCCCAATTTTTGAAAGATTATAAACAAAGTCATAGATTTATATTTAGATAAGATTGTAAATCAGGTTTTAGTGAGTGAAATCCAATCTCTCTCTCCCAAGGCTGCACTACACAATGAATAGATGTCTCTACCTCTTCATCCTCTCACAGATCCACAACTCTATCTACATATCCTACCTTTCAACGTAATGGTTCCTTATGCTTTGCCTTTACTTGTGGTACAATTATTGTGATTGAGTGAATCTGGAATTTATTACCTCAACCTCCCCACTTTGTTAGTTAAATTTCTTGGTGCAATGAAGTAATTTTCCATACTACCTATTTCATGTGATATTTTGGCAAACAAGTGGCACATATCATAAAGCATTCTCATTTGGCTATTATGAAGGAGTATCAATAAAATTTAGGATTTCTAAAAAATGATCTGTATGATCACTAGTTGTAAACTAGTATTGTTGGTCTTCACCACCATATTATAGTCCATGAACAACATGAAGCCAGGGGGCTCAAATTTAGGCTCATCTACACTGGATGAGGGTTGGTGATTGCCCATCTAAAGCCTTTTTCAAGTCTCTTCATTCTAAGTAGACCAAGATCCAGATCAAGGCTATTCAAGTCTCTCATGATAGGCCGACTTCTCTTCCTGATATTGCTTCAGCCTTTGTGGATCATTATAACCTTATATTTCAAGCACAATAGGATTATATAGAACATTAGATGGTACTCTAGTAATATCTTGATGATGTTCTTGCTAAGTTATGTGCTTATTAAAAAATTCTTTATGAGGCTCCTATTTCACTTAATGATATTCATAATGCCCTTATGACTATCTGAGATAATAATTCCCCTAGTCTTGATGGATTTCCATGTTATTTTTATAAAACCACTTGGAAGTTTACTATGTTTGATCTGCTCAATATCTACAATGAAGCGTTACCCAATAATTCTCTCAATAATATTATCAATCTTGGAAAAATTAAAATTATTTCTATAGCAGGTAATCCTGAGCTTATCACCTGTTGTGACCTATTACTCTGCTTAATATCTCTTACAAGATTTTGGCTAAAGCTTTAGCTATCTGTATTCACAATATTCTTCCAATGATTATCAGACTAGAGCAAATGGGATTCATTAAAGGACATTACATCTTGGATAATCTTATTGTTGTCTAGAAATATTTAGAATTATCTTGTATCCCCCTTTCCTTAAATTACTCTTTAAGAAATCTTATGATCATATTAAGTGGACTTTCATTATCACCATGATCCAAGCTCTTGACTTTGGCCCCTTTTTTATCAAGGCTATCAACATATTTTTTTTTGATGCTTTAGCTTGTATTACTATTAATGGACTTAGGTCAAAGGATTTTGGTTTATTTCAATCTATTTTCCAGGGCTACCCTTTGGTCCCCTCGCTTTACATCCTTGCTACTAAAGCTTTTTGTTATCTTCTTTCCAATAAAACATCTAAGGCATTGATCAAAGATATTATTTTATCTTATATGTCCACAAAACTTATTAATGGCAACATTGTGGATGATTCTTTTTTCACTATCAATGAGAATGAGGTTTCATTTTTAACTACTTTGGTTTGTTTGGACACTTTTTGTAAGACCTCAATATCCAACATCAAATGGTCTAAGTCTCTTTGTTTCTACCTTGCTTCTTCTTCTATGCCTGCTTGGATTAGATATTTTTCATGGCACTCACTTCAAAGTGGTGAGCATTTTAAGTTCTAAGAAATCTCCTTTGATTTTTACAACTCACCCTCTAAACTCTGGTAGTATGTCATTGATAGAATTGAAAAGAATATTTATTCTTGGGCCTCGCATCCCATTTCTCTTACTGATAAGTTTTAGGTTTGCACAAATATTATTGCTACCACACATGTTTATTACTCCTATTGGGCACCTTCTAATAATTCTTATAATAAGTTGGTCAGACTCCTTAGGGACTTTCTTTGGGATAGGGTTGAGCAGTCTCCTCCCAACCATGACCCCTCATAAAGCCGAGATTTATGCTTATCAACAAGGAATTTAATAGACATCCACCACACATCCACCCCCTCACACACTTTTCCATGCTGTAGTTTGAAATATTAAATGAAATTAATATTTATTTATTAAAATATTAATAAATATATAATCTATAATATATATAAAGAAATAAATTGTTACTATAAAATATTCATCTATTCAAATACAACCATCATGAGCAATCCATTTTAAAAGGCATAAAATATTTTTTATTTATAATTATAATCTTGTAAGTCCATATTTTGGAAAAAAATTAAATCATTTTCTATATATTGAATTAATATATTTTTTTTTTTTTTTTTTTTTAAAATGGTGGAATCGGTGGTGGCAGGAACGGGCGGGGCGGCCATTTCTTTATGGCCACCATAGTACACCATATAATTCTTCCGTCCGCCCGCGAAAGCCGCCACACATATATCTTCACATAGTCCGCCCCTATAACCACCATGCCACAATCATTTTAAACCTTTTACGTCGCTGAAAGCACCAGGAAAGGGACAAGCGTTTAGTCCGACGAGGCCCAAGATTTTATATTAAATTAATATTACAACTCTACATCAAATGATATAATTCAAATTCTTGAGGACATGAATTTTTGGTGGTCTCCTACTATTTCATGGTATGGTATGCCATTGGATCAAGTTCAATGGATCATAGCTCAATGTTTTTATAGGAAAGGAATTGCATCTTTGAAGTATTTTTCTTGTGTCAAATCAAGAGTTGGATTCCCTAGGATATTTTTAAGCATTCTTAAAGTCTCATAAATGAGGATAAATAGATGTATGATGTTGTCATAGATAATATGCCTTTCTTGCTTTGGATCAAGTTACATAAGAGGTTCCAAAAGCCTTAGTGGTCCAATTGGTGTTGGCCTAAAAAAGTCCCTCTAATTCAGTATAAAGCACAACTTAGGTATAACTGGCTTAGTCCCCAGGTCCCCATGTCACAAAGGCTGAATGTTAAATAGGATTTGGTATCCTCACCCTCAAGGTGGAGTTTCCATTTTGCCCAAGTCTGGGCTTCATATATTAAGCCTAAACAAAAAAAAATTATTTGGAGTCTTATTCACCCATAACTTCCTCTAGGAAATAGACTTAAGAAGCTAAGTGTTCATAACCCTACTTATCCTTTTTGTAATGAACCTGAGGATGTGTTGCATATTTTTTGGTAATATCAACAGGCTTCTCTTGCTTGGAATGCAGAGTCCCTTCTTATGGCCTCACGCTCTTATGGGGGACACCATTAATTTTTTTGATAATCTTGAACCAATGTGGAATATGTTTTGTATCAGTACTCTCTTCTATTTGTGAAAAACTAAGAGTAAGGTGACTTTTACACAACTTTACTCCACTCTGACATTTTCTTTCGATGATAAGTATACTATTTTTTTACTGTTAGATGTAGATTTATGTATAAATGGACAAGGTGAACATTGCGTTGTAACACCTTTGTGCTCTGATGGATCATTGGGATAATATCCCATGCATGATTATTTGTGTCCCTCCCAATTCTTTGATAAGCTCAGTCAGGTCCTATTCTTGACCCAAACGAGGTTCTTGATGCTTCACCCATTCTTCAGTGAATAGACACTAATCCCAACTCTCTCAGTACCACAGATGTCTAGATGATGGAGCTAGTCCTTCCTCCTTCAGATGGGATGTTTAGCTCGTCACTTTTGAGCTTGTTTGTTAGGTGATGTGACACTACTACTACTTTGGTTGTTGTTCATCATACCGATGCACGTACCGTTCGTCAACAAACTTTGGTTGGCGGTAATATATAAGAAGGATGCAATGCCCTAGTTTCTTCGGATGGAGGCTAGCAATATGTCAGCAAGGCAAATAACTTCCACCTAGCTTCTTGATCTTTGCCTAATGATTATGTCTTGGGATGTCTGTGTAATGATTGCTGACAATGACATGTAGTAGTATTTGTTGGTCTTTATTTTTTTACAGGGAGGTGTGATTTCCTCAACCTAGCAGCTTTTATAGTTTGTAGGGTGTGCTAATTCCACCCACCCTTTTTTGCATG